>CM053585.1:335033853-335070879 GCA_028646515.1 Pseudochirops corinnae | reverse complement strand
AATCCCCTTCTTCTACATCAACAGGGGAGTTCATGCCTTCTCAACAATGGGACAGAGTTTGCACCTTCCACACTTAGCACCTAGTACTGTCTATCCACTTAGTACCAAGTGCTAAGTATCCTGCTAAACCAATTACTATTACAGTGATATTGGGACAGTGTTTAGATTTGTGATTCCACTGATATGGGAATCTCTCAGTTTAGAAACAACCTCTAGCAATAGATGAATAATTGTTCATAACACAGAGTTTTAGAAATTTGTCTGGGGCTATTGTTGTTCAGTTGTGTCCAACTCTTCATGTCCTCATTTGTGGTTCTCTCTGCAGAAATCCTAGAGTGGTTTGCCTTTTCCTTTGCAGGTTCATTACAGATGAAGAAACTGAGGCAAACTAGGCTAAGTGGCTTCATATCCCCAGAAGATAGTACAATACCTGGCATGTAGTAGGTGCATAATAAATGTTTGTTGATCACTTATCATACATTGTGTCAGTTACATTACTTCTCTTAGAGTGAGGCCATGTAACATAGTAGGATAATCCTGAACCATTTTGTAAATAGGAAAATGATATGATCAGAAAGCTCTTATAACACAATATTGGTATCTCTTTTATGTAAAACACTGCATTCTACGTGTTATGATATATGGCTACAGAGTGTGTGTAGACATACACAGATTCACACATGTGTATGTATGTATATACAGAATATAAATGCACATATTCATTATATATACATCTACATTTACACAAATAGTATATATACATACATTGTGTGTGTGTGTGTGTGGACAGGGAGAGTGAGTGAGAGAGTGAGAGAGTGAGAGAGAGAGAGAGAGAGAGCAGAGAGAACAGAGGGAGTGAAAGAGGAAGAAGAAGGAGGAAGAGGAGAAAAAGAAAAACATTTATTAACCACTTACTATCTTACTATGTGCTAGGCACTATGCTAAGTGCTTTACAAATATTATCTCATTTGATCCTCAGCAACCCTGGGATGTAGATGTTATTTCATTTTACACTTGAGGCAAGAGCTAAGTAAATGAATGACAGAGAGATAAAATAATGGATGGATGCTATGTAAATATGAATGATAGGCAGACAGATAGAAAGATCTTATCATCAAAGCTATGTTGTAAGATCTATGGGACTTTGTGTGACTTATCTTAATACCTCCCTCAGTACCTAGTATCATGTCTTACATGTAATAGACTCACTCATTTTGTTGTTGTACTGATATTAATAATATTACCTGGCTCTCATTTATAATATAGATTCCTCCCCCTCTCCTATTTGTTTGTGTGTATGTATGTGTGTGTGTGTGTGTGTGTGTGTGTGTGTGTGTGTGTTTTGGTGAGGAAGAGGACCTGATATTTCATTTGTGTGGACAGCACCCTGGGAGTGCTTCTTACTCCTTCTTACTCAAGTAAAACTCTTTCATGGAATTGCCTGGGAAGGCAGAGCCAAGATAGTAGGGTAAAGGCAGGGACTCAACCTAAACTCTCTCCCAACCCCTCTGAATACCTTTAAAAGAGACTCTAAACCAGTGTTCTCAACTCATGGGTCATGACCCCTTTGGGGGTCGAACAACTCTTTCACAGGGGTCACAGGGGTTGCCTAAGACCATTGGAAAACACATATTTCTGATGGTCTTAGGAACTGAGACACCACTCCTCTATCCATCTCCAGGTAGGTCCGCTCACATGCAGATATGTCCACATATGAGTATTAAAGGGTCGAAGCATTAGGAAGGTTGAGAACCACTGCTCTAAACAAATTATAGGGCAGCAGAAACACAAAAATATGGAGTGAAACAAATTTCTAGCCTAAGACAACCTGGAAGGTCAAACAGCATAAGACTGAGAGAGGAATTCAGTGTAGCACAGGCCATGCCAGTGCAGAGCCAACCCTAGCAAAGCTGGAGGACACTGAATCACTCATAGCAGCATAAGTTTCCATATCTCTCAGCACACAGATGCCAAAGATAATTTTGAAGGTAAGCAGGAAATAGACATTGAATGTGAGTGAGATTGGAGCCCAGGCCAGCTCAGGTCATACCAGCACATAGCCCCAACCACAAGAAACCAATAGCAGTCCTGGGGAGTGACTGAATTAGCAGCAGCAGTGGCTGCTTCCAGAGCTCTCAGCCCACAGAAACTAAGGGGGTCAAAAAATATGCCAGAAGAAGATTACATGGGTCTTTTTCCTAGCACTAAGGCAGGACTCTTTTGCTTTGCCCATACTTAGAGATCTATGATCTGAGTGGCAGTCCTGGGGCAAGGAGGAGCACTAGCATAACAAAGTCTGTAGCCGCAGTGGAGGGTGTGTTCCACAGCAGAAAAGAGTTCTTGTGGTCTCTCATAAACCAGAGCATAGACCAGAAGAATAATAAACACTTCTCCTTAGATCATACCACCTTGGAAGGACTGAAAACTTACAGGTCCCTAGAAGTATCTCTGAAAACAGCTGTATAAATCACCTGAAGCTTGGGACAATGCACCCTCCACCCTGGAAGCAGAGCCCTACTTTAATAAAGACTTAAAAGTTAAGTAAAAAGTTGGGGAAATGAGCAAATGACAGCGGAAAAAAACTATGACTATTAAAAGTTACTATGGTGACATGGAAGATCAAAACACACAACTAGAAGAAGACAACAAAGCCAATGCTCCTACATCCAAAGCCTCCAAGAAAAATATGAATTCGTTTCAGACAATGGAAGAGCTCAAAAAGGATTTGTAATATAAAGTAAGAGAAATAGAGGAAAATTTAGAAAGACAAATGAGAGTAATGCAAGAAAATCATGTAAAACAAGTCAACAGCTTAGTAAAGGAAACACAAAAAAATAATGAAGAAAATAACACTTTAAAAAAACAGACTAAGTCAAACTCTAAAAGAGAGTCAAAAAGCCAATCAGAAGAATATCTAAAAAGCAGAATTGACAAAATTGAAAAGGAGTTCCAAAAGCTCACTGAAAAAAAATAAATTCCTTGAAAATTAGAATGGAGCAAATGGAAGCTAATGACAATGAGAAATCAAGAAACGATAAAACCAAAAGAATGGAAAAATAGAAGACATGAAATATCTCATTGAAAAAACAATTGACCTGAAAAATATATTCAGGGGAGATAATTAAAAAATTATTGAACTACTTGAAAACTATGATTAATAACAGAGCCTAGACATTATCTGTCAAGAAGTTATCAAGAAAAACTGCCCTGATATTCTAGAACCAAAAGGTGAAATAGAATATATATATATATAATCCATCAATTACTTCCTGAAGGAGTTCCCCAAAATGCAAACTGCCGAGAATATTGTAGACAAATTCTAGAGTTCCCAGGTCAAGGAGAAAATGTTGCAAGCAGCCAAAAAGAAACAACTCAAGTATAGTGGAGCCACAGTCAGCATAACAGAAGATATAGCAGTTTCTACATTAAAGGATCAGAATGCTTGTAATATGATACTCCTGAGGGCAAAGGAGCTGGGATTACAACCAAGAACCATCTACCCAATAAAACTGTGTATAATTCTTCAGAGAGAAAAACAGACATTCAATGAAATAGAGGACTTTCAAACATTCTTGATGAAAAGCCCAGAGCTGAATAAAAAAATCTGACTTTCAAATACAAGACTCAAGAGAAGCGTTAAAAGGTAAACAGGAAAGTGAAATTATAAGGACTTAATAAGGTTAAGTTGTTTGCATTCATACTTGGGAAGATGATACTTGTAACTAATAAGAACTTTCTCAATATTAGGACAATTAGGGGTATATATAGACAGAGGGCACAGGTATGAGTTGAATATGAAGGGGTGACATCCAAAAAAAAATTAAGGTAAGGGGGAATGTACTGGGGCAAAAAGGGAAAGGGAGAGGTCAAATGCAGTAGATTATCTCACATAAAAGAGGTAAGAAGAAATTTTCACACTGGAGGGGAAAGGTGAGGAGGTGAGGGGGAGTCCAGGAACCTTACTCTCATCAGAATTTGATCAAAGAGAGAATAACATACACACTCAATTGGTATAGAAATCCATCTTAACCCTACAGGAAAGTAGGAAGGGAAAGGGATTAGAGATAGAGAGGTGGGTGATAGAAAGAAGGGCAGATTGGGTGGGGGAATAGTCAGAAGCAAAACACTTTTGAGGAAGGACAGGGTGTAATGGTAATGTACTTTGAATTACATTACCCTTTGTATTGGCAAAGGTAACAGGTACTTAGCACTTAGTAATTAATCAAGAAGGTGTGAATCCATGTTGCTGATGTATTAGGAAGGGGTTGGCTCAAACAGGAAGCTAATGCAATGCTGTATATAAGGAAAAACCCAGAGAGGGAATGTCAGAATTTTTTGGGACAAGGATCTGGAGGCAGAAGCTGCTGCCCCTGGAGAAAGAGAGAATTTTTCTCAGCAGCACCTGGAGGCTGGGCTGCTACTGTTGGACTGAGAATTGAGAAAAAAGGTGAGAATTGGTAAATGACACAAATCTTCTTGAAGCAAACTCCATGGAGACTGAAGCTGCCACTGCTGGGAATACTGAAGAAGAGCCCAGGAGGCTGAAGAAGAAAGCCCCTCCCAGGCCAGAGAGAATGATTTTGATTTTGAAAACCTGGATGGAGTGATCTTAATTTTGGAAACCAGCTGAAACTTCTGCTGAGTCTGAAGGCTAGCCAGAGATGGCAAAAGACTGAGGAAGCATGACTGTGAGGGATTTAAGACTTTGTCTGTTTGTACCTTTGTTAAGCCTTGTCTTCCCGGGAACAGGGACTGTGAAGGATTTCAGATGGACTGGACACTGTGAGCTCCAATGTGGAGCAGGAACTGCACAGAGAGCTAGACAAGGACCTGGGAGCTATCTGCCTTTTAACCCAGGTGACAATTTGGTGAATTCAGGTAGGATCTGGGGCCATACAAGGGGATCCAGGGAATACGAGAAACCACCCCAAGTCACGCTGAAAGAAAATTTTACTTGCATACTGTGTACTGACTGAGAAATTGTAAGTTTACAAGTGACCTAGGGGTGGAAGGTGGAGTGTGTATTTTCTGATGATTGAATAGTGAATGAATGATGAAAGATGATTGAATGATTGAGGTGATATAATGATTGACTAAATGATTGTACTTAGTGACTGATGACTGAATAAGTGACTGATTGAGTTAACTTGGTGTGCCCCAAGAGTGGAGAATTTTGACTGTTGTACTTTGTGTTCCTTGAGGAGGCAAACCTCCTTAAGGATGATTGAATGATTGAGTTATTAAATCATTGTTCTTTGTTGAAAACTTAGTGACCGCTGTGGTGGAAAGTATGTGACCATTTTCTGTGATAAGTTGTTGTGAATGTTATACCTTGACAAGTTGAAACATTGTGAATGCTGTACTTTGATTTACTGTGAATGTTTTGCTTTGATTTGTTATGGAATAGTGTGTTCACTATACTGTATAATCACAACCTCAAAAGCTGTTCACAGTAGCATTATTCTGAAAAGTTGCCAGTGCTTGCCTTTATAATAAATGGGTTGGCATAGGATGGAAGGAAATACAGTTAGCAATAATAAATGAAAAAAAATTAAAGCAAGTTTCTCTGATAAAGGTCTCATTTCTCAAACATATGAAGAACTGAGTGAAATTTATAAAAATAAGAGTCATTCTCCAGTTGATAAATGATCAGAAGATATGATCAGTATTCAGATGAAGTACTCAAAGGTTGCCATAGCAATATGAAAAAAAATGCTCTAACTCACTATTGATTATAAATATGTAAGTTAAAATAATTCTGAGGTACTATCTCATACCTATTAGATTGGCTAATAAGACAGAAAGGGTAAATGAAAAATGTTGAAGGGATCTTGGGAAAAATGAGGCTTTAATGCACTGTTGGTAGAGTTGTGAATTGATTCAACCATTCTGTTGAATAATTTGGAACTATGCCCAAAGGACTACAAAACCATTTATACCCTTTGACCTAGCAATACCACTATTATTATTCCAAAAGAGATACAAAAAGAAAAAGGAAAAGGACCTATATGTGGAAAAATATTTATAGCAGCTCTTTTCTGGGGGTAAAGAATTTAAAGTTGAGGGATACCCATCAAATGGGCAATGACTGAACAAGCTGTGCTATGTGATTATGATGGAATGCTATTATACTATAAGAAATAATGAGCAGGACGCTCTCAGAAAAGCCTGGGATGACTTACATGAATTGAGGCAAAGTGAAATGTACTGTGTACAAAGTAATGATAATACTGTAAGAGGATCATCCATGAATGACTTAGCTTTCTCACCAATACAATGATGCAAGACAACTCCGAAAGACTTATGAGGAAAAATGCTATCAATCCCCAGAGAAAGAACTCTTGTTCTGAATACAGATTGAAGCATACTTTTTTAAACTTTATTTTATTTACATTAACTTTCTTGATTGTTTTTCTTGTCTGTTTTCTTTCACAACATGACTTTTATGAATATGTTTTGCATGACTACACACGTATGGCTTATATGAAATTGCTTGCCTTCTCAATAGAGAAGGGGACAGGGTGGAAAGAGAGAACTCCAAAGTTTTAAAAATGAATATTAAAATTGTTTTGACATATGACGGGGGAAAAATAAAATGCTAAATAAAAGTGTTGTTGTTTTTTTAATAAAGAATTGCCCGAGCTCACTAAGTTTTTAAAGGTCTTTCCCTAGATCACATAGCCAGTAAGTATCAGAAGGAGGACTCAAAACTTAGGTCTTTATGAATCTTAGGTTATCTTTCCATCTACTAGCCTATGCTACCTCTCTGTATTCATTAGTAGCAATTAATCACCCAGCTTTTAAGTGTTTACTATGTGCCAAGCACAGAGCCAATTGCTGGGGACACAAAGAAAAAAGCATCTATAGATATATGGTTTAAATTTCAGGCTTACAACATCATGGAGAAAGGATGAAGAAATCGAGATACAGAACAGAATATAGTAACAAAAGCATGGGCTCAAAAATCTGTGGAGCTGTGCTCAAATCCTACCTTTGACATTTACTGCTTGTGTGATGCTGAGCAAGCCACTCAATGGTCTTGGGTCTCAGTTTCCTAATCTGTAAAATGATGTAGTTGGAGTCCATGGAACTCTGAGGTTCCCTCCAATTCCAGATCTATGGGTTGCCCTGAAGCACAGAGGCAGTAACCCACATCTCTTGATTTCAGATCTGTGGATGTTTTCTTGTTGCTCGAAGTGTTCAGGTCCAACCTTGACTGAACCAGGGTCATCATTGGTTTTTCAGCCCCATGAAAAGCGCCAGACTTCTTGGAGTGGTCTTTATCCTCTGACCTTAGCTGTCTTCCATTTCCCTAAGGGTCAGTGACTAGAGCAGATTGACAGGTGTGAAGGGCAATGCAGCAGGAACACAAACACAATTCATGTCTCTCATGCTCAGTTGGACCAGCTGGCATGCGAGGTCCCTTCCAACTGTCTGACTGAGTTTCCTTTGTAAACAGATGGCTATGCAAATACAGCAGGGCTACTTACTCCTTAATGCTTAAGCTTCATTTCTAATTCAACAAAGAATAGTAATTGCTGACATTGATATAACAGCTTAAGGTTTGCAGAGCCCGCATCCTTTTTAGCTTGTCTGATCTTCACAACAACCCAGTGAGCGATACATTGTGGATTTCTATTATCAACCTCATTTTGCCATTGAGGAAAAGGAGGTTGTCATAAGTTCATTAGATGCTGTATGGCTTAGTGGATAAGGTACTGGACTTGGAGCTAAGAAGACCTGAACATCAATCCTGCTACAGACATTAGCTATGTTGTCCCACAGAAATCATTCAGCAATCTGTGCCTCAGTTTTCTTATCTGTAAAATTGGAGTGTATGTGACTAGAATCAGTGACCTCTAAGATCTCTTATAGATCTGAATTTTTTATCTTAATAACTATGAGATTTGTCCATGGCCATGAGCAGAAAGATTCAAACTCAAGACACCAATTTAGTGGGTTTTCAACTGTATCATATTGTTCACTATATACAGAGCATTCTGATAGGCTATTTGAAAGGAATAAAAGCGTTTCCCTCTTAGGGAAGGATAGTGGCTCTGGAATCAGAACTGGAATAGAGTCATTCCTCTGTCCCTGTGTTATCTTGAGTAAGTCACTTATCTTCCCCAAACCTCAGTTTTCTTATCTGTTAAATATAAAGGCTGGGTTAAGTGGTCTCAGGTTCCTTCTAGCTATGAATTCATAGTCCTGTGACATAACCCCTGCCTTCCTGGAGTTTACAGTTTGGTTGGCAAATAGGGAATGTATTTTCAGAGCCAAAGTCTATCTCCTTTGCAAAACTCTGTGAAAAAGTTGGCTTTCTCTTCTTGAAATCATAATAGTCCTAGAAGATATGTTATGTGTCATCCTAGATGGGACATATACACAAAAGATTAGAATGTAAGATAGAACATGTATATATAAAAAGAGAAGAATAAATGCTGAGTAGAGTTTCATTGTTTCTCAAGATTAAAGTAGCAAGAAGAAGGATCAGGAAGTAAAAGCATCTATATGGAAATATCTTCAGGCCTGGAGCTCTCCATTCTCAAGAAAAAAAAGTTAATTTATCTTTGAAAATATTTTTATTTTTTTTCTCTGCATAGCAACAAGTGTTTCTCAACAAGATGATTGAGTTAGTAGTTTCAGTGATCACAGTATACAGCCATATGGGCTATTATGATCAATCAGAACTGAAGCTGAAAAAAAAATATTGGCCAGCCTACAAGGAATCATCTTAATGACGTTTGTCAAAAGTAACTAAATGATTTAGAGTTGAAGCTGAGTCCAATTACAACCAGTTGGAGACTTTCTCTTTAAAGAAGGTTGTTTGAAGCAGCCTCACTTAGAATGATTTGCTTGAATTCTAAATGGTCTGCGTTCCCTGTTTCTAACCAATCAGTGTTACCTTCCTGAAACCTTGCCATGGTGTAGCTAAATGTTACCACTAATAGTTCTCATTTTCACTGTATTCATGTCACAAAAACAATAGCTATAAATGTGTATCCATATGTATATATAAATATGTATATGCATATGTTTATATAAACATAAATATAATCTATTATATATATACATATATATACACACAATATAGGTTGTATGAATTTTTGCAAACAGCACCATAGGATTTAAAACTAAGAGACCTTGGCAGCCATCTAAGAAATATCCATAATTTTTCTTTCTTTTTTTTAAAATTAAAAAAATGTTTATTTTGAATTTGAGAAATAAAACAATGATCTTAGAAAAACTTGGATAGATGTATGTCAGGGCCAGCCGGACTCGGGTGCCCCAGGGGCCCCAAAGTACCTACCATAGCCCCACAGTTGCGCACGGCCTCCCCTAAGGCCCTGTAGGTGCTCCCAGTCACCCCGACGACTCTTCAGAGTTAGAACTCCGGATATGGACAGAATAGTCCGACACACCTCAGTGGAATGGCCAAGCGTCTTTATTGTCTCACAAATCTCCTCTTGCTGCTGCCCCCAAGCCTTATTCACCTGCCCCTTTTATTCCCTTTCCATCTGCCCCTTTGTCAGGTATCCCGGCAACAGCGTCCTGATAGGTGGGGAGCGCTTCTCCATTGATGGTGCATACTCAATGCCCCCGTGTTTGATGTGCCATTATTAAAGGCAGAATGCACACCTGGATGCATCTTACCCACCTCAGGTTTTCCCTGTCAGCAAGGGTACACTGACCGAGGTCAGACATCTAGGTACCTCTAAGGGGCTCTTACAGATGTACACAAAATAAGAAGATCAAAATGAGCAGAACCAAGGGAATGTTGTATACAAGAACAGCAAACCCTTCATTTTTCAGATGAGAGAACTGAGGAACATCGAGCTAGAATGCCTTACCTAACTAAGGTTATATATGCGGTTAGTTAGAACCAAGAGCCAGGATTTGAATCCAGGGTTTCTGGTTCAAAATGCTGGATTTTAGCATCTTTTTCCCTCTAGTCCAAGTTGTCTGTCAAATTCTGCCTCCTGATAGAATCACAGAATCTTTGAATTGGAAACTTCCCTTTGAAAAGTGATAGAAGGGTACTGCATTTGGATTCAGAGGACCTGGTTGTGATTCCAAGGTCTGCAACTTATCTCTTGTGTGTGACACTTAGTCTTCGGCACTCTCAATGTCCAGATTTGGAAAATGAAAGACTTGGATTAAAGGGTCACCAATGAATTTTTGAACCCCAGGTCTATGATCCATGACAAGTGGTCATTTAACCTAGGAAGGAAGAAGGAAGGAAACACATATTTATTTAGTGTTTACTATGGGTCAGTCAGAATATTAACTACTTTAGAAAAAATATCTCATTTGATCCTCACACCAGTTCTGGTGAGATTGGTGCTGCTATTATCTATGTTTTACAAATGAGGAAACTAAGACAGACAGAGGTTAAGTGACTTGCCCACTTAGTAAGTGTCTTAGGTCAAATTTGAACTCAGTTCTTCCTGAGTCGCGATGAAACACTTTATTCACTGTGCCATCTAGTTGCCTACCATGGAAAAAATTCTAACAAGGGCAAACACACTAAGTCCCAAGGCTGTCCAACCTACCTTTGTACAGTTGGGATGTTTTTATTTATAGCACGTCTAACTATACATCTTTGTAAATCCTATTAATTTCATTTAATTCTTCCCAGGAAGAATTAATCTATTCTCTTTCCCAAATGATGTCATTTTATATATTTGAAAATAGCTAGTGAGTCCTAAAGTCTTCTAATCTATAGTCTACATTCCTAGCACCTTTGAGTTTTTCCTCCCTTTCCTTCTTCTCTTCCTTCTCCTTCTCTATCATCATCATCATCATCATCATCATCTTCTTCTTCTTCTTCTTCTTCTTCTTCTTCTTCTTCTTTTCCTTCTCCTTCTTTTTCTCCTCCTCCTTCTTCTATTTCTCCTTCTCCTCTTCCTCCTCCTCTTCCCCATCCTCCTCCTCCTCTTCTTCCTTCTCTTCCTTTTCTTCCTCCTCCTCTTTTCCTACAAGGTCTTATGACTCCTCAATATCTTAATTGCCCTCATCAAGATGAATCATAATTACAGAATTAGAGAATTGGAAGGGATCTAATTCAGGTTGTACACAGAAGAAATCTTTACTATGACATGTAGCAAGTCACAGTGCCTCTACTCAAAGAGCTCCAAGGGAAGGGAACTCACTAGCTCTTGAAACAGCCCATTTCATTTTTGGAAAATTTTGGAATTTTTCATGAAATTCCTGAAGCACTACACTGAGAACTGAACATAAGCCTCAGCTTATGTATGATTGTGTCATAGTGTAGTCAGACCATCTCCTTCCCTGTTCTTGCACAGCATTTGTCTCTTAATTCAGGCTAAAGTTACACTCATTCTTTGGTTTCCATTTCATATTGTAGATTGACTCTGAGCTTGCAGAACCCAAGAGTCTCCAGATTCTTTTCCATAAGAACCATTGCTTAGCCATGCCTCTCCCACCATGTACATGGAAAGCTGAATAACTATGATGTCTTTATAATCCTTGATTCTCTATCTTTTGTGACATCTATGTTTTTACCATGACGATAATTGACCCAATTTATTTAGCTACTACGTGACAAAATATTGTTATCTCTCAGACATTGGAGCAGAATATTTAAAATTGGGACTGTCCCAGAGTGTCTGGTACATATGGTTTGTGTATGCATTGTAAGCTCCTGGGAGCAGCTGTTCCACTCAACCAATCCTCCAACATATGATCTTGCCAAAGACTCTTGGACGTTCTCTAGTAGGCTCATCTTGGTTCTCCATATTATTGGCAAGAAAATGAGTATTTTCCTTTTGATAGTTCTTGTCATTAAAAAGGCAAAAGTCTGCTGGAGTTGCTAATGTTTCAAGTCAGAAAAATAGTGAATTTATAGTAGAATTAGGCCCCTCTCTCTTTACCTCATAGTACATAATAAATGATGATGATAGTTGCCCAATACCTATTTTCCCCCAAATTGCTATTAATAGGGATTAGAGGTAGGGATAGAGATAGCATTGGTCAGATGATTTCAATGGTATTAGGAAATTGTGGGTGAATAAACTCCTTCTATCAATGCAAATTGCCACCTTCTCTGCAATTTATACTCCTAAAGAGTTGCCTAGAGCACTGAAAATTTAAGTGACTTACACAAGTTCACAAAGGAAGTTTGTGTTAGAGACAGAACTTGAACCCAGGTCTTTCTGATTCCAAGGTCAGCTCTGTATTAATTACACCAAGCTACCACTTATTACATCATTGTTCTCAAGAAATATATTTTTTCTAACTGAAATCCAGGTAACTGTCAAATGAGATGAAATAGTACCATTGAATGGGCTGAAGGTTAATAAGAACCCAAAGTTGGAACTGAATGGAAAGGCCTGGCATGTGACAAATGCTTAATAAATGCTCCATGCTTACTGGCTCCTATCTAGGTTCTGACCCTTATCAGCTATGGACTAGCCCTTTCTCCTTTCTTAAGTTCATTTTCTTTCTCTGTAAAATTATGGAATTGGCTTGGGCAATCTCTAGGGGCCCTTGTGGCTTTTAAACTTCTCCTATAGTCCCTGGAAGGGGATTATACCTTATAGATGGGCCAATCCAGCTCCCAACTGCATACTCTGATAATGGACAAAGGCAGTCCTCTTGGCAGACATGCCTGGCAATTTGGATTTACATTCTTATGACATTGTTTGGCCTTGTTAACAAAGCAAGAGTCATGAAAATTTGTCATCTTAGGGTGAAGTTATCTAATGTCTGTCCTGAAACTGATGTATTTGGGTGGAGGAAATGGCATAAACAGAGATAACCACTTAGTATAAAGGAAGGAAGGGACTGACTATGCTCTGAAGGATTAGATATTTCTCTAAAACCATTTTGCACAATTGGAAATTGTGTAAGTTATTATAATTATGGAATTTATGTACTGTTTATTTTCATGAAAAAACAACAGAAAATCCCTAAAAAACCATTCAGTAAAAGGAGTTTGGGAACTAATCATTCAGCTGAATTTTCATTTACTCAAAACAACACAAGAAGAAATATCAGCTAGGATGGTTAAAATATGTTCAGACATTTGTCATGAGTGGATTATGTCATTTCCCCCTCTTTGTTTCTATTATCTGTTCTATTAACAGGCAATAGAACTGACAATGGGGATTTTTGTTGTTAGACGACAAATAGAAGCTTTAGAGGAGAAACCCTAGTTTCTAAGCACTTAGTGTGTGTAAATGGAAGGGAATTGTAGCAAAATGTTCTGGTTCTTTATCTCAATTTTTGTTGCTTGCAAGTCTTAGAGCAGGGTGAAAAAGGGTGAAAGATGAGAGGAGATTAATTTAAGATTAATTTATTTTAATTAAAGGTGCCTTACAGTAGTTATATGTGGTAGCTTTATCCATTTCCATGTACTTGAAGATTTTTGGAAAGTTATCCCATCAGCTACAACAGAGGAGACGAATGATCAGTGAAATGGCCCAAGTTTATGTCTACTTCTAGTTCTGTGGATCAAAGAGTTCATCAGTTTCTTGGTCATCCTAAAAAGGCATTGGGGATAATTATGAGTGGTTATATTGGCAAACAATAATGTACGTATGCATGCATGTATGTATGTATCTATGTATCAGATGTGCATACATGCATGTGTATACATGTATAGTGTCTGCATGCATATGTATATACAGACGCAGACAGAAGACACATATATTATATTATCTGTGTGTCTGCAACACATATATACATATACACACATACACATACATACATACCCACACACATGCACACACACAAAGGATGAATGCTCTCAATCATCATCATTCATTGTGAACGTATTGACATTAATGCTAGCATGAGAAACAACTGTACCTTCCTTTAATTGGTGAGCAGGAGAGCCTGCTGGATGAGGTAGAATCTCCTAGGTGCTTACTTAAATTTTATCTCAGTGTGAATTCAGGAAACCAAAACATAACAAAACTATTTAAATTAATTGTTAACTAAATAGCCAAACATTTAGAGGAAACTATCCAAGAGCAGCTCACTTGGAACACTGCTTTTGCATTTCCAAACATTAGTCAACCAAGTGGGATGTGAATTTTTGGGAGGTTTGAGGGTAGACCTTGCAAAGGCAATAGTAAGATTCTTTTGACTCATTTTTCCCTATTGTGGGACATCCCATGACTCTCCAGTCAACTTATCCTCCTTTGGTACAGTGGCTTTCTCATTCTGTCGCTGCCTCATCTGCTCTCATACTTCCTTCTCCTCTTCAGTTGAGGAAATACTCACACCAGTCAATTTCACTTCAAATCACTTCTACCACTTGTGTCCACTCCCCTTTCCCAAATTTTCAGCTTCCTTTTAAGTGTTGTCTTCCTTCAGTAGAATGCAAATTCATTGAGGGCAGACAATGTCTTTTTGTTTGTACCTGTTTTCTTATTCCTTTGTATTCCTATTGAGAGAAATGATTATTATTATTACTAATGATGTGGGGAGATCCAGAGTTGCCCCCTTTTTTCTAAAGTCCTGATTTTAAAAGTTTAGTCTCTTGAAGGACATTACTGATAATGAAATTGGACTAACTTTCTTGTTCAGATCCCACCTAGTGGGGAAGCCATTGAGCTCTACTTACATTTAGGTAACAATAAATTTTCTGAATAGATTGTCCAACTCTCTGGGTAGCTTAAGAAATAAATGTCATAAGCAAAGTTCATGTCCAGCCTCTCTTTGTAATATTCACCCTCTCATTTATTGTTAACCAATAAGAGTTTATTGTTACCCTCAAGAACACTCCTTTTCCAATGGTCATATAAAGCTGTGAGCCGTCTGCCATGATTGTCTTTTGTCTAAGAGAGATATGGCCAGATGACCATCCTTTATTAATAAACATGCTGGCATTGTTAACAACATGGTTAAATTACCCAGAAATTATGTCTCTCAGACCTTTTTAAATGCCATAGAGTAAGTATTTAGTGCTCTATCCCTATCTATCTATCTATCTATCTATCTATCTATCTATCTATCATCTATCTATCTCTTATTCTCCTATAAGCAGGGACATCTCTCTTATTAGATTCCAAGTGTGAATATGATAACCTTTAAATAATATAAAATTCTAGTTGATGAATTGACAATGCCAAAAGTATTTGTGACAATTACCTGAACTCAAACAGAGCTTAGGGATCTTTGTTCTGTAGTGTTGAAAATAGGTCACTCTGTGACTTTCAGGTCCAGGCTTGACAGAACAATTTTGATGGTTTTATAACAATATGCCTTCTCTTCCTTTCATAGTAAATTCCTCTGACTATGGTGGGAAAACCACAAATGTTTTATGATGAATCTTATTATTGCTATCATCAGGCATCCTTGAGTTCACAATGATGGGATACAAGGAGAGAGAAACCCTGCTACTCTTCTTCTATTACCAGAGGAAACAATTCTTCATAACTATTCCACCCTTATTATATTTTCTTTAAGCTTTCATAAATCATTTGGTCCCACCTACAGTGTTCTTTGAATTCTAAGTCTCCCTTGTGTCACCAGATGACCCAACAAATGAAGAGACTAGAAGAGACCTTTGACAAGAGATTCCTTTGTCTTGTACAAAAGGAAAGATTGAAGAGAATGAACAAGACTGATTCCATCTTGAAGTAACCTTGACAATTAGAATTTGTATGACAATCACATTGTTATGAAATTACAAGGACAGTTACCAAGACAGAAGCAAAGTATTTTAGAATGTAAAACACAGATGTTACAGTTTGAAAATATAAAGAAACAGCAAAATGTTATAACATCTTTGATATTTTCTCACAATTTCTAAATCCATGTCTCCTATAAACCTATAACAATATAAATGTAGACAATGTAGAAGTGTCACCACTTGTTTAAAAGAAATAAAAATCTTTCGACCTGTAACTTTTGTTCTATTTGAGGATTTTTTTTATCCAACTAATTTCATGCGGAGGATGGAAAAGAGTGAAAAGCTAAAGAAGACATCAAAATTGTGAGCCAGGGGGGTTGGAATGATAATGGTGCCTTATAATATGTAAATAGGAAACATAAGGAGTAGGGTGAGTTTTAGGTGAAAGATAATGAATTCTTTCCAGTTGTGAGATGCAACTGGAAAATGTATAGTAAGTAGGTACTTGATGATGGGAACTAAAGGTTAGGCTAGAAGAATATGTTAGAATCGTCTTCATATAGATCACAATTATAATAAAAGATGACCATATCCTCCTGAAAGAAGATACAGAGGGTGAAGAGAAGAGGTCTCAGGGCAGAGCCTTGGAAAACACACATGACTATAAATTAGGCCATGGATGATGATCCACCAAAGGATACTGAGGAAAGACCAGATTGGTAGTAGGAGAATTGAGAACAGTATGACAAAATTCTGGAGAAGAAAGAATATTGAGGAAAAGAGAGTGGTCACTGGAGAAACATGTATGTTCCAGAGAGCTTCAGAGCTTTAAAATATTCCAGAGAGGGAACAAATATTACAACTGAGAAAATGTCCATCAGATTTCCTAATTAAGAGATGACCGGTGACTTTGGAGAGGACAGTTTCCATTGAGTGATGATATCAAATACTAGACTAATTAATTGAAAATTTTTGGTATCAGGATTAGTTAGAATTCAGGTCTTTTGACTGCATGGAAAGTGTTTCTGATTTTGCCTTTATATGCCCTGAGACTACAAAGTTAACAGGTGATATGATGAATAATGTGACGTATCCATTTCAGACACTTGTGTATCCATCTTCCAATCTGTTTTACTCTAAACCTACCCATTCTTATTCCTATATTCCTACCACATACCTAAAGGTTAGACCTTCATGATACTTTGAATCAACTTTTTAGCATGGATCCAGGCTAATCCTGAGTCCAGATTCCATTTGCCCTCTATTCCCATCATCCCACTAAGTTATTCATATGTGGCAGAGAACCCATAAAAAGGTCAGTCATGCTAGTATTTTCCCTGAGCTTTGGTGCATTGTTTTTTTCCCCTTGAAAGAGAAGAATCATGTTTAATATTTCAAAAGCACTTTAATATTTGGTCTCTGATTTGTAGTCATTCACTAGTTAGCCTTCAAACTTCCCTGCGGGTGGCCGATAAGCATTATTATCTCCTTTAGAGTCAATTGAGAGATGCTGAAATGCAGAGAGGAAAGGTGAGCTGCCATATATCTCACAGCAGAGCTGGAGCAGATGAGAGGGAGGCTAGCTCCAAATCAGCAGCTTCTTATCCCCAAGCCACTAAACTGCATTTCCTGGCCAAGAATTCAGCAGAATAGAACTGAGAGCATTTTTTTTTTCTTTTTCGCCACTGTGAATAACATCTTCTTAACATGCAATGTAGCTGCTTTTAGGAACAAATGGAAAATACATAAGAAACCTTTTCAGATTGATAAATATTGTTTACATTTTTTCATTCCTGGTTCTCAAATACAACCGTATCAGGGGTATGTGCCCCAATTTTTATTTAAAGTGGGATTTTGGCAATTTATTTCCTTCTGCTCTCCTTTGCCAAGTGCTATAGGCTCCGTAGGAGCTTAATAAATGATAATTGCCTTATGTGGAGCATATTTATAATCGGGCAAAATGTGGCAGCCCATGTTTTCACTCCTTATAATGAAATATGCCATTATCTCCCACCAAATGTTTTCTTCCTTTTCTTCCTTCCAGCACTTTAGACAGATTGGACCTACAAATATTTTCCTATTGACCCAGCCATTAATATTATTATTAACTTGGACCTGGAATTTATTTAATCAGTTTAGGAAGCTGCTGAATAAAATCCCTTACAGCAATGCAGAGCAGTTACTGTTCTCTAGCTCACAGAGCAGGAGTTCTTAATCTGGGGTCCACGAATTTGTTTTTACAAAATACTTCAGTAACTCAATTTTAATATAAATGGCTTCCTTTGTAATCCCATATATCATACTTTATTCATTTAAAAAATATTACGTTGAGAAAGTGTCCATCGGCTTTACCAGACTTCCACAGGTGCCCAGATGGGACACAAAAAGAGTCAAGAACCCCTTCTTTGAACATCCTGTGACTTCATATGGTTGTTTTTCTTAGGTCAGAGCCAAGGGAAGCTGCTGTTGTGTCCTCTAAATTTTTGTCTTTCTGTTCTCTGAATAATGATAGCATCATATTCTTTATTGTAGCCCAATGCAAGGCAGCTGCAATTAGGAAATTTTGTAGCCCAGGCTAAGCACCAAAGACTTCAATGAGGATCCATTGTATGAAGCATACCTTCAGTTGTCAGGGGAAGGGAATCAAGGATCAGGGAACTTGTCCCTATGGGGGCAAGGCAAAAACCATGGGATGGTAGTATAAGGCTATTTCTGGGGGGACTGGGCATGGCATAGGGGAGAGATGGAATGCAACCCAGTCAACCAGGAAGTAATTTTCTCTTTTAACTTGTAGTGTGGGGACTAGACAACGAGAGTTAAATTCTGGGAACAGGACTGTCCATTAAGAGCATGAGTTCCATGATAATTTGCTCTCCAATAACCTCATGCCAAAGACATAGCTTTTAATTGGCTTCAGAGCCAGAACTAAGTGTGTTTACAAAAGCCGCTAAGCAGACAAATCAACCTCAATTTTGCCTGTTGGCAAATGGAGCAAAAATATGTTTGGGACCTCCTTGTCCTCCCAAGCTGAATATGTGACCCTGCTTTTGTTTCTGTTCCTGTTGCATCTATTCTTTCCTGTTCTTTGGTGAAGGAAGATTGGATATAGAATGACCTTGGACCTTGTGAACTTCAAAAGTTCTGATGAACTTATAGAGTTTGACAGGAGTCTTAGAGCAATCTGTTTGACCACCCAGCACTAGATTAAATTGGCAGCCAAGATTCTGTGTCCTGAAAGCAACAAAGTGATTCGTCCATTGGCTATGCCACATTTGGAAATGAGCTTAATGATGGGAAAAATGTTTGTTTGTTAAGTTTGAGCCCACTTTCACCAGGCAGAGGGGAGAGTATCTCCAGTTCAGAGGTACAGGAGCTAAGACTATGTTTGGATTTATATTCTTGCTACAACTTTTCAGTTAATCTCTGTCTCCTCTCTCTCTGTCTCTCTGTCTGTCTCTCTGTCTCTGTCTATCTGTCTCTCTCTCTAAGTGATATGAATTGGTTAAATTGATAATAGGATAACATTCATTGGTATAGATAGTACTGAGGAGATAATAATTGACACTGGAAATTTGATATTGGGAACACACCATAGTAATGTGAGCTTGGGCCAATAGCATTAGGAAAATACCTTCAATTCCTTGGGAATATTTCTAGAACCCCAAGCATAAGCAATAACTCAGTTTGGGAGATGTTATTCATTAATGGAAATTGGGTTGGAAGAGCAGCCCAGAAGTACAGGCAGAAAACCAATGCATCTTTGTTGCTAGATGTTAAACTCCATTTTCCCTCTATACTTTAGAGGAGACTGAAAATACTGTCAGTGTCCTTTATACTTAGCACACTGGGGGCAGGGCCTCAGTTGTTCAAACCTAGTTACAGGTCTGGTAGAAAACACTCAAATTCAGTCTGCTGAGAACTCATTTAATGGACTATTCTCTTTTTGTTCAGAAGTGTCTGGGTGATTTGATAACTTTGATTAGTGTGAACACTCCAATTACTTGTCTAGTAGGTCACAAATGTTGGTAAAGCCCAGGTTATACTAGTTTGAAGGTGACTAGTATTATTGAACTACAAAGAAACCAGCTCTGCTATTTACTGCATAATTGACATTGCATAAACTTTTCCAGTAATCAATTTCTTTGTCTGTAAAACAGAGGTGGTGCACTAAATGGTCCCTAAGTTGCAGTTCTAAATCTATGATCCTATGAATTGTAGGACTGGCTAGGGTATTCAGTGAGGGGCCAGGTAGGAAGGAAGACTTTAATTTTCCATTCTCAATAAGGAGAGTGCAAATTACACAAAATTACCTTTCTGCTTTTCACCCCTTTTCTTCTCTCATTGTTTCCAAATTTCTTCTTTCCCTTTCCTCACATCTTTTTCTTAGCTTCAGCCTAAAATCAGATAGCCAAAAGGAATACTTTCCCAGGGTTTGGGAATGCAGTTGGAAAGACCAGGGGGTGATTGGTATGGTGGCATAGCTCTGTAATCTGTACTGTTGGAGAGGCTGAGGCCAGTGGGCTGCCCAACCTGCAGTGGGCTAGGTTGATTGGATGTCTGCAGTAAGTCTGGGAATGATTGGTGAGTCTTTAAGAGCATGGGACTACCAGACTACCTAAGGAGGGAATGATCTGGCCAAGGTCAGAAACCAAAGAGGTAAAAGCTCCCTTGCTGACCAGTACTAAGAATGCCTATGAGATAGGGGAGAGAGAGAGAGAGAGAGAGAGAGAGAGAGAGAGAGAGAGAGAGAGAGAGAGAGACAGAGACAGACAGAGAGACAGAGAGATAAAGACAAAGACACACAGACAGAGACAGAGAGAGGGACAGAGAGACCAATAGAAAGAGACAGAGACAGAGCAAAAAAAGCAGAGACAGAGATAGAGCAAGCAACAGAGACAGAGAGATAGACAGAAAGACACAGAAAGTAAAAGAAGCAGAGACAGAAACAGAGACAGAGAGAGAGAGAGAGAGAGAGAGAGAGAGAGAGAGAGAAAGAAAGAGAGAAGAGAGAGAGAGAGAAAGAGAGAGAGAGAAATGTTGAAACGGGACCATAGGGTCAATATCTTTAGTCAATGTGAAGCAGAGGAAACTAGGCAACCAAGTTCCTTTGTTCTATCCCTTTACACCCATTTAAGTCTCAAAGTCCTACTTAAAATGGTTCATGTGGAGACACAACCATAGTTTTCTCCCTTTGGAGAAAAATAAAAAGTTAATTCAGATATCCTTTAGCTATTTCAGAGGGATATTATATATATATATGTAAATTTGTAAATGAACAAATTGCATTCTATGACTCTGACCTCGTTTGCCCAATTGTCTTTCCAATCAAAGTGTATCTATGACCAATTTACATACATATCCCGAAACTCTGACTCTTTGTCAGGACTGACTGGATTATAAAGTTTTACACCCCCGCACATGCATAAACATTGGTATATACATACGTATATACATATATGTGTATATACATATGCATGTGCAGGCACACACATATACTAGACAGGAGGGCTTTTGAAAAATAAATGCATTTCCTATCCTCTACTCCAAAAGTTAGAATTAAACAATCTAATCCAATTGGGCAAGTTAAGTATTATTAGCAAAGATGGCATTGTCTTTTTTGATTGAGTATGCCAAATTTATATTCCTTGAAGATTTATACAATATTATAAAATAGAAAATAGAGAACAGGCCAAGTAGCTTCTGGGTTGCTTTTGCTCTTTAGTCTGCCTATTAATATTACATCTGTATTGAAATATGCGCTCACAGACATTATCGTGATCTATTCATGTGCACAGCTCCATTATTAGAGTAGTTACGCGTCACATCTCTTTACCCTGAATTTTGGTTCCATTCCCGTAAGTTTACATAGTAAAGAGACCTACTTTTCTAATACTATTCACACTTCTAAAAAGGTGGGGGTCTGTTGTTGGGGGGGGATTGGGCGAATGATGATTGTGGAGAAGCAGATGTGGAGCCACGAAGACACTTTAATTTTAGGACCAGCAAACTCTCAGTGAACCTTGAAATTCGGGACTCTGTTAGCTCATTTTTTTTTTAAATTAGAACAAATGAGCTTATGATGTTCACATTTGGAGCCAGTGTTTACAGATCATTTTCTGGAATAGGGCAGGGATTTTTGATTTTTTAGCTTGTGTCTTCCCTGAAATGTTGGCTGGGATGTAGAGATGCATGCAATGCCTTAATAGTCTGGTAGTGATATCAGAGAGCTTGAAGACTGTTACTATAACAATTTATATGCAGAGAAGCTTCTAGCAGAGTGGCTGTTTTTGAATTATTTATGCAAAGGGGAACATAGTTCTATTCTTTATTTGCAATTACACCAATTGCATGCTTAAGAAAGCAAAAATTTCCACTCCTGGTGGCTTCTTTTTGAGTCTGCATTCTTTACCTTGTCACTAACTGTTCTCACTGACGAAGACGAATCGGGATTACATGGCTGCATGTTTTACACTGACTGTGAGAGAGTAATAGTTTAAGGAAGGACACCAGATTCCACAAGCTGAACAGGTTTCCTCTTCATTCAAGACACTATTCACATGTGTTGATCTGCGGTGCTGAATTAACAAGACCCAGGCAATGGTCTTTTGGCCTAGCTTAATGGGTCTCCTTAGAAAAAGAAGTGGGCAAAAGAATCGCCAGCTATAAATGACCACATGAAAGTACACCTCACATCACTAGCAATATAAGAGAAATGCAAAGTAACTGTGAGGTTTCATCTCACATGGTAAAAAGTGGCAAAAGTAAGAAAAGGAAAAAAAAGGAAAGTTAATGTTGGATGAACTTTGGGCAGAAAACCACAGGGACACTTTTGACGCTTATTTGAATTGGTTCAAAAGTTCTGGATATCAATTTGGAAATGTGGGATAAAGGGGACAAAATTGCCAATGACTTTCAAATCCATTGCTAGCCTTCTATCCCCAACAAAGTCCAAGGCAAAAACAAAGACCTGATACATGACAAAAAGATCTTTTTTGAGGTATTAAAGAACAGGGGGAAATGGAGATGGCTATCAATCAGGGAATGGCTGACAAAAACTTTGGTTTACAAATACCATACTTAAACAGCATGGTCTAATGGATAGAGAGCTTGCCTTTAGGCTGGGGAGATCTGGGTTCAAGTCCTGGCTTTGACTCATACTGATTTTGACCCTGGGCAAGTCACTTGACTCTTAGTTCTAACCCTCAAGGCAATTCTCTAAGATTGTATATTATAGAGAAAGTGCCACCTTGAGTTTGTAGAAGGAATCCCCTCATGGAAGAATTCCTTATAGAGGGTTTATATTTTTCTTTGATGTAGAAGTAGATATTTTGACTTCATTGTCTTCTTCTGACTTTGAACCCTGATCTCTGTCATCATAATAACTAATTATGGACAGGTTCTTTCTCTTTTGTTTACTCACTTTGTTTTAAGGGGCTTATTTCTCAGCTATTGACTTTATATTAGACCTGGGTTTAGCTTAGGATGCTGGCAAGATGAAGGAACAAAACAAGAAATTATCTGACTCTCGCTGGTCTCCCATTAATAATTTAAAATAATATTTCTAAGTAAACTTTAGAGAGGCAGAAATAATTAAATATCAGGGTAAAGCATTTGTTCAGCCTAAAACAACTCAGGGCTTAAGAATACTTTGGGGCAGGTGTCCTGGAATTGACAAATGTCAGATAGTGAGGGAGTCTGACCCCTGATCAGGAGAAGATTGCAGGGCTCTCCACTGATGTGGAAGGCAGGCTGAGAAGCAGTTCTAGGATCTGGCTGTGGGTGAAGAGGATTAAGCATCCTTAGGTGAGTACAGTCTTAGAGGGATATATGCCCCTGCTGCCTGTGGGCACTCACAGGAGTGGAGTCTCTGGTTTTGGTTCTAAGGCAGAAAAATGGACTGATGTTTGAAGCTGCAGGAGTGACCATATAGATCAAGTGTTTGATGACAGTGTGGCTGTGGGTAGAGAGGAATACCTGAAGTCAGGCCTCCAGTATACCTCAGAAAGCAATAGCACAAGATATCTGAAGCTTGAGACATTATCCCCCCACCCCTGAGGACTAAAGCCTGACTGTAATATAAAGTTAATAGCTGAGGAGTAAATCACTTAAAAAAAGAGTAAGCAAAAGAGAAAGAACCTGACCATAGATAGCTTCAGTGGTGATAGTGATCTGGATTCAAACTCAGAAGGAGACAGTGAAGTCAAAATAGTTACTTCTATATCAAAGAAAAAAGTGTAAAATGATCATAAGCCTCCAAAAAGAATTCTTGGAAGAGCTTAAAAAGAACTTTAAAAATTAAATGAGAGGTTGGAGGGAATTTTTGAAAAAAAAACAAAAGTAATGGAATAAAATCAAGAAAACCATAAAAAAGTCAACCAATTGGAAAAAAAGAATTCCAAAAACTTATGAAAGAAAGCAATTCCTTAAAAATTAGAATTGGGAAAGGGCTTCATAAGACACCAAGAAATAATAAAACAAAATGAAAAGAATGAAAAAAATAGAAGAGAATGTCAAACATGTCATTGGAAAAACAATTGACCTGGAAAACAGATCAAAGAGAGACAATATAAGAATTTTTGTACTACCTGAAAGCGATGATAGAAAAAAGAGTCTAGACAATATACTTCAAGAAATTATTAAGGAAAAATGCACTGAAGTTTTAGAATTAGAGAGTAAAACAGAAATGGAAAAAACCCCACTGATCACCACCTGGAAGAGATCCTAAAATGAAAACTCACAAGAACAATACAGTTAAGTTTTTGAAGCTCCCAGGTCCAGGAGAAAACATTACAAACAACTAGAAAGAAACAATTTAGAACCGTGGAGCTGCAGTCAGGGTGACACAAGATTTAGCAGCTTCTACATTAAAAGAGCAAAGGGCATGGAACATGATATTGTGAAGAACAAAAGTGCTGGGTTTGCAATCAAAAGTAATTTACCTGGCAAAGCTCAATGTAATCCTGTGAGAAAAAAATGTATATTTAATAAATTAAATAGCTTTCAGGTATTCTTGAGGAAAAGACCAGAATTGAACGGAAGATTTTCAAATTTTGTTCTTCTCTAGTGTGGAGCAGGGAGGGAGGAAGATAGTTTGGAGCTTAAAAAAATGAAATTAATAAATAATAATAATAGAAGCAAAAAATTAAAAAAGAAGCTAAGCCCAGGGTGGAAAATAAGGATTTCTTATATCATTGAAATCACAAGTTCGTATCCCTCTATAAATGTCATGGATTATTACTGTGTATTTTAAAAATGATGAATATGAAGAATGCAGAGAAACACAGAAAATTTTGTAGGAAATGATGAAAGGAATAAGCAGAATTTAAAGAACAATATACAATGGAAATGAAAGTTTGACTAAAAGGGAGATAAACTCTGAGTAACTGAAAAACCAAGGACTGTTGGGGAAAATAGGAGCATATCTCCCTCTATAGCAGAGATGCAGGGATCTTTCTAGGAAAGAGTGATTACACAGGCAGATGGGCAGGGTCACTATGCTGGATGCTAATTAATATTTGTTAAAGGGATATAATCTGGAAGGGAAGGAAGGTAACCCCCTCCCTTTTTTTAGAAGGAAAAATACTAGAGTTAAAACTGAGGCATCCTAATTCCATATGAAAATACTGAACTTCAAATGCAAAACAGAACAAAATAACTACAACAAGACTGTACACTTACTCTCCCATCTCAACTTGTTAAACAAGTGAGATCCCCAGAGTTGGGATACCTATATTTCTACCACAGTGTTCTGGGGAAACCCAAAGGAATTACCTGGTTTTTTTTGTTTTTTTTTTCTGTTGCTAGTACCTTAAGTCCCCTTTCCAATATCAATAGGCACAATCTGATGATATTTCCTAGTGATTATCATCCCTCTATCAAATTGTTTGCAAGATTTTTTCCCAAAAATAAAAATGAAATCTACATCTCTTCAATTTTTGTTAATATTTTAAAAATTATTTAAATGTTTTTTTTTTTGTGTTGCCCAGATTTTCTCCTCTCTGCCTCTTCCTTCCAGAGAACCATCTAACGTTGCATTTTTTTTTCTTTTTGGAGGGGAGAAGGCAGGGCAGTTGGGGGTAAATGACTTGCCCAAGGTCACATGGCTAGTAAGTGTTAAGTGTGTGAGGCCAGATTTGAACTCAGGTGCTCCTGTCTCCAGAACCAGTGCTCTATTCACTGTGCCACCTAGCCACTCTGACATTGCATTTTTTAAAGGAAAAAGAAAACAGGTTTCTCTTTAGTTAACACCTGTTGTGCTTAGTGCTAGCTTATGTAGCTATAATGCATTGCACTATGACAGCTTTCTGAAGAGAAAAGGAAATTAAGAAAAGTATATAGATTTGAATGAGTGAATAAAAAGATATATTAAACATTTACGATATAATAGGCACTATCCAAAACACTGGAGGAACAGAAACAAAAATTAAACAGTTCCCTTTAAGTATCTTATATTGTCCTATAAAGATGGAGCCCATAAAGCCAGGGAAATGATTTTTGTTCAGTGCAGTTGCAGAAGTAGTGATTTGATCCACAGGACAGACAAGTGACATGTCATTTCCAGAAGTAAGGGTAGTATTGATTTAATTACTGGCTTAGATAGTTGATGGAATAAAAACTTTGGAAAGTAAACATTCCTCTGGAGTGGGAAAGGTGTGTCACCCACTAGTAGTTGAGAATTTATTTGAAACTGTAATAGGCTTTTCATCTGTTGAGGCTATCCTTTTAAAAACGTGACCCTGCAGTCTTGACCAGTCCCCTTCGAAATAGGCAGCTGGATGATGCAGTGGATAGAGTGCCTGGTTTAGAGTCATGGAGACTCATGTTTGAATGCAGTTTCAGACACTACCTATGTGACCCTAGGCAAGTCATTTAATCTTTGTCAGTTTTAATTTCCTCAGCCATAAAATATAGATAATAAGGAGTATCTACCTTACAGGGAGAGTAGACTCTTAATAAATTATTTTCCTGTTCCCCTCCCTCATTAACTGGAAATCTAAGTAAGACTGCCTGTCTACATGTACAAATCAATTTACCAGACTTTTTTTTTTTGGGGGGGGAGGGCAGGGCATAAAACCTAAACATTTGAATTTAGTGAATGAATAAGGTTGAATATGTTTTTTTCTCTTTCCTCTCCTCCTCTTCCCTCTTCTCTCCTTCCCTTCCCTCCCTTCCCTTACTTTTATTCTTTTTCATCCTTCTCTATCTCCTTCTCCTTCTTCGTTCCTTCTTTCCTTCCTTCCTTCTTTCCTTCCTTCCTTCCTTTCTTCCTTCATTCCTTCCTTCCTTCCTTCCCTCCCTCCTTTCCTCCTTCCTTCCTTCCTTCCCTCCTTCTTTCCTTCCTTCTCTCCTTCCTTCCCTCCTTCCTTCATTCTCCTCTTCCTTCTTCATCTTCATCTTCCTCTTCTCCTTCTCTTTTCATCTCTTCAGAAATGACTTATGCCTACTACTGGACTGGCAGATCAATAGAACACAGATAACTAGCCCTAATTAATTGTGGGATAACATAAGTTTCTTTCCTTCCCTGGAGTCTAATTTCCTTTTCTATAAAAATGAAAGCATTGGATGGGATCATCTTTAAGTTTTCTATTTTGGCTCTAATATGATCAGAAAGTAAATTTCTGAGTGCCCTTTTATAATGTAGGTTCCCATTGTATTTTAATTCTGATCTGTAATTTAATATGCATTAATTTTTAAATTGATATTTTTAATCCAAAATAAACATTAAGCTGATATAACTGCCTACTTGGTTTTATGTACAGAGGAAATCTAAGAGACCAACAAATTGAATTTTATTTGCTATTAAATACAGGTCATAACTTTTGGTTGCATTTACATCATCAACTAAATTTTTTATACAACAAAATTGAACTGACTTATTTTTTCCCCCTAGTTTTATATGTATTGGCATGGAAAAGTTTTGGTTCATAGTCCAAGCTGAAGAGTAATTCCCTATGGATAATGAAGTTCTTGTTTGTGGATATCAAACCTGAAACATTGAAAAATCGCTTAAGTGAGCTTAATAACTCTTCAGAAGAGTTTAGCCAAATTATCTATACAGAAATTCCAAATAGATGAGGAATGTTGATGATTAAGACTATGATTCACATTTGGATGGACCATATACAGAGTTCATCCGTGTGTGTGTGTGTGTGTGCGTGCGTGCGCATGTGTATTTGTGTATGCATGTGTGTTATGAACACATATACACATATATATGTATATGTATTATACAGGTACAGGGCGATCTTGCAAATGAATAATATACTTGGCCTTGAATTAAATTAGAAAAACTAAGCGAATGGTATCATCTTGGGAAATTGCTCAGCACTTTGCATGAACTCAAGAATCTCTGAAATACAGACCTATATTTTAACATACTATTCCAGTGAGAGGAAGTATGCAATACTGCAGATGGAATTGACCTAAGTGTTAGGAAGATCTGAGTTCTTCTCACCTCAAACTTGTTGACTGTGAGATTCTATAAGCTCACTTTACTTTTCAGTACCAATTGACCCCTCTCTAAGACAATAAGTGGTAGATTTGCATGGGTGGAAGGAAGTTCCTCCCAGGTAACTCCCTAATTTGAAGTAAGCTAAGAGTTGGAAAACAAAACAACCAAAACAAATAATCAAAATCACAATAATCACAATCATCACTGAAACTTAAAATCTTGTTTGTGTGCTGTGAGTCCTAGAATCCTATTATTTCCATAAAATGAAAATTGCTGGCCAACTCATGGACAGTAGAGAGCATCATGATATACAAGACTATAATACACCACAAATGAAGAATTATGCAGCAGTAGCATTGTAAAAGATGTCCTCAAAACAATGTCAGACTAGAAGAAAAGATGCCTAGTCAAGTAAGAAGAGTTAGGGATAGCTAAAAAATAGCCATCGTGCTCCCTTACCTCAACATAATTCTAACACAACGGATTTTCTAATTGCCCCTTGGGGTAGTACATGTCCTGACCTTAAATTATATTTATCCCATAATACATTTTGTATTTACGTATATGTATATCTATTTTTCCTTCCATTAGACTGTTTGAGCATAGAAGCTCTTCAATTTTTATCTTTGTCTGGAAGATGCTTAATAAATGCTTATTGAATGAATAAATGAATGAATAAATATGTTTCAAGAAAATCCAAGGGAACTTACCAGGATATTGGGTAAATTTTCTGTGTGGGAGTATTTAGACAATAGTCACTTAGGAGAAGCAGGTAAGGGTGGGTTATTTTTGTTGTTGTTTGTCCTTTGCAAAGAAGACCAATGACATTGGGAGGGGGATGCCTTGATTTGCAAGTGAATTAGATTTAAGTTAGGCAGAGTAGTGCAGAGTTATCCGTCTCACTCTTTCCTCCACAGTCCTCAGAGTGTAGGGGCAAGACATGTCAGGATGATGGGTAATGGCCCCCAGTGGGTTATGATATCCATTATTGAATGAAGTACCCATATCAATGAGGTAACAGAATGACTGGTATATCAGAACAATTTGATGTTTTAATGTTGCTAACACACCATCTTTTAGCACTAACTCACAGTTGTCTCTGCAATGTATATGAGTTATAAACAAAGGATATGACTAGTAAATTGGAACCCAAAGTTAAAAAGTCTTCTTTGCCCTCCCCTATGAAATTTCCTTTTAAATCATTCCTGAGATTTTAAAATTTTTCCAGCTTAGATGACCCAAGCTTTCTTCAGCTTAGGTGACCCAATTTCCCAACGTGTTTGGGTAGCTGTTCATATGGGTGAAGTGCCCTAAATCCCCAAACAATATAGCCAGAATGATGGAAAATCCTAGAGGGATGTGTTTGTATTATTTTTCATTTCTTTTATCTTATATTCTTGCTCCAGCTGAAGAGATTTAAAATTGATCTTCTTCATTTCCATATATGCTCTCCTCCAGAGATGAAGTTTGCTACACATATCTTTGTCTAAGTCTATCTATCCCTTCAAACTGAAAGTTTAAGGCAAAGAATGAATCCAGTTTAGAATATTTTAGAGAATCTTGGAATTGAATAATTCGAAGGGATCACAGGGGCCATCTAGTCCAACTACCAATAAAAACAGTAACTCTCTCTACAAAATCCCTAACAATTATTAATTAATTCTCTACTTGAAGAAATAATGAGGAACTTACTATTTCCCATGGCAGCTCACTCTATTTCTGTACAACTCTAATAATTAGGAGGTTTTTTTCTATCATAGCGTATGGTTTAGAAATCATCCAGGTCAATACCTTCATTTTATAGGTGAGAAAAGTGAGGTCAGATGGTTGGAATAAATTGGCCTAGGTGAAGTTGCAGAGACAGAATTTGAACCCACCTCCTCTATTTCAGTACCCATTCCCCTTTCAATTGAACCACATCCTATTGAGCTGAAATGTAATTTCCACTTATTCATTGGTCCTGGTTCTGCACCCTGGTGCTAAACAAAGCAAATTTAATCTCTGTCTCTGTCTCTGTCTCTCTTTCTGTAACACACTAAGCATTCCCTTAAATATTTAAAGATAGCTATCACATTTCACAATGGGCATCTAGCTGCCATGGTGGATAGATCACTGGATCTCAAGTCAGGAAGACATTAGTTCAAATCTGGCCTCAGATACTTACTAGCTGTTTTACTCTGGGCAAATCACTTAACTCTGTTTGCCTCAGTTTCCTCATCTGTAAAACAAACTGGAGAAAGAATAGTGAACCACTCCTGTGTCTTTGCCAAGAAAACCCCCAGTGGGGTCACAGAGAGTCAGACATGACTGAAATGACTGAACAAGGAGTAGGAAATCACATTCTGTTCCAATTCCCCAAACCCCAAGGATTTTCTTCTGCAAGCTAAACACCTCTGTCTCCTTCCATAGGTGCTCATATGGCATGGTTTTGAGTCCCTGTTCCCTATTGTTTTGTTTTGTTTTTAAACCTTTTTTTTTCACAGCAGGAAAAAAACATGCCAGATATATTTCCAATAAAAAAAGCATAAAACACCAATTGTAGTTGTTTACACATATTCTCGCCTTGTGATTACCATTTATAATGTGGATTACCATATGTTAAAAGAAAGGGAAGCATCAAAACACTAATAAGTTACTATCAACTTTGTCCTTTGCATTGGCCCCGTTGCCTTCCTTGTATAGCCATAGTTGTTCTGTATACCTACCACCGTTGGCTACTGTTACTCTCTATCATCTTATACTTCCTGTATTTTTAAAAACTCATCATAATCATGAATTCTTATAGCATAGTACTTTTCCATTACTTCATATGCTCTAATTCTATCAGGTATTCTTCATTTGCCTGGTACAGAATTTGTTTCTACCTTTTTTGCAGGCATTTTTGAAAGTTTTCCCCTTATCTAACTAATCCTGGATTGATGACAGACAATACTCCTCCGACATCTCTAAGAGATGCATCCTATGTTCTGGTCTCTTCCTTGGCCTTCCCCTATCAGATCTCAGACTTCTCCCCTTGGCACTCTGGACTCTGATTAGTGAATATTCCGCTTATCTTACTACAGAATTGAATCTATAGAATGTGTCTTGCTCCACTGAAATTATAAGAAGATTGAAAATCAAAAGGTATGTTGGTTTACTGTAGGAGATTCATCTACCTGTTTCTATGTCCTTGATATGTCAATGAGGTTGGAATCATATGTCACAATGTAGTGAGATAAGTTGTTGATTATGCTGAAATGAACTGTCACTTTTTGCTTGTGTGACTATGCTGATTTCTAGCATTTATCTTTCAATAAATTTAATTATTTTCTTTCTATGTTTTTGAATCTTTTAATTTATCTTTCAATAAATATTTCTAGCCTTATAACCATAAGTCCTTCTGGTAAAAGAATATTGTCTAAAGAGTTAGAGGATAAGGGTTCAAATACTTCAGCTGATTCTTACTACCTTTGTGACCTTGGACAAATAACTTTATCTTCATGGCCATCAGTTTCCTCTGCAAAGTGAGGGGCTTCAACAAAATGGTCTCTGAGCTCCCCCTTTCAGCTCTCAAATCAGGAGCTGATAATGCTGCAGTGACTGTCAGCATTTTCTGCAATTTATAATTTAGCACTAATAATGATTTTCTGGTCCATTCAACTGAAGGAAATAGTTGCAGAAATTCAATGCTATGACTGAGTTCATGAGTTATTGGGCAGTAGCAGAGAAGGTCTAGAGTAAGGGAAACACAGAGATGAGGGGAATTGCTATATCATCCCTGTTATCAGCCTGCAGTTGATGGGCTGTGGGGAGAAGGTATATGAGAAAATGAAAGGAAACAAGACCAGTGGAGTGGATTGGCATCTCTTCAAAGTTTTGATAGCTTAATTTTCAGAAATTATCAGCAGAAACATGTGACTTTTTGTCAAATAAAGTGGACCAAGTGAAGAAATTAATTTTGAAGATTTGGAGAGAAGAAAAAAATTAATCCCTTCCCTCTTTCAGGGAAAGTTATAGAAAGGGGGAAAAATAGAAGATCTTACTTGCAAAGATAGAGAATAGATCCATGGTTTCACTGGTTTAGGGAATTACCAGATGAAGAACCATTAGTATTTAGAGAGACCAGTAGAGGCCTAGGCATGAGGGTCAGCAGGCAAAAAAGCCCATAGTCAGGAGATGGGAGTGTCTGGTTTGAGGAACAGGAAAGTGGTCATTGTCACTGGATTGTACAGCATGGGAAGGGACATAAAGTGAAAAAGAAAGGTAGAAAGGGGCCAGGTTGTGGTTGTGCAGCAAAGGGCTGAGCCGAGAGTCAGGAAAACACAAATTAAAAAATGGCCTCAGACACGAACTGTGTCTTAGCTTAACCATGATCTAGCTCAGTTTTCTCAACTCTAAAATGAGACTAACAATAACACCTCCCTTATGGGGTTGTTGTTAGAATCATATAAGCAGGTATTTATAACAGAAGTTAGCACAGTGACAGACACATAGAAGGAACTTAGCAAATGGTTATTACCTTCCCCATTTCCCTTGTGAAGGGCTTTAAAAGTCAAACAGAAGATTTTACATTTGGTACTAGAGATAATAAGGAGTCATTGGAGTTATTGAGTCAAGAAGTTGAAATAATCAATAGGAAAATCACTTCTGCAATTGATTGAATGCATGAGTAGAGTGAGGTGAGATTTGATGTGCAGAGACCAACCACAATATTATTGGGATAGTCCAAGTGTGGGGAAATGGAGAACTAACCTGGAGAAAGAGATGTTATGAAGTTAGAAGGACAAGACTTGACAACAAATTAGACATAGGTGTGAATGAGAGCGAGAAGTCAAAGATGGCACATAGCTTTCATGCCTAGATGACTGCGGAGATGGTCATACCCTCAAAAGTAATGGGGAAGTTCAGAAGAGGGGAGAAGTTAAGGGGGAAATAGTGAGTTATTTTCTGGGCTTGTTGAGTTTAATATGTCTATGCAACAACAAATTTGAGGTGTCTAATAGGCAATTGGAGATGTTAAAACTAGAGATCAAAATAGGTTAGGGTTAGATAAATAGATCTAAGAATAATTTGCATGTAGATAGTGATTGAATTTATGAGGCTAATGAGATCACTAACTGAAATAGCATTGGAGGAGAAGAGAAGAAGATCCAGGACAGAACCCTGAGGATCACCCACAGTTAAGGGCATGATCTGCGTGAATATCCAGCAAACGAGATAAGAGAGGTGGGAGGAGAACCAGAAAAGATTAGTGTCATGAAAAAGTGAAGAGAAGAGGGTATCTAGAGGAAGGTTATCCACAGTGTTAGATGCTAAAGACAGGTCAAGATGGATGAGGACTGAGAAAATGTCATTCAAATTCCAAGTAACTTGGAAGAGAGAAGTTTGAGTTGAATGATGAGATTGAAAACTACAAAACAGAAAATTTAGAAGAGAGTAAAAAGAAAACCAGTAGAAGCATCAATTGTGAAATGATATCTTAAGGAATCTAGCCCCCAAAAGGAAGAAAGATAGGATAATAGCTACCAGAAATGACTAACTCAATTGAATTTAATTTTTATGATAGGGGAAACAAGTATTAATTTGGTTTGGAGATGCCAGGAAAGCAGCTAATAGAGAGGGAAATAATGAAATTCATGAGAGAGTAGGCATGGTAAATGGAGCAATCTGCTGAAGATAGGAAGGAATGGAATTATGAGTATCTGTCTAGCTAGGCGGCATCTGGTTCCTGTATCTTTATATCTCTTATGAAGTATTGATCACTTTCATAGTAATTATTCCTATGTTGGAGGGATTGTGGGATGGTGGAAAGAGCAGTCCAGTCTTGAGAAACTTGAGAAAGTCAATGAACTTCCCTGTGCCTCAGTTTCTTTCACTTTAAAATAAGAATGGTAGATTAGATAGCTTTTAATATCCTTTCCTACTCTAAATCTGTGACCCAGTTATCCTTCTGTCCTTTGTAATCACATATGGCTTACCCCCTGTATTTTGGTATTTTCTTCTCTGTCTTCAATTCTGAAGCCTCTTATCACATCAGCTGATCTCTGGGAAAATACATTTTTCCTGGCCCTCAACAGAGACACTCCAACCCTGACTTAGATCCTGTTATTCCTTCATATTTTGCCATAGTCCATAAAGTTATATCCTATTTTCTAACATTATTTTGTAAGCCAGATGATCACTTTATATATCTTCCTTTCTCATCTAAAAGTGCCTACATTCAGTGCACAGAAGTGATTAAAATACCATCTGTATCCATAAGTCCTTCAGTTTCCTGCCCAGGTCTTTTTAATCCCTAGACATTCTTTCCAGTTCCTTCTGGCAGTTAAATTTGTACCCACATGAATCACAAGATGTGGGTAGCAGTTCTCAGGTTTGATAAGTCCCATGTGTTTTGCTTACACATGTTCCAAGAGTCTTGTTAATTTAGAATCTTTTGACTTTGGCAATCATTCTTCCTGGCAGGTTATACCCAACAGCTCATACTCCAATAGTTTCTTTTAAAAAGAAGAAGAAGTGTATATATTTTGAGCATAACATATTAAAATATACATTGATCACCTGGGAGAAATCTTAGCTCACAGCTAGATATACAATCATTACTAATCAAAAATGAGACTTAGCTACATGGGGGGATTAAGTCTAATAACTTCTGACTAAAACTCATGCCCCAAAGTCATACAGCAACATACCAACCCAGAAGGGATGAATGAAGCTAAATAGTAGAAGGATATTCAAGGACACATTTAAAAATAAGGACAGAAGAAGCAACTCATGGAGAAAATCAGTTACTGGGAGGGGTTCTCTCTCCTCACTTCCATTTCATAGAATCCCTGGCTTTATTCATGACTCAAGTCAAATAGCCTCTTCTGCAGTATGTCTTTAGTTACTGAATGGGCATTGCATCACTCAAATGAGAATCCTGAAAGACCTTAGCTTAAAAAGGCCAAGGTCTCCCACTACATCTGAGCCATCTCCAGTCTTCCTGATCTATATCTGCCCCGGGGATTCAGACGACTCTGGAGGAGAAAGTGAGGCTGGTGACTTTGCACAGCTCTGCCTCACTTAAATACAATTCAATTGCAAGTCATGTCATCATCTCCCGGATGTCATGATCCTCTTCTAGAATGAAGAACAAACTACAACCACAACCCCACCAGCTACTAGTGACTTTTCCCCTAAGGTTAACTTAATAGCTATCATCGCACATGTTGCTTCCCCTTTACAATGCAAATTCCTTGAGAAGAGAGATTGTTTTTGCTTGTTTTCTTTATATTTCCAGAGCCTAGTGCAGTACATAGCACACAGCAAATGCTTAATAAGTTGTGATTGATTGATTGGATAAGTCAGATCTTTCCTGGTGGTGGTCATGTTGAAAGTCTTGTTGATATGGGAGGGTGAAAGGAATGAGGAAGAAAGAGAGGAGAAGAGAAAGGAGAGAGAGCAAAGAGAAAGAGAGGTAGAGAGAGGGAGCACATCTGAAGTCACTAGAGATCAAAAAAGACAAAGAGACCTTAGCCTTTAGGGACAGTAAGCCATTTCTGAGGCATCTACAAACCAGTCTTTTCTACTTCAATTGTGCAGTTTTATAATATGCAAAATAGCTCCTGATTTCCTTAGACTGGAATATTTTTTAATTTGATTTATTTAGTCTGAAATTTATGGAATAAAACAAGCATTTCTGTAACATAGTAGAATAAGAGATGATTGCACATGAATCTATTACGTACAACTTGCTATTCTTTTTAAATATATAGTAAAATTGTCACGTAAATTTCTCTTTTTTCTTATTTTTCCCCTCCCACCTTAGAGATGGCTGCCATTAGATACAAATGTGTATAAAATGATTTTAAACATACTTCTTTTGGTCAGTTCTTTCTCTGGATGCAGAGAACGTGTTTCTTCATATGTTCTTTATTATTAATTCACATATTTATAATAGTTAAAATGCCTTGTTCAAATATTTTTACCTTTTTTTTTGTTTGCTTACAGAGTTTTTAGAAATAGCTGTCCAGTAATTTAGCCTTGCTGTTACTCTATATTTTCCTTCCAGTTTACTGTTTGATAAACTAGAGACTCTCTATTTGGTTTCTAATATGAAATCTATAGGGGAAATCTGCTAAATACTCAAGGGCAAAGTCACATCATGGATGGAGGAAAGGGATAGTTATGGCTATAATCTTCTAGACTCGGGACTGTAAATTAGGAATTAACTTAATCCAGTTTGGCTGAACCTGATTAATTCTGTGACAGTTTGTTGCTGTTGTTGTAGTTTTTAGTAAAGGCTTTGTTGTCAGCATCATCAATGACTCAGGGTTCTGCATTACGTCTGCCTTAATGCTTAACAACAATAACACCAGAGCAATAGCACAGCGTTGTGCTCATCACCCTGTGTGCGATGTAGCATTAACACTTCGAAATCAAAAATGAGGAAGATGATTGATATTCATAGACCACATAATAAGTGGAAAAAAATTCTACAGAAATACTTTTGGGAATAATCAGAGATCACTTCACTGAGCCAAATACTGATAACAGCAGGTACATTCCTGTTAGATTTCTTCAATTTCACTAAAAGACTTATTTCTACAAGGAAATGACTAAGAACTGAGTGGAATCAAAAGACTCTCTAGGGACAACATCTACATGAAATCAACCCAAAAAGTGCAAAAAAAGAAATCTGAGTCATGCAGGTAACTGAGTTATAGAGATTTATTTGTAGAAAGAGAAGGGTTGATGATGGTGATGAAGGACCAGTTGATGATCACCAGAAATTGCTTACAACAAAGTTTATCATTATTCTCTTCAGAATTAGTGATTAGTAAAGAGTTTATACTGTAGACCATTCAAGAAAATGATGAAGACTGAAATACATCATTATAGGATATAAAAGTTAATACATACCAAATACCTCACACTTCATGATCTAGAATTTATCAAAAGAATACTATCTTTCATAATTTGACAGGTGAGAAATTTCCATGCTACAACA
>CM053585.1:335006325-335033353 GCA_028646515.1 Pseudochirops corinnae | reverse complement strand
CTAAAAAGTGGTACAATCATCCATAGATTCCCACACTACCAGTGTGAGAAGGAAAAGTCTCCAGAACACTTAGTATCTAGAATTCAGGCAATTTGGCATGAAAATGCCTCCATTAAAAGTAATACGATCATCCATAGATTCTCATACTTCCAAAGAGAAAAGGAGAAGTCCCAGACAACTCACTTCATACTACTCCATTTCCTAAAAAGTGGCAATGCTTCACTGGCTTTGTGTTCCTCACTGTTGTCCCACTCTTCTTCAATAATTGGTTTTCTTTTATGTCTCTGAAGCACCAGTTTCCCATTTACCCATAGACCAGTGAATATTATCTGATTCTAAGATTCTTCTGCCCTGAGCCATTGCTGTCTAATAGAGATATTTTCAGGTATTGGGGCTTCTATTTCTTCAAAGGTGTATTAATTTTTGTGAGATGGTTTATGCCTCAGGATGACCAACATGTTTTAGTTCTTTTATTAGTCAGACCCTCAGTTGTACTCAGGCCTTATCCCTGGCCTCTTGGGCTAGCATTCATATCACCTTAGCTAGGGACTAGAAATTCAAAGAAAATTAGTAAATAGTCCCTGATTTCAAGGGGCCTGGGAAGCTAGGTGACACAGTAGATAGAGCATTGTACTTGGAATCAGAAAGACTCATCTTTCTTCATTCAAATCTGGCCTCAGACACTTACTATGTGTACCTGGCCAAGTCATTTAACCTACATTTCCTCAGTTTCCTCATCTATAAAAATGAGTTGTTGAAGGAAATGGCAAACCATTCCAGTATTTTTGCCAAGAAAACCCCAAAGGAGATCACAAAAAGTCATACTGAATGAAATGATATCAAGGGGTTTTACAATCTATCAATTGGCTTCTATCATAACACTCATCCCAGTTCTACACCCTGTGGATGATCCTCCTACCGCTAAACCAGTTCCAACTCCTACAACCCAAAGAATGAGCCATAGAAACTTGGTTTGAATCCTTCCCCTGATACTTATTTGTGTTAAAAACCTTTTATACATCAGTCAGCCTCCCAGTACATCAGTGTTTTTATCTATAAACTGGTAAGCATTAAGCCTAGATAATCTCTAAAGTTTCTCCTGGCTCTATTATCGTAAAATTTATTTATCCTATTATTCTCTATTATCAATCAAATGCCTATAACTTCTTTTAATTCTGCTGTCTTCCTGCTTCGATTATCTCTTATTTACCCTGTAATTAGCTTGTTCATACATATTTGTTTATTTATTATCTTCTCCCACCTCGTTAGACGGTAAGTCTCTTGAGGGCAGGGATTCTTTTGCCTGTTCCAGTATCCTTAGCACTTATAGTTCCTGGCACACAGTAGGTACTTAATAAAGGTTAATTGATGTTGACTATGAAGCATTCTCCAAGTTGGATCAGTTATACAGTGGGAAGAGTTCTAGATATAGATTGCTTGAATTTGGCTCTGGAATTTGACACCTGAATGAGCATAGACAAGCCAGTCAGCCACTGTAGCCCTCATTTTCATCATTTGTAAAACGAAGGATTGAACTAGTTGGCCTCCAGGGTCTTGTCCAGGTTCAAGTCTATGATCCTATGTAAAAGCTTGGAAGGAAGGAAGGAAGGAAGGAAGGAAGGAAGGAAGGAAGGAAGGATGGAAGGAAGGAAGGAAGGAAAGAAGGAAGGAAGGAAGGAAGGAAGGAAGGAAGGAAGGAAGGAAGGAAGGAAGGAAGGAAATAAGGAAGGAAGGAAGAAAGGAAGGAAGGAAGAAAGGAAGGAAGGAAATAAGGAAGGAAGGAAGGAAGGAAGGAAGGAAATTCGTTAGAACAGACTATGAGGTATTTCAATTTTTTCTCATAAACACAGCAAATTAGGGCCCATGTTAGTATCATCTAGAAGAGAAGGGCTTGCCTTTTTTCGTGTCACAGACTCCTTTGATATTCTGGTGAAGCCTACACATCCTGCCTCAGAATGTTATCTTCAAACTAATAAAATACAATATAAAAAAAATAAAATAAAATACAAGGAAACAAATTATATTGAGATACACTTAACAAAAAAAAGGACACAAAACTCAGATTCAGAACCTTTGATCCATGACAATCACTCTACTTCTTTCAAGTTGAGAGGTGATAGCAGGTAAGAAATGCATAGAATTCCTATGGATGCTCTTATCCATGTATTAGTAGCTTTAGATCCTCTATTATACTAGAATCTTCCTGAGGATAGGGTCACTATTTTATTTGTGATGTCATTGGTCCTCTTTGAGAACAAAAGAAGAACAAGTTAACCACATCTCAGAGTCCAGTGCCTTGAACATGCTAGACTCACAATATATGTCTGTTATATAACAGACTAAGTGAAGAAAATCTTTCACTTTGGGATGGAGGCGTGATGAGTTAACAACCTGACAACATAATCTAATGCAAAAATACAATGAGAGCAAAGCTGTTTTGGGCAGGGAGAAGAAACAGAGCTGACTCCAGTAGGTAGGCAAAATAGGGGCACGGATCATGGAAAAATATTTCAGAAGTCTTATATTTTGTTTTTTGAACGAAGCTGCTTTTAACTTAAGAACAAAGCTTTAGAGACTTTGAATGTGTATGATAAAATGGGGAAGAGGAAGTGTTCTCTTCAATCAAACGAGTTATGTTTCCAGGTACTGTAATAAACAGTGGCCCTGGTAGCATGGGAAATACAAGCAGTACATTTGGCAATATATATATATATATATTTTTTTTTTTTTTATTTTTTTTTTTTTTTAATACTGGGACTCTACCTTAAGATATCTAATAGTTAAAGCCTACTGGAAAGTATAATCTTTACTATCAAAGGAAGAATGATCCTACTTTTTGCAAAAAGATGCCTCTTCTCTGGAATTAATGAGTTTTTCAGATTGAGTACCTCGTTTGTTCTTATAGTATTATCATTGATATCTAAGTAAAAGCTTCATTTTTCAAGTGGTTTCCATTTCCAAAATAAAATTTCTGAAATCAGAATGTCCAACCATTACAACTTCTTCAAGTCTTACAAGCTAGCCAGAGGTTCTGGATTCTTGATTTCTTGATTCCTTGGAGAGTTTATTTTTACTTCACCCACATTTTCTTAATCAAAAATATTCATGTGTTTTGCTTTTGTTTCCCAAAATTGTTGGACATCATCCTCCACTAGCAAGCCAAAGGGAATGCAGGAGTCTCATGCATTCATTTCATTCTTGATTCCGTGGCTGATAAACAGGTTGCCCATTCACCTCTTCATAGTTTGCTGCAAACACCAGTTTCTTCAAGGGTTCTAGGGCTACTGAAATTAGATTTCAAGGCCTCAAAACAAGTAGAAGTTCACATGTAGGCAATGAATTTATGTAAAGAGTATGATCATTTAAATCAATTAACATGAATTTATTAAGCACCATATGTCAGGCATTATGCCAAGGACAAGGCATAGAAAGAAAACATTGAAATAAACTTTGCCCCCAAGGACCTAAGCATAAAAAATTGAAATAATTGCTCCCCTTGAAAAGCTTACATGCTAAATAATGATCCTAAATAATATTTGCAAAGGCCTTTGTAAACTTTAAACTTGTACATAAATGTTAGCATAGAAGGTCTAGTCCAGAACATGTGTCCCCTACAGTATAGGTAGGGGCTGTGTAGCCAGGAAAATGGACTCTTTAAAACTAGCCAGATTTGAACAGCCTCTCTCTTTCCTAGCATCTCTTTCTTCTTGTATTCAGAGGATGAAGATTTCCCAGTTAAATTACTGTGAAATGAATGAGAAGAGAGAGGAAGGACTTCTTTCTCCTACTCCCCCTCTTATCCCTTGGCTCTAAGGTTTCTCTTGGCCTAGGGATGTCTGTTTCTGTTTTGTGTCATTTATCCTCAGTTCTTAGTGCCAATGGTAAGCCTAACCGGACTTAGAAATTCAAATCATGGGAACATTGGAGCCAGCATTACACAGGAGATGTTGCAGCTAGCTAGTCTACTGGGGAAGTATAGAATCAAAGGGCACTTGGGATTCAAACCTAAAGAGAGATTTGGATGTGGGACTTGGGGTCATGCTATATAGGAACTGAACTAAGCTTTGACCTTAATCCCTTCTCCTCCCAGAGCCTGGGCCGAGGTGCAGAACTCAGCCGTACATCTTGAGTGAGCAAGTCTGCATGTTTGTTAATATATTTTGAAAGTAAATATTACTTTAAAAATCTACTCTGAATGTCATTGACTAAATGAAACTGAGGTATAGGGGACTCATTCACACTTCAGAAGTACCATCAGTGACGGCTAGAGCCTTTAGCAGAGAATATAGATGCCTCTCCCAACAGCCCCTTAAGGGTTTCAGAAAACCCAGAGGGAGGGCTGAGATATGACTAACATATCTGGTTGTCAGGCAGTGGGTTTTATTTTTACTTTTTAAAAAATTTTATATTATTTTATTATTATTATTATTATTATTTCCCAAATTTCAACCATCTGCTTTATGTGAATGTCTTCAAAATCACTATCCCAAGGCCTGACCTCTCTATACAGTCCCATATTGCTACCTACTGCTAGAAAAATTTACCTTGCTACTTCTCACTTGAATTTTTACTTCTTATTTTCTCATAAAAACTCCCAATCCATCCTACATATTCCTGTCAAATTCATTTTCCTAAAGCACAGGTCTTGTTGATAATATCTCTGCTCAGAATCCCTACTTAACAATGATTCAATGCCTCACCATTGCTTAGACAATACATTCCAAACTCTATGGTTTGCTTTTCAAAGCTCTCAATATATAATGCCAACTTACCATTTTAACATTATTTCCCATTACTTCCTTATATATGTCTTATATTTCATTCACACTGGACCACTTTGTGGTGCCTGAGTACTTTTTTCCTCGTTTCCATGTTTGCTCCAGTTTTTATACTATTTGCTCTGTTTATATGCATATAGAGCTCCAGTTTTCTGAGAAGCAGGATCAGGGATTCTATTTCCTGCTGGTTCACTTTTAATGTGATCATAGAAGCTTCTCAGGCTTGTCCTAGAGGACAAGGAATCCTTGAAGTAGCCTGTTCAAAGACATTCTAATGAGTGTTTAAGGACTGTTCAGGAGAGCTCACTTGGTGTAGGGAGTACCAGTGGTATTTTGGAAAATACTTTATCCCAAGTTTGGTGTATTGCACAAGTAGATGGAAAGGTGAGAGAAAGATGAAAGCAGATGAATCTCTGAATCAGAAAGCAAGAAGAAAGAAGACAAATCCATGGAACTAGGGGAAATCAGCAGGTGAGACATTTTGGGGCAGATGATGACAGCAGAATGCAGTAATTAATTTGCACTTCCCTACATTCCTAGAAGAGAGAGGTGACTAAGGCTATGAGTCTTATCATAATTTCTATCCTTTTTTAAATATTTGTTTCAATTATTTATTAACTTTGAAGACTTCCCCCAGCAGAATGAGCAGAGGAAAACAATTTGCTCCAAAAGCCATGAAGGCATCTGAAGAAGGTGCTGTGGAGGGCTTAGAAGTTGGTCAGACATAGAGAATATCAAGGCCATCCATTGAATATTGGGCCATGACAAGTCATCCTAATTTTTATCTTGCCATGGCACTTCAATGACCTTAGAACAGAGAGTAAGACCTACAACTTTGTGAAACTCTGACTCACTTAAATCCAGTTCACAAACAAGTCAAGGCATCATCTCCCTAATGTCATTGGTCCTCAATGAAAAAGAAGAATGAACAACATTTAAAATTCTTTATTATGAGATGTCATTAAGAATTATTTTTTGTCTTTCTCTGTATGTTTATGGTCTGAGATTGAGAGAGAAGTTGGAGCATAATGATAAAGATCCAAATGCCCTATGAACAGGTTTGTGTTTTTACAGGACAGAGCAGGGAGCCAGTAAAAACTTCATGAGCCAGGACGGCTAGATAGCGCAGTGAATACAAGCATCAGCCCTGCAGTCAGGAGGACCTGAGTTCAAATATGGCCTCAGACACTTGACACACTTACTAGCCATGTGACCTTGGGCAGGTCACTTAACCCCAATTGCCCTGCCCTCCCCCCTCCAAAAAAAAAGCAAGAAATAAATAAATATTTTTTAAAAAACTTCATGAGACAGGGACCAGTCAGATATTAATCAATCAATTAACATTTATTAAGTGTCTGCTATGTGACAGGCAATGTACTAAGAAATGAGGATACAAAATGAGCTAAAAGACAGTCTCTTCCCTCAAGGAGTTTACAATCTAATGGAGGCGATATCATGCAAATATATTCAAATCAAGCTATCTGAAGGATAAATGGAAATAATTAAGAGAGGGAAGGCATTAGAAGTTAGAAGTAGAAGATAGAACTTTAGTTAAGATTAGAGGAAAAGATAAAATTGGATTCACCTTATATATTGCTGATTATCTAATGCCAGAAGCTATAACACATTCTGTCTTAGGCCAGGTACAAGTTGGCCTCAAATGAAGGTTCACAGTCTAGAAAGATGGAATCAATGATACAAATGTGTGTGTGTGTGTGTATACAAATTGAATAAACATAAACATTCAACAAGAATAAACAGGTGCTGGACAAGAGCCAGTTCAATAACAATCTCAGTCCCTGTAAATAAAAATTTGTCAAACTCAAAGACCTGCCTTCATTTCTTGATGTCATGTTATATAAGATTCCCCCAAAAGGCCTTTAGATTATTCTTTTTCCTCAGTTTCCATGACTAAGGGCTAGGCATAGACTTAAAAACATTCATGCCAAGCAGTCTGATCAGCTCCTTAATTTCAAAGCCTATATTTGCCTATACATATATATATATATATATATATATATATATGTATGTATGTATGTATGTATGTATGCATGTATGTATGCATGTGTGTGTATGTACCTATATATACCTATATGTGTAAATACATTCTAGAGATAGGTAGACGTATCTATATCATTTATCTCTTTATCTATATAAACATATAGACATAGATATATCTTATTACCACCATATCTCAACAAGGAATGGTGGTCTTTGCTCTACATAGGATTTTTATGCATCTATTAGTTATTTTGAAGGCCTGATCTTTACCACTGTCACAGAATAAAAAAAGAAAGAAAAAAGTCTTCAAAAGTATATTATCGGTTTCATGTCATGAAAGCAGTTATCTACATAGTTTGATCCTGAGACAAATTGAAGATTTTTCATCACTCTTAATGGCTCACTACATTTAAAATGAAATAGCTTCCAAAACAAGTTACAGTTTTTGAAAAAGAAGAAAAGTATCTCTTTAGGACTCCATCTGTTGTCAAATCAGGGAAGAGCTTCCTGTCGACAGTTTTGCAATGGGATCCAGTGGAGTGGATAGTATCCAAAAAATACTAATCAGATTTGTATATAAACAAAGTCTGTTCTATCAGCCAGTTCCTGGCAGCATGTTGTCCAAATGTTTTATTGAAATACTGAAGTGTCTAAAAAAAAAAAATTAGAAAAGAAAAAAATAGGAAAAAAATTTGATGGAAGCTATCGGAAGTCTTACTGTAAAAGATTAGCTATCACTTTATCTTTTCCATTGTATTTCGGCAAGTGCTCACTCTGTTTTATTGGGTGATTGCTCAATTTATAAAGGCTACATATTTCCACCATCAATGCTCATGACTTCATTTTCTTGCCTTTGGAATACTGCTGTTATAGTAAAGGCAGAGAAAAAAATGTCATTTTTCTTAGTTGCTTATATATGAAATCCGGGGAGGAAGTTAAATGAAATGTTTTTCTTTTAAAGTCATCCTTATCCTTCCATTTCAAGAAGAAAACAACTTTGGTCATTAGACAAAATACAATCAATATTTAATTATCTGAATCACAAATTGCTCATTTCTTAATACATATAATAATAAGCAAAACTTTCATCAAATCATATAGTTATATAATTATTAAACTGTTCCAGTATTATAATATGATTGAAAGATCTTCTAATATAGAGCCAGTAGACCACAGTTTCAATCTGGGTTTTAATTATTAATGGTTGTATGACTTTAGGCAAGTCACTCATCCTTTCTTCATCACAGTTTTCTCATCCAGAATTGTAAAATCGAGGAATGATCCTAGATCACTGATAGATGGAGCCTAGATCCCTACGGTCCCTACGAGGTCTAAATTTCTGATCTTTTGATCCAGGAGAATGTTGAAATCTTTGTAGGGCAGAAATCAAATGCAGAAGTGAAAGTCATAAATAATTTTCTAATAATCCAAATTTCCATAAAATGGAACGAATTGCTTTGGATGCATCATTAAGAGGTATTATAAGTCAAGGGTTTGATAACGACTCCATTATATTACAGAGAAAATTCAAGTTATAGCTTGGGATTGAACAATGAGTCAAAAGTTATGGATATTTTAGTCATTCTCTTCACATAGTTCCAACATTCCTTCTAGAATGGCTCCACAAACATTGCACTAATATCCCTATTTTTCTACAGCAACTCCAACATAGACTCTTTGTACCTTTTTTTTTTTCATCTTTACCAATTTACTGGGTGGGAGTGAAAAGGGAATGAGTCCCTAATGAGAAGCAGGATTGGGAAGAAAGAGGCAGGAAGAAAGGGCCAGGCCTTCAAATCTATTTCTATCTCAGCTTATGACTAACTGTGAAACTTGGAATGAACTATTTAACCTTTGAGAAAAGTGTCTCCATGCATGAAATGATAGTTATTATTTATTCTAAACACTGAAATCCTTTCTCTAAAGACATGGTTGTGTAAATTCAAGTTGCTATTATTAAATAACAAAAAATAGCACACTTGCTGGGTAATCCGTACTAAGAAAAATGTTGTAAATTAGTACATGCCCAGAGATTGAATGATATTAGGTCATATAGGTAAGAATCTTAATAATTTTTTGCTAATGCATAATAAATGCTTTATAGTGTGTGTCTGGGTCCACTGAAGGAAACATTCTATTCAAAATAATCTTTCCAGTGTTCAGCCAGCATAGCAGTCAAAAACTAAATACAAGGTTTCTTTAGTAGAACTTCTTAGTATTTCTAGGGATATATAAGCCTGGTTTAAAATATTTCATTCCTCACACAGCTAGGAATAAAAAAAAAAAAAATCCATGCTCCTGAATAAAACTAAGTTCAACAAACTGAGGGATTTTTTATGGAACGTGAGCCTCTTTATTATCACACTGTGAAATGCCTTCAGTCTATTCACCAGACTACATCTCTTTGCTTACCCCTTCAAAGTATTTTCGCTTCCAATATTGACTCATCATTCATTCTGTACATGGTCTCCTATCTCTGATTCTTTCTTATTGGACTATGATGGGGAAAGGGGGTTGACACTTTGGGACACATGAATATGCCTCCTAAGATCTCTTGTTTCTTGCCCAAGGCAGGCAGACTAAGTAGATCCTAAATTTATGTGTTTCTAGTGCCTGTATCAAAAATATGTATAGCAAGTTGAACATGGTGACTCATGCCTATAATCCTTGATATTGGGAAGGTTGAAGAAGGGTGACCTCTTGAGGTCCAGCCACTGAGTTTCAGGGTGTCCACTTTATATTAGGTATGAATGTTCTGAGCTCAGGGACTAAGGAGTCACAAGATTGCCTAAGGAGAGCCAAGATGGCCCAAGTTGGAAACTGATCAAGTCAAAGCTTCCCTCCTGATCAGAGTGGGCCTGGGTAGTTCCTGTACTTCCTGCCTAATTGAGACTAGTCTTCAAAAATGTTTTTTAATATTTTTTAAAAGAAAAGCAGATGGCACCACATCTATAGGGCAAAGGTCTTATAGTAATGTGAAGTTTAACTTTCTTTTCGTCCCTTGTGTGTTTGGGATATTTATCATAGATAGAAATATAAATATAGATATATAGTAGGAATAGGAAGAGAATAAAGAAGCAGCAGACTTAGAAAAGAAGCAATCAGAGAAATAAAGTGACAAAAACAGGGAGGATGAAGTCCACAAAATAGGAACCATACAGAAGGAAGTGAGGTGGTATACTGAAAAACACGCTAGACTTGGAGTCATTCAGAAAGGGTTGCAAATACCACCCCACACAATTACAAAGCATGTGGCCCTACAACTTCCCTATCCTCTCTGAGACTCAGTTTCCTCATTTGTAGAATAGGTATAATAGCTCTTACCGCTTAAGTTTCTTTTATGAAGCAAATGAGATGATGTATACAAAGTGCTTTGTAAAACATAAAGCATTGTATCAATATGAAATATTATTATTAAGAAGAGTGGGGTCAAAAGAGTCAAGAAATAACAATAAATAATTAAAGGCTAAAAAAGCCTCATTGGACGTGGTCATTACAGGGTCATAAATGACCTTTCAGGAAACAGTTTCAATAAAATGGAGGAATCAAGAGCTCAAGTACAAGGAGATAATAATAAAGAAAAAAAGTAGTGTATGTCAATGCACAGTACTAGCCCCTATTCTCTATATATATTCTTTCATCTAGTGACCTCATCAGTTCTGATCATCTTTACTGATAACTCTCAGATATATATAGATATAGATATAGATAGATAGATAGATGATAAATAGACTGATAGATATATATCTGATATCTATCTTTCTATATGTTTCTATCTTTCTTTCTATCTATCTATCTATCTATCTATCTATCTATGCATCTATCTATGCATCTATCTATCTATATATCTGTCTGTCTATCTATCTGTCTATCTGTCTGTCTATCTATCTTTCTATCTGTCTGTCTGTCTGTCTATCTATCTATCTGTCTATCTATCTATCTAATCCAAGTCTTTTTGTTGAGCTCCAGGCCTTCATTACCTATTGTCTGTTTCAAATTGAATATTCTACAACTTTATCAAAATCATTATGTCCCAAATGGAAGTTATCTTTCTCCCAAAACCCATGTCCCTTCCAAAATTCTCTATTTTTGCCAATGGCACCACCATCTTGCTGGTCTCTTAAATGTACGACCTTGATTTCTCACTCCCTAATACCCCATAAACCCAATTATTGTCTGAATCTCATCATTTATATCTGCACAAACCTTTCCCATTCATCACCTACTCATTGCTCATCCAACCAGTACGTTAGCTCAGGTTTTCATCACCTCTTGCCTTAACTATTGCAATGGACTTCTAATAGGTCTCCTTGCATCAAGTGGTTCAAAGGGAAAAGTCCTATTTCTAGAATCAGAGAAAATTGAATTAGATCCCACCTCAGAGGATTAATATCTGTGTGGCCAGCAGCAAGTCATTTAATGTCCCTGAGACCCAGTTTCCTCATCTGTAAAAGGAGAATTGAACTATATGTATTCAGACATCCTTTTGATCTCTAGACCTATGATTATAAGAATTTTCCAACTTTAATTCATCTTCCACAAAGCTTACAAAATTATTTTCCCTAAGCCTAGCTCTAACCATGTCACTCCACTCTTTAATAAACTCTAATGATTTCCTATTGCCTCTAGAATAAAATATAAAGTCTTTTGTGTGACTTTTAAATCCTTGACTAATTTGAGCCCAACAACTCCCATTTTTAGCCTCATTAGACATTACTCACTTCCCTATATTCTATGTCCAATCAATCAGCTAATCACCATTTATTTACTAAGCATTCGTAATGTGCTTATGTCACCATGCTAAGGAATAACTATACAATTAAAAAGAATGAGCAATCTCTATTCAAAATGAACTCACCAAACCAGCTTCCTTGATGTTCCACATATCCAGTCCTTATTTAATATCTCACTAACCATCTCCCATTTGCACCAACCATCTTCCATGCCTACATTGTTCTCTTTGTTCACCTCCACCTGGAATCCCTTATTTTATTTGAGAAGAAGCTCAATGTGCCTTCCTACACAATACTCTTACTGATCCCTCAAAATTGCTAATTTCCTCCCTCTCTAAACTATGCATGCGCATACATCCATACATGTTGTCATCCCAGATAAAATGAAAGGTCTTTGAAATCAAGAAATCTGTTTGATTTTGTCTCTGTATCTTCAGTGCTAGCCCAGTACTTGACCCATAGTAGGTACACAATAAATTCGTATAATTGATTAAATAAATGAGAGCATTGTGTATAGACAACTTTTTTCAATGATAGTAGCAGTGATGGAGAGAAGAGAAATGGAAACATAGATGGAGAATTCTAACAAAGGAATGTTTCCCTTTTAGATTGGGGGAAGGGAATAAAACTTTATATAGTGCCTACTAGGCACCAGACACTGTGCTAAGCACTTTATAAATATTATCTATTTGATCCTCATAAAAACTGTATGAATTAGGTACTAGTATTTTTCCCATTTTAAAAATTGAAAAAGAAGGCAAATACAGATTAAGTGATTTGACCAGGATTATAGACCAAGTGAGTGTCTGAGGTTAGATTTGAGCACAGATCTTCCTGACTCCAGGTCCAGTACGCTACCAACTGAGCCACCTAGAAGAGTTGAGTATTTTTGTAAGCAGGTGGGAAAGGATTCAGAGGGAAAGAGACAGCTTGATATGGTGGGGGCATTCCTAAACTGGAATCCATGGACATCCAGGGTGTCTGTGGTGAAATCTCAGAGGATCCATTTACTCAAATTTGAAAAAGAAAATTACGTATACATATATATATATATACACATATATATGTATATATGTATATATACACACATATATACATACATATATGAATATATGTATATATACATATATGTATATACATCTGTATATATATACACACACACATATATATATATATATGTATTTTGATTTCAATATAATTGGTTACCTTTGTATTTCTACATACCTATTCCATTCATTTTAAAACATTAGTCACAGAAGAGGTCTAAAGGCTTCCCCTGATAGCTAAAGAGGTCCATGACACAAACTTGATTAAGAATTCCCAGCCTAGAGACAGAAGGAATGATTGCTGGGGCATAGTCCAAAGAGGAGACTTGAAAATAGTCATCTTCAGCATATTTCAGTTTCATCTTGCTAAATTGAACAGATGTTTTACTAATATATTTTATATTTTTGTCCTTTTGGCCCAGCCATTTGTTCTAAAGAAAGACACATGCTAATTATTGATGTGATTGCCTGTTTTAAAGTTAAAATTGCTTTTCTACATGAGATAATACTGAACGATTCTGGAAGAGCACAACAAAGAATATCTTTGCCATCAAAGAGCACAACCTATTGCCCCGGCAAGGACTTCTCTACATAATCCATGTCTTTTCTTAATACAATTATGGGCTGATGCTCTGCATTCATAAAAGAGAAGGAAAAAGCAACATGGCTTCCATTCAATTCTCACCTCACCTTGTCTAACCTTCAAGTCCCACATCCCTCATATCAAATCATTTTGATGAATGACACTAGGCCCTGTTGCTTCCTACTGGAATGTCAATTAATCATCCCTTTAACATTCCACTGATGTCTCAGTGAACAGTATCTGTTCAGTCTCCTATTCATAGTTTGAACCACTCACTTAATGTTAAAAAGATGGCTTTGTTCACAGTCTTTTAAACCAGAATCTCAACAACCCAGTCTAAAATCTTTAACATAAGAGCATTTTATAATAATTGTTATTAGGAAGAGGAATTTAAACCAAATGAAGCAAAATAGTTGCTGAAAAAGGTTTTTAAGTTGTCAATCTCAAATAATTTTTAATACTTATATTGATTTATAAATCCAAATTGAGGAGTCTCTAGGGAGGACTACCCATCTCCTTTTGTAATTTCTGCTTAACTTTGAACAAGTCATGCAACATCCCTGACCCTCAGTCTACTCATCTGTAAAATTAGAGGTTTGGACTTGATATTTTTTTGAAGTCTCTTCTAATCTTAATCTATGATCCTGGAAAACCTTCAGATTGAAATCTTGTCATTTAAAAATGAAAATAATAATAATAACATTCTAAAACGGAGGACAGTGTAGAATTGAAATGGCACACTATTGGGATGAGAATGGAGAAGGAGAAAAGTGAAGTCAGATCAAGGGGAATCATCTGAGAAAGTATTGAGGAGGAATTAGTGGCTTGATGAGGGCAAATCATAGGTTTCAGCAGGGTAAGGCACAGGAAGAGTGGAGAATAAATAGGAGATTGTGTTCAGATGGAGGATGATCAGAGCAAAAGAAAGTATAACACTCAAGGATAAGGGCAAGATGTGACTAACCAACCAAGTGGATGGAAATCAGGAATTGACAGAATGCTGACAGTCATAAAAGAAAACCCAGAAATCAGTTAGTCCCATGGTTACCAGTCTTTTCAAGTATATAGACACATTTCAATACTAAAAAAAATCTTACATAACTTCACATTAAGTGCCTATTCAATGAGAGAATACATTAAAAAGTTATTATTTTTCACCAACTATTTTTTTTTGGTGTTCAGTCATTTTCAGTTATATACAAATCTTCATCATCCCATTTGGGTTTTTTTTTTGGCAAAGGTATTAGAGTAGTTCACCAGTTCTTTCTCCACTACATTTTCCAGATGAGGAAACTGAGGCAAAAAGGTTTAAGTGATTTGCCCAGGGTCACACAGTTAATAAATGTCTGAACCTAGATTGAATTCAGGAAGAGGAGTCTTCTTGCCTTCAGACCTAGCACTCCATCTACTGCATTGCCTGGTTACACCACTAAGTATTTACTGAATTATTATTATGAATCAGGCATGCCATAGGTACTGAAGATAAAAAAAAACCAATATCTAAGAATTTATGATCTCTCAGGACAGACAACATGCACACATATCAGCATATATGCAAATGAATATCAAATACTTTCAGAGGGAAGGAACGTATAGTCAGAGGGAAGAAAAAGGTTAGCATTTGTGAATTAAATGAATGTTATCCATGAATTTTTATTTTGACAAGGTCATAGATTTGGACTTCAGAGGTCATCTAGTTCAACTCCCTTGATCATACAGATAAGGAAACCAAAGACAAAATAGGTTACACTACTTTTTCAAAATCATGAACAGATTGTTTCAAAAACCCAGTTGAACTCAGATTCTCTGGATCCAAATTCTTCCCACTAGACCATGAATACATGGGGAAATACATGAAAGATATTCATACATACATACATACGTTTATGTTTGTGAAAAAGTTTACTTATATGAACAAACCATTACTAAATCCACGTAAAGAAGGGATATTTATGTATTCCATATGTTGTTGTGACTTTTATTTTCTTGACACTAAGTAAAGATCAGTTCTTGTTGCCCTCCAAAATTCCCAGTCCTCTTACATCAATGCTGAGTTGCTGCTCTCCCCCCACGGTTCTGTAGCACTGAATTTGGGAACTGATGTAATCCAAATCCAGTTATTTCACAAATTGGGAATCTGGGGACCAGAGAAGTTAAGCAATTTTTTTCAAGGTCAAACAGCAAATCAGCAGCATAGCTAGAAATAGAAATGAAATTTTCTGACTCATACAGATCAGTCTCAAGGCCCTGAAATGATGATTAATTTTCTTGGAAGGGGGAAAAAGTATTTCTTATCAGGAATCTTTTTCTCCATAGGAGAGTCCAGCAGCATGCTAATAGCATCAGGACCCAGCAGAGTGGTAACAAGGCAAAACCCAGTGGATTATCTTAATGAATATTTAGTAGGCAAATGTTTTCCTATATGGCACCTGACTACTTGAGAAATTACACTCTAGGAAGAAGAAAAGTCAATGAAAAGTATTTTTAAAGGATTCAAAATGCAATAAAATGAAGGAGCCATCCTATTTATATCTTAGAGAATCTCCAGCTTACCTCGGCTACATTCTGCATTGGAGGACATTGACTGGAAGATAAATAGTGAAGAATGCTTTTCTGTCTGAGAGATGATGTATGTTCGAGCCCTGGGTAGTTCTAATTAGAAATAGAGAAAGGAATTGGAATGCCCTTTTTAAAAGTATAAATATTCATCCCTTTTCTGCTCATCTCCTGGTTTAATAAATACTATTCTACATGGGACAGAGCAAAGCTTATTATGTGTGACTCTCCCTCATCTGTCTAGAACACTTCTAATTTTTCCAGAACACTTGCACACACAAAAAAAGTCATATAGCAGAGGCTGGAACAGCTTTGCTTCTCACGAATTAGCCCTTCAGTGAAACAGAAAAATAATAATAATGATAAAAAATTGATCCCTGGTTTATGCCTACAAAACAACTGGCAGAATTTAAATTTCCCCCATCATCTCGCCAGACTTGCTTTGAACTTCATTTCCCTCATAAACTTGCCTCAGAGAAGCATCATAAACTCTCCTGGAATCTTGCACAAACATACCGATTGCCTGTCATGGAGGGGGTGTTAAAATGATATTGACATACTGGGTTATAAAATACTAAAAGAAAGACTCCTAGCGAGTAGGATTAATAATCAAAGAAACACCAACCAAGAGCAGAGCATTACTGCAATACTTGAACAACATAAGAAAATAAAGTATGACACAGATGAGTCCATGACTGTAAAAGCTGGCTGCAGACGTGTGAACTCACTTAACTTTCTTCTCAGAATAGTTGGTTTAAAATTCGTTTTCGTTTAGTCTTTAGTGGGGTAAAGGTGGTGTTGCTGCCTAATCAAACATTTTCAATACAATATACTTTGAAACACGTTATGTTAAAAGGAAACTACTGAGATTTTGGTGCCATGGTTTTTGTTGTTGTTGAGTTGTTTCAGTAGGGTTCCTACTCTCTGTGACTCCATTTAGGGCAGTGGTTCTCAACCTGTGGGTCGTGACCCCTTTGGGGGTCAAAAGGGATGACCTAAGACCATCTGAAAACACATATTACCAATGGTCTTAGGAACAGAGACACTATGCTCCTCTATCTGTCTTCAGGCAAGTCCACCCACATGCAGATACGCCCACATACAAATATTAAAAGATCATGGCATTAGGAAGGTTGAGAACCACTGATTTAGTGTTTTCTTAGCAAAGATACTAGAGTGGTTTGCCATTTCCTTCTCTAGTTCATTTCATAGATGAGGAACTGAGGCAAACAGGGTTAAGTGACTTGCCCAGGGTCACACAGTTAGTAAGTGTCTGAGGTTGGATTCAAACTCAGGTCCTCCTCATTCAGGGCTGACATTCTATCCACAGCATCACCTAGTTTCTCTAGTACTGTGGTTATCAAGTCATTTTTTTTTTAATTAAAAAATACTTGTATAAAATATTTAGTAGTCAAGAGTACTTATGTATCTCTGACATGTTTCAAAGGTTATCTTGCCTTTTCCTTTCTGGCTCTAGATTGTGTTTATCAAATGTCATTACACAGATAAAAATGCAATACCTGCCGACACCAGCCTCCAGCAGATCAGCAGCAACAGCTTGCTAATACTCAGATATGAAAAATAGAGATAGTAATAACATTACCAGAATACTTGCCTAGAACACTTCATATTTTTTAAAACTCCTTCAATGATGTCGCCTCAATTTACAAGCCTGTGACATGGGTAGAACAGTTATACAATGAGATGAAACTTAATAAGGATAAACGTTAAGTCTTATTCCTGGATTCAAAAACTAACTTACCTAGTATAAGTTGAGGAAGATGTGACTAGAGAGAAGTTTGTGTCAAATATATATGAGGATTTAATGGAAGCAATGAGTTGTGGCAGCCACAAAAACCAATGCCATCTAAAGAACATCATGGTGTCCGAGACTAAGGAAGCATCAAAACTTTTGTATTCTGCTCCATTTGGATGACATCTGGATCACGGCAAATTTGTGAATGGAGTCAGGTTCAGGGCATATAAGGATTAGTTGAGGCAAATCACAGTATTATCCTGAATTAAAAAGATAAGGGAGAATGATGAGAGGAAATAGGCTTTAACAGTTTTCTTCAAATGTTTGAAATGTTGGCATGAGCTAGAATTGTTCTGCTTGACTCCAGAAAGCAAAACTGAGAGCAAGGGGTGTGAAAGAATGGGTATATTCAGTTTCACCTGACTCACATTCATTATTCTTATCCCAGTGGTTTGGGATGGTTTGCCTAAAGGCGTGCTGATAACTGGAGCCAAATAAGTAAATATGGACCTCACCACATTCTCAGCCATTATTCATCATCCTCTCAACTACAACAACTGTCTTTCCCCCTCTGATTTACCTTGAATTTATTTAGCATAATATATGTACATATATACATACATTCATGCACACATACATATATAATGTATATAAAATATATAGGAGCTAATATTTGTATGGTGTTCACTATGTGCAAGGCATATGTGTGCTAAGTGCTTTACAGGTATATTATTTTATCCTCACCTGAACACTGAGAGGTAGTATTATTATCCCATTTTACAGATTAGGAAACTGAAGTAGTCTGAGGTTATATGACTTGTGCCAGCTCACACAGTGACTGTGGTCAAATTTGGACTCAGGTCTTCCTGATTCCAGGTCAAGCACCCTATCCATTGCACCTCCTTGTTGCCCCTCTATACGTATATGTAGGTCAAAAGTCCAGTGTCAAGACAAAAGTCAAGATAACTGCAGTGGTCCAGGATGCAGTGGATGACCTTGGTGTCTCTTTGAGGCCTGACCAAGCTCTATGTGTTCTGTAATGCCCACTTCAGCTATCTTTATGACCATTAGAATAAATTGTTCTCACCCACCCAAAAGTTGTACTCGTTCCCCTGGGGAAAGTCACCCCATTGCCCTTTTGGTTATCACGGGTCAAGTAAGGCTCTTTGGTACATCCTACTTCATGCCCCCATCCCCAAAGTAAAGAAGAATCTCTGGAAAATGATAGCCCCCATATGCCCACACCCCTAACTTCTGGCAGTATCTGCTTACCATAACACTTCTGACTGAATTCAATTGGTCTTCACTGGGTAGTAACTCAAGCTCTTTCTTCAAATACTAGTATCTTCTTAAAGGTCAGGGGACTCCTCTCTGTTATACTTTCACAATACGATTGTTTATTTCTGTCTGTACACATGTGAAAAGGTACTTCTTGCTCCCATCAATCAGGTTCTTCTTTTCTCTTTGAGAGAAAATAAAAGAAAGAAAAAATCCACAAAATGTATTTCTTCTCCTCTATTTCCTTATTTCATCTTTATTTTCCTGTAGAGACTTTAGTGCAGTCTACCCTGAAATCCAAAACTCTGCCTTTTCATAGTTCAATATGAACGCTAGGTTTGGAATCCAGAGATCTAGATTCAAATCCAGTCGCTGTCATTTGCTATCTCTGTGACCTTTGTCAAATTACTTAACTTCTCTAGATCTCAATTCCTAATTTGTAATATGAGTTGGTTGGACTTCTAACATCCGGGCCAGCTCTATATCAATAATACTATAATCTGAACTTTACCCAGCAACTTGCTCTGTGATTCTGAACAATTTGACAACACATCTGTAAAATGAATGCAGTAAGCCCACTCTGTCTCTCTCTCACTGAGTCAGGGACACTGGTCCCTATTCTCAAAGCTAATGCATCATCAACAGGAAGATGAAATATTGTGGAACATAGAATTCAGACACAATCTGAGGTTTCCACCTATCTCTCCTATATGTATCTCATACATACCTTTTAATTCACATATCCCCACTAAAATGTAAGCTCCTTGATGGGTTGGGTTTTTTGTTTTGTTTTGTTTTTTTTTGCCTTTTCTTTGCATATTCTTTCCAAGGTTATCTCAGATTCTAACTTTGGAAAGGGTTATCATCTCATGAAGATTAACACAGTTAACAATAAATGTTTTTGACTGATTAATTGTCCATGGCCACATAACTAAGAGCCAATTTACTTTAGGTTAGAAGTTAATCTGATAGAGAAATTTTTTTTTTAATAATTTTGGCCCCTTGTGAGAAGGTTTCGATCAGTTATTCAGTAACAACATCAATAATAATAAGCCACAAAACCAAGGTTCTGTGAACTAAAGTGGGAGGCATAGTGAAAGCCTCAACCAGCTTATAATCAACTCTCCTTTCTTACCAATTATAATAACAGTTCATTGACTGGCCATCCATAATTTACACATTGTAAAGAATATGAGGACACAAGGAAAGGTGTTGTGCTCTTTGCCAAGAGCATTGCCAGGAGCACGTAAATGTCATATGTCTCTCACTAGAGGTCTTCAACTTGTCAGAGATTTCTTTAAAGAAAATTCCTGTTCAGGTACAGCTTGGACTATATGACCTGCAAGGACCCCTGTACACTTAGACTTGATGATTTTGTGAAATATGACAGAGACAAACTACAGTTAAAAATTAATCTCTCCATAGCATATCACACCCAATCAAACTGATGGATAACACATAAATTATACTTTCCAAACATATCTCAGATGCCACATATCATATCACCTAGATTACCAGTTAGTTTTATTGTCCAAAGTGGAACTCTGTCCTAATGATTCTGTCCTCTATCCACAAAGTCAACCACATTTATACACACTATGATTTCTACATTCTTCTAAATACTTATGCCATGCATCATATTTCAAAACACTGGTAATTACCTAGGGGAATTGAAGACTGCTGAATCTGATGGACAACATACCCTATAAAGCCGTCAAGGCAGTATATATAAATGGGAAGCGGACAGTCATTGCATCCCCAAGATGCCCTTACATAAGAGACCATGCTAACTGGTCACCTGAAATCTATACACTGACATATCCTCCAGGAAAAGGGCAGAATAGATGATAGGTCCCTGCCCAATCAAAAGCCTTGTGACCCACTGCCTGATAGCTGCGCATTGGAATGAACATTGACTGTGAAACCAGATGATCTGGGTTCAGATCTTATCTAATACATACCCTATGTCAATTCAGTTCAATAAACATTTATTAAGTGTCTACTATATGCCAAAAGAGACAAAAGATAATCTCTGCCCTCAAGGATCTTACAATCTAACAGAGATGACCTTGGACAAGTCATTCAAGCCTTCTGTACATAAGTTGTTTTTTGTTGTTTTTTTTTATCTATAAAACTAGATGATTGGAGTAATAACCACTAAATTAGCATCCCATGCTAAATCTGTGATTTTATAAGTAAGAGAAGAATTAGAAAGAGGGCTTGACTTTTAATCAGGAAAAGTTGGTTTTCCTGTCTCAGGAATTAACATATACAACTGGTCAAGTAACTTATGTTCTTTTGACTTTACTCTTCTCATCTATAATGTGAGGGGGGTGGATTCCGAGACCACTCAGGTTCCTTTCCCCTCTAAATCTGTGATCCTATGTTCCTTTCTCAATGTATGTAAATTTCTTTAAATTCATGTTGTGATTTACCTACCTTAAGCTTTCATTTCATTTGAGGAATCATTGTCCCTCTGGGAGACAGTGGTCATCTTGTTAGGCTTATCCCCTTGACCACCTGCCTGATAGTCACATAGATACTTCAAGTTTTTTCTTTTATTTTTTAGTTTCTGTTTACCAGGGGTTAACATCCCTCTTTCAAACACTTATTGAGTGACTCTGTGCAAAACTGTCCAGGGAGGATAATACTAGGCCACTGTCAGTATTATTGATGGGACTCCCTACATCCCAGTTAAGATGGAACTTCAGGTCTAAGAAGCCATATAGTTAATCGAAATGCCAATCTATGTGGAAGCTACATGCATTTTTACAAGATGATGATAAATGATTCCTGTTTTGGTATATCCTAATATGGGGACATATAGTGGAAAGTGGCATAGTGGCATAGTGGAAAGAATGGTAGATTAGGCATTAAAGAAGCTAGGTTCAAATATTGCCACATATAATCTGCTTGACCTTGGTTAAGTCAGTTAACCTTCATGGTTGCTGTCTGTAAAGTGATGAGAGTGTCTCAATGATCTGAACCATACCTTTCAATTCTAAATCTATACTCTTATAATCTAATAAATTGTGTTTTATTATATGTAGCTCATGTAGTTACTTCTTGTACATCTTAAATCAAATCTGAGTATGTATTGGCTTGTCCATTCAGATTCATACACCCACCCCAATTAATTAATGATGGGCAAAGGAAAGACATGGTATCCACATATGCTAGAATTGACCATCATGGGACTATCTCTTATATCTAGTAGACCAAAGAGGATGGAAATGAGGTAAAGATATGTCAATTCTCATAAAATTAAAGCCTCAAAATCTGTAGAATATTAAAAAAACACCAAGTCATAATTTCAAACATACTCTAGAAAGATTTAGGAGTGGAGGGAAAGAGTCCAGTGCCAATGGTATATTGCCTTTAGCTGAGTGAGTAGGGAATATGGCTGATATAACTCTAAAAGGACTCCAACTTACACTGATTCTATGAATAAAACCAATATCTAGCAATAGATGCCCCAAAATGTCTATCTCTGCCATGTTTTCTGTCCTTCCTTTGTGGAAACTTACTGCCAGCACCCACACTATTGCTCATATCCCTTGGGCCTATTTTTCTGTATCTAGTGTGTTCATGAATTTCTAGCTTTAGACCTTGAGACTTGTTATTGTTTATGCTCCTGGATATCAGGTACAGAAGGTTATTTTTACAGCACACCTACTAAAGTAAACCTCTTTCCACCTACTAATTTATAGCGCAGGCTCCACAATGCACACACCTGGAGAGCATAAAACAATAGGTAAGTCTGGAAAAGCAACCTCATAAAGCTTATGGTAGGATTTATCTAAAGACCTCATGCATTTCCCTCTTTAAAAAGAGGTAGCCCCTACCCAGTTAATCACAATTTGACTATTAAGCCCTATGAATCTCAGCTCCTCCATATGTTAAAAAGGGATCATGATTTCTGTAGAACTTAGCTGATAGGAATCTTATGAGACTCAATGAGATAATCTATATAATACATTTTGCAAACTTCAACATGCTCTATAAATTTTAGTACTTACTATACTGTTATTCATCTTTTTTATTTTATTTCTTTATTTTATTTTATTTCTCTTTTCCTTGATGAAGTTCATATAGAAACCATTTAAAGACAAGCTGCTATCTTACTGTTATCCATTTAAGTCTAATATTCTTAAAATTCTTTTTCACAAGGGTAAAATGAGTGTTTTCTGAACTTGGATGAAAGCATGGGATGTGAACTCACTGAAAGAATCTCCAAGGCAACTACTGGACACATAGATGAATGGAGGTGATACATACCATATACCATTCCCCTGTGCTTTGGAATCCCTTGTGCCACTTACTTATTATCAGCTGACTATTATTGGTTGGTGACATACATGTTTGTCCTATTTTTGACCTTTCAAATGCTCTAAGAAAAATCATTAACCTTTTGTTTCCTGTTGGCAAAAAATTATTCATCTTTCCATGACTACTTGAGGGTGATAGGATTCTATGTATTAATATTACATGATGTGAGAAAGTTTTCTAAATCAAAGATTATCCGTTTTATTTAAGTTTTGGAAGTATATAATAAAAGTGGTATTATGTAGGTATCCATTGCTTTAATCTGTTCCTCCCATTCATCTTTTATTTCAGGATTCCTACATGTCTTATAATGTTATATGGAGAAATCAGCAAGTGAGACCATCAATCATTTTAAGTGGAGTTTAATAAGCTGGAGACTGCAAGGGGTGAACACTACCCAAATCAAGCAGCGCCAAGATGCATATTCTCAGGGTTTATATAGACCAAAGTCACAACACAACTGTTACCAAGGGGATCAAGCAGAGAAAATACAAAAGCCAAAAGGTAGCAATCAGTTTGTTGCCTAATGATCATTGCCCAGCAATCAGTTTATTGCCTAACTGGAAAGTACCCAAGTCTATTTCAAGAACCACACAATAAGGGTGGGGCTATGGGTTCTAGGTGACAGGTTTGGGTAGATTTACTTGGTGGGCTTTGCTTTGTTGGCAGGCTTTACTCTTGCTAGGCAGGATGGGGGATGGGGATTGTTAGGTTACAACAATAATATTTAGCCACAGCCTTCTTTTTAATATTTTTATGCCAACTTTGTCTTGCCCAGAGGAAACCAAGGTATTCCTTAAGATTATCTTCAGTCATTTGGTTCATTGTGACTTCTAGATTCAAGTTTCTGCTGTTTATCCAAAGGCAGCTTGGTGGCACAGTGGATCAAGTACTGGGTCAGGAATCAAGAAGAGCTGAGTTCAAACATAGTTTCAGATACTTACTATGTGTCTGATCCTGAGCAAATCACTTACTCTTTGTCTGCTTCAGCTTCCTCAATTATAAAATAGTTATAATAATAGTACTTAACTAACAGGGTTCTTGTGAGGATCAAATGAAATGCTATTAATAAAGCACTTTAAACAGTACCTGCACATAGTATTTAATAAATATTTCCTCTCATCCTTATCTATCATTCTCTAGAAAACATACAAATTTTCTACTTATCAAATACAAATGACATTTGTGTATCAATGTCAATTACCATCTTGTATAAGATGAAGGATTAGACTAAGGTATTTTTGGTGAAACTATATAAATTAATATCGTGCCTATATAATTTGGAAGCCATATTTAGTTCTGTTTAGGAGAGATGATAATGAATTTAAGGCTAAACAGAACCAAAATTAGCATAAGCTAATTTTAAAGCAGAAATGAAAATTAGCTTAGGCTGTCTTCTCGTAAAATGCTACTGTTTTTATCATTATTTCGATGGTGGCATATTTTAAATTGAAAACCGTTTTTCACACGTACTTGAAAAGTTCTAGCATTCTTAATATACTTTGATCTGTTCTATAAATTTGTTGCATATAAATAAGTCATGAGTGTGGAACTGAGTCAAAAGCTATGATAAACAATATAAAAGTCATGATACTTTCAACAAGCTTTTTGAGGAAGCTGTTCTTTATAGCCTTAGGACTTTCTGGAATATCCTTTTTATGTTCCTCAGTTAATATCCTGTTTGCTTCTATAACCAGCACTTGTACAGGAACCATCAGCTAGCTTTAATAATACAACTTTTCCACTATGGTCCCAGCCCTTTAACAATTCAGAGAACAGAGTCAATAGAGACTTGAGTCAATGGTATAAGAGAAAAGATACTCCTGTCCCTCCAGGTATTCTATAAATGTAAACTGGCAGGTATAGCAGCCCTGGTCCTCAGATACTATGCCAGAGTCACATATATACATGCATGCATGCATACACACATACATACATGTGTATATATACATATATGTACATACATGCATGTGTGTATGCGATTATGTATTTTAGTGTTACAAGCTATGAATGTTTTATTAAAAAAATTGCATAACCAAGCAATTGGCCTTCATTTGCAGGGATCACTAAGTGTTCTCATCCTTTGTTCCAAGACATTTGCTTTCTTCTGTTAAGGAGGGTGAGCTCTGGTTTGCATCTGAGAGGAAGTTGGTAAAGTGCTTTGCTATGAGCCATAGTCAAATTTTGTAGCCAGCAGCTATGGATCTGTTCTGGCCTCATCATTTTCAAGTTTTCCCACAAAAAAAAAAAAACAAAAAAAACTGGAGGTCCAGTCCCCTCCCTTGACATAACTGTTCTGTTGTTCATTATACTAATAGTCCTCAAACTTTCTGTTTTGTACTTATTCTAATTTGCATTTTTGCTGGGTTTGGACTTCTTGGGACCATATTTCAATTAATTAATCAATAAACATTTCTTAAGTGCCTACTATGTGCAACACACTGTGCAATAAATGATCAGAAGTTTTCCATATCTCCTTTCTTTGGGAGATTCTCTGGCTTATGGTTTTGTTATATCTTGAGACTCTGTGACATCATATTTGACTCTTGTTGAATAGTTTATTTTGTGTTGTTTTGTGTTCTTTATGTTGTTTTGACTAATTTTACCCCTTGGATTTTTTTTTTTTTTACTGTTTTCTGGATTCCTTTCTGTCTTTTTAAAAAATTGCCTTTAACTGAGCAACATATCATTCAAGTTTCCTACTGCAACTATGAATTATATATTGATTTAACCTTTAGCTATCTTTCTTCATACCTGAAATAGCTCTCCCAAGTCAATTCTACAGTGTTGGTGGTTGCCCATTTTCCTTAAAGGCATTCTTTGACAGTGCTACCTTTCTCCAATGGTTTTTACTTTGGTAAAAATCTGTTTCATATATTGCTTTGTGCCATCCTGAAATATTTTTATATTTTCTTTCAAAACTATGAGAGGATGCTTTCTTTTAATTTGATTATAGTAGGTATTTTTTAAAATTCCTTATTTTAGTATAATTGATTTGTTCCATGAATTCATGATGTCAAATTTTTTTTAATTTGGTTTTTTAGGATTATAAATAATCTCTTTTAAAAATAATTTGAGATATGGGTTCTATTTTTGCTATAATGCATTATAAGGCATAATTTTGGGTAGTTACATTAAGAAAAGATTTTCAATGACCTTGGAATCTTCAAATTTTCCCTCTTCAGATTTTTTTAACTCCTTGGTTTTATGTCTTCTAATTTAGGTTTAGGAATTAAATTATTTCTTGAGATCACCCTGTACTAATCAACTGTGTGATTTTATGAGACTTGGAGCTGAGTGTACCATTGATGAAGAACAGTATAAAATCCTTACTTATAACCAGTGAAATGTGTTTCCAATTTTCTTTTGATACTGGCACCTAACGAACATATTCAGATCTTCACTCCATTTCATGCATACTGTCAATTGCTCACTTTAGTTGGCAGGGCCATTGGTGCTGAAACTCTTCTATCCAGTAGGGCACTAACATTTATGATGTGTTCTGGTAAATCTTACTTTCTTGTGCTACCAGAACTTGAAGGAATACAACTTGTTCCACTGGTTTCCAAGTCAAGCTGGTCAGCACAATAATTTCTATTGGGACCAGCCTACAATTCTCTGGTGTCCTATTTCTTGGACTCATAGTAGTTTTGTAATGTTGGTTCATTATAAGGATATTTGATACAACTCCAATAGCAGACAGGACATCAGGAATGAAATGTACCCAATTCCTTTTCCACATGATATCCAATCTCCTTTTCCACTACTCTTTACACTGAAAATTTTTCATTCTATGTAACTGGGAAAATATGATTATTTGGGAAAGGAGAATTCTATGATTTTTTTTTTCTTTTCCTGTTGTTCATTTTAAATGAATCAATGTTATGATTGTGGGTGATCATGGGCAATAGTATGGTCTCTAGTTACTGGAGCCATTCCAGTATATTCATACATACATACATACATATACG
>CM053585.1:334981597-335005825 GCA_028646515.1 Pseudochirops corinnae | reverse complement strand
TGAAAGACTAACTATATTTCCCTCCATCCTATCCCACCCCACACTTATTCTATTTTCTCCTTTGACCCTATCCCTTTTCAAAAATTTTTGCTTCTAACTCCCCTCTCCCCCAGTGTGCCCTCCCTTCTATCATCCCCCCTCTTATCCCCTACCTCCCTATTTTCCTGTAGGGTAAGATATCCAATTGAGTGTGTATATTATTCCCTCCTTAAGCCAAATTCAATGGGAATAAACTTGTCTCATTCCCTTTCAACTTGCCGCTCTTCCCCTCCATTGTAACAGTTTTCTCTTGTCTCTTTTATATGAAATAATTTACTCTAATCTATCTCTCCCTTCCTCCTTCTCCCAATATATTCCTCTCTCACCTCTTAATTTTATTTTTTAGATATTATCCCTTCGTATTCAACTTATTCTGTGCCCTCTGTCTATGTAAACATGAATATACATATGCCCACACTCACATATATATATATATATATATATATACACATATACTCTTCTATACATACATATATATGTATGTGTGTATACACACACATACATACATACATATTCCCTTCAACTAGCCTCATAGAGAAAAGTCTTATGAGTTACAATTATCATTTTTCCATGTAGGAATGTAAATAGTTGAACTTTAATAGGTTCCTTATGATTTATTTTTTCTATTTGCTTTCTCATGCTTCTCTTGCTTCTTATATTTGAAAGTCAAATTTTCTGTTCAGCTCCAGTTTTTTTTAATCAAGAATTCATGAAAGTCCTCTATCTCATTGAATGACCATATTTCCCCATGAAATATTATGCTCAGTTTTGCTGGGTGGATGATTCTTGCTTTTAGTCTTAGCTCTTTTGACCTCTGGAATATCATATTCCAAACCCTTTGGTCTCTTAATGTAGAAGCTGCTAGATCCTGTGTTATCCTGATTGTGCTTCCACAATACTGAAACTGTTTCTTCCTTACTGCTTGGAGTATTTTCTCATTGACCTGGGAACTATGACATTTGGCTACAATATTCCTAGGAGTTTTCTTTTTGGGATCTTTTTCAAGATGTGATAGGTAAATCCTTTCCATTTCTATTTTGCCCTCTAGTTCTAGAATATCAGAACAATTTTGCTTGATAATTTCTTGAAAGATCGTGTCTAGGCTCTTTTTTTTGATCATGGCTTTCAGGTAGTCCAATAATTTTAAAATTATCTCTCCTGGATCAATTTTCCAGGTCATTGGTTTTTCCAATGAGATATTTCACATTGGGTTCTATTTTTTCATTTGTTTGGATTTGTTTTAGAGTATCTTGATTTCTCACAAAGTCATTAGCTTCCAATTGCTCCAGTCTAATTTTGAAGGAGTTATTCTCTTCAGGGAGTTTTTAAAATACCTTTTCCATCTGGCAAATTTGGCCTTTTAAGGCATTCTTCTCCTCACTGGCTTTTTGGGCCTCTTTGCCATTTGAGTTAGTCTATTTTTTAAGATGTTATTTTCTTCAGTATATTTTTGGGTCTCCTTTAGCAGACTGTTGACTTGCTTTTCATGATTTTCCTGCATCATTTTTATTTCCCTTCCCAATTTTTCCTCCACTTCTCTTACATAATTTTCAAAATCCTTCTTGAGCTCCTCCATGGCCTGTAATCATTTCATATTTTTTCTTGGAGGCTTTTGTTGCAGGAATTCTGACTTCATTGTCTTCTTCCTGCTACCTGCCTTGATCATTTTTGTTCCCCCAAAAGGATTCTATCATCTGTTTGTGGTTCCTCTGCTTGCTCATATTGTCAGCCCATTACTTGACTTTTGAGCTCTTTGTCCTGGTAGAACTATGCTTCTGGAATGGAGAGAGCTTTGTCCCAAATTGCTGGGGTTTTTGCAGCTGTCAGAGCTATTAGGAGGGAGCTGTTTCTACAGTCCCCACATGCTCTGGCTCACTGTCCACACAGCCTAGGACCACCATCCAAGACCATGCTTCAGATCCAAGCAGGTTAAAGCAAAAGCTAGTACTCTCTGAATGGTCACTTGGCTCCCCTATGATCTGCAGGCCAGGAGCTCCTGAGGCAGCCATGTGGCAGCTCTGCCACTTCTTGCCCTGGGGGCAGGGGCCTGACTGCACTCTTCTGTACCCCCTCCCCTGTTCCAACAGAGTTCCACCCTGACCTTTTATTTTGTCTTGGGTGTTTATGAGTTGAGAGGTCTGGAAACTTCCACAGCTGCTGGTGAGTCACTCTCCTGAAGTCTGCTCTGGCTGCTGGTTGGAACCACCATGGGGCCAGAACTTTGTGGCTCATGCAGGACTGTTCTTGGCTCCCAGCCCCTTTGCAATAGTCCCTTCCTGTTATCCTGCTAGGTTTCCTTCAGCAGGAGATTTTTTTTCTTTGTCAATTTGTGGGTTCTGTAGCTCTAAAATTTGTTTAGAGTCATTTTTTTACATGTATTGGAAGTTAGTGGAGTGGAAGCTCATGCCAAGGTTGTACTTCTACTCCACCGTCTTGGCTCCTCCCCCTCTAGGTGACTCTTAAGATTATAATATAAACATGAATGAATTATTGAGGGGGAGGAGAGAATTTCTTAAATTCTTACTGTATGCTGAGGAATGTAGCAATCTGGACATTCAGATACTAAAGCAAAGCCAATTAATACTGTCTTATAATTTTGTATTCTAAATATAAGATGAATTGTCTATCTCTGTCTGAGGAAGGGGATTAATTTCTAAATTGAGAGTTAAAAACGTCAAAGAAATCATAAGTCTGGACCCTGCCTCCTCTTCTAATCCCATTGGTAGAGCAGAAAAGTTCCATAGAATTAGGATATCTAGATTTGAAGAAAATTTTTGTCCAAATTTCTTATGCTAATGGAAGTGATGAAAAAAATATGGTTTAGAAGATAGTATAGCTAGGTTAATTAAAAAAAGTTTGAATATGTAGCTCCAAGAAACAGTAATGATATGTTGCTGTTATCACTGAAGGATAACTTTAGTAAAGTTGTCTGGGATTCCCTCTTTTGCCCTATGTTTTTTTTTTTAATTTTTCATTTAATCAGAAACTTAAATGAAAGTATTAATGACAGTCTTAGCAAATTTGAAAAAGACACAAAGCAAGGGGATTTCTGAAGGTTAGCAAACATGACTGATTATTAAGAGAACTGACATAGTATCCCAAAAGATCTTGATAGATGTAAAGCCAAGCATGAGTAGCTTTCCAGAGGACTGCTATTGTAAACATCTTTAAAGTTCTGATCATGTAGTATAGTGAACTCTCTATTTATTCAACAGTAAACTGAAGAAAAAATTTCACAGAAACCAAAGTACAACATTCACAATATTGTAACATAACAACTTATCATTAAAGTAGCCACAATAGTTTTCACCAAAGTGGCCGCATTATTTTAAGCAAAAGATATTATTCAGTAAATCCCTAACTTAATCATCCCTAAGGAGCAAGCTTCCTTAAGGGACACAAAGTACAAAAGTCAAAGTTCTCTACTCCTAGGTCACATTGAATCTTGATCTTCTCAGTCAGAACTTTATACCCAAGGAGAGGTCTTTTCATCTTGACTTGAGGCTGGCTCTCCAATTCCATGGTTCCTCTTCCATGGTCTCAAAGTTGCCTGAATTTACCCAACTGTCACCTGGATTTAAGGGCAGGCAGCTCTCACCTCCTCGTCTGGCTCTTTGTCCAGTTCCTTGTCCAGTTACTCATTTAGTTCCCATTCCATACTGAAATCACCATGTCCAGTCCACCTCAAGTCCTTCACAGTTTCTATTTCTGGGAAGACAAAGCTTAATAGAACCACAATAATATTCATACACACTGCCAGCACCATCATCAATTCACTATCTGCCTGTGAAATCAACACAGACCCATCAACAAAGTCTTAGAACTCAATACAAATCATCAGTATAGTCCAAGGACTTCTGAAACCCTCCTCCAGGACTTCTATAAACAGAAAACAAGAAAATTCTCTTTCAGGTCTTCCTGTAAAGTCTCAGGGCTTCTGTGCAGAGTATTACAAACAAAAATCAATGCAGACAGAATGGACAAACAGAGTGCCTGTATACCACAATTATTTTCCTTTTCAACTCTGCTACCACAACTGTTCTCAGTTCTGCTCTTTCCTGGATTGAGCTTCTCCTTTTATATGGTCATTAGCTTCTTCTTGTTCCTGTCTTTGGCAAGTCCTTCCCACTGTGGGTTTCACAAGTTCTGTTTCTTAAGAAAGCCTTGATGTAATAATGGGCAATGCTCAAAAGAAACTTGAACTGAAACAAAGTGCTAAATAATTAAATAGCTTAAACAAGGTGCCAAGTACTTCTTTGCTTGCCATTACAATAGGCTTTAATGATCATAGATACACATTCTTAATAAAATAAATAAAGCCAGGCTATGTATAATTTTATGCATAAATTCCCTGCAAGTGGATCACATTTATATTCATAGGTCCTTTGTATTTGATTTGTTAGTTATAATACTCAGAAGAACTTAGTCATTCACAGCTATTCTTCAAACAATATTGCTGTTACTGTAAACAACATTCTCTTGGTTCTATTCATTTCACTTTTCATTATTTCATGCAAGTCTTTCTACGTTCCTCTAAAATCATCCAACTTACCATTTCTTACAGAACAATAGTACTCCATCATAATCACATACTATAACTTTTTCAGCCATTCCCTAGTTGTCGGGGATCTCTTCAATTTCCCGCTCTTTGCCACCACAAAAACAGCTGCTATAAATAATGTGGCATATAGGCTATATCTAATAAGTTGAAACTTATCAAAGAGAAGTCACAAATACTACACTTGGTTTTAAGGCATCAGTTTCCTAGAGGTCAGAATGAGGGTCTCAAAAGCAATTCACATGAAAATGAGATAGGAGTTTATTGAATTACAAGCTTTGTTTTGCTCAGTCTCATGCAAAGGTGCACCATTCTTCAGTTACATTGAAATATTGAGTGTCCTAAAGAAGTAAGGTGATTATTCTGTTCTTCTCACTCCTTTATAGATAATATCCAGAATATTGTTTTCAGTGTGGAGCGCATCATTTTTCAAGGACAATAATCACTTGTTGAACACATACCCACTGTTCAGGGACTGTGACAGTAGCCTAAGATCCTGACAGCATTTGTTTTTTCAGTGTAACCCAGAGGCAGACTTGTATCCTTACATTTACAAAAGTCATACACCCTCAATTGTTTTTCCTTTGAATGTGATGGCTTTTATTTAAGGTTTTTAAATATTGTTATTGTTGCTGCTCCTGCTATTGTTTTTGTTTGAAGAAGTTAATGAAAAGAATTTTCTCCCCCAGCATTTATCTACCCTTATAACAACCAGAAGTCTCTGTTATCTGGGTTCCTAAAGTGTGTGGGCTTTGGTTTACAGCCAGCACAAACAGAAAAAGTATCCACCATGCTTATCTCTACAGGTCTATATCATTTCTAAGAAGATAAGAGATACCATTCTACTAGAACTTTGTTGCTTTCTCCTCTAAAGGGAGAGAGATCCAAGATAATCAGTTTTCTCTTATTGTGTATCTAAAGGGATAAAAAGGAGATAAACTATCAGCCATCAAAAAGCTAGAGACATAGAAAAAGAAGAGACTGTCCAAGTCAACAAGGAATTGTCAGTCAGATGAGCAGAATGAAGAAAAAAAAATCAAGTTGAGCATATTTTAAAAGAAACAGCTTTTTAAAGTGGCAATTTAACTGGCACTATTTGGAGAAGGGAAAGTTGATTCAATGTCATCAGGACATTAAATGACTCATGAGATCAAGGATCTTTCAAATCTTTGGGACTAGTTCACAGGCCAATTCAGAAGAATGGGGAGCAGACTCTAATCTAGAACCTATTAACCCCATCATCTATCAAAATTTGGATCCAGACTAGCATCATGACTCTCCCTAATACAGGTTTTAATCAAGCAGTGGCATGTGTCCTTTCCCTCTACTATGTCAGATTCAATTAAATTCAGTGAACATATATTCATTCCTTATTAAGTGACAGATATTCTGCTCAGTGCTGGAGATTAAAAATAAAAGATAAAGGCAAGTAAAAACAAATGGTTCCTGCTCTCAAACAACTTACATTTTGCTAGAGGAGACTTAAAAATTTCATCTCTATAGTTCAAAGTGTTCTAGACAATCTGTACTTTTTTTTTTCTAAGACACAAACTCACCCACTCACCAGAACTGGCTGTTTAGGGCTTTTCAAAGTTTTGTTTTTCTGGGTGTTTTATTTTGAATCTCTATACCATTCTATCACCCCATTCTACCTTTGATATAGAATCTTTCATAATAACCACATGATTGAATTAGTTTCCAGTGGAAAGAGGAATGGATTTGAAGTTGGAGTAATATTTAAATGCAAGTACTGCCACTTATTACCTCTGTTACCTTTGGTGAAACTTCTAACTTCTCCATGCTTCAGTTTCTTTATCTGTAAAATTAGTGAGTTAGAATAGGTGATCTTTTCAATCCCTTCCAGCTCTAAATCTATGATCTGGACAATTTATACCTTTTTTCCTTGGTCTCTATGTTTCTGGCTCTCAGCTTGACTCCACTTATACATGAGATTTATCGTGGGTGCAAAGGCAACAGTTCTTTGGAACTGACAATTGTAATCATTAAGACCAACTCATGCTTGTTCCAATTGGCAAATGTTTATAGACTTCTAACTCACTCTGTAAGTCTCAACCATGATTTGGACTCACTAGGTCATAGCATTACTCCTGTATGTTTTACTAAAGACCAGTTAAGAGTGATTGAAGGCTTAAATTGGGGGTATGCCAAATCAGAATTGAAGTGAATCAGATCTTCAGACTCATTTCACTAGAACACTTCAACTTAAGATAACCAAAAGATAATTTAGAAGTTTTATGTTACAGTCATGTCTTATAGTAAGACAATTTGTGTTGACAGAAGATTTTAATTTGCGGCAATTTGACACATTGTAAGTAGAAACAGTTTAGCAATCTCTTTAGTTCATAGATTCCTCTGCTTTTAAGAACAAGGGGTACCTTTACAAATTTCTTTCAGCATTAAATGTGAAAATATTTAGTCATAAAGGTCAATATTGAAAGGCTAGAAAATGTGTGGAATCACCATTATCTAAATGTTTAAATGCCCCTATTTTCACATATAATAACATGTCTTTTTTCAGATATTTTCATAATTTTATTACAAGGATACTCATGTTTAAGAATTGAGTTGAATTTGGGTCTCTGGACTTTAGGAAACATCCAAATAACATCAAAAAATGAGTGAAGAGATAGGAAATAGGTCCTTAGACATTAAAAGAGTGATCATTTTTTTAAGCCTTGGAAAGAGAAGGCAGAAGGTTGAATAACAGGGAACCATCAAGAAGATGACTGCCCCTTTTGCCTGCAACTTATAATAGCTATTCATTTTAGCCTATATCATATTCTCCCTGTGTGTCCTGTGTGTTGAACAGTTAGTAGAGTTTTGCATCCATACAGTTACCATTTATTGGGCCTGATAGGGCCCTCAGAGACATACAGTCCATTCAGTTAAACAATAGAAGGGGGAAGGGATATTTTTTTTCATTTTGCTAAAACTGACCAAACACTTCATGAAAAGACAGAACAGAGTTGAGATTGCCTGAAAGTTTAGCATCAGTACAAAGGGTTATTGTGAATATTTTAAATTTAAAGATCGGTAAAAAGGATATAATATGTTTAGGGTTAAGCAAATCACAGTTTCTACATCATATTGATGTTTTCTTCTGTTTACTCATAGTCTGAGTACTGAACTGAATTTAGTGGCTGGTATTAGGCTCCACTACTTGCTTCAATCTCTGGCTTCTGTCTCAATTGTATTATGGTTCATTGCAGGTTCTAGTATAAACTGATATTTATTTTCTTTTCCTTGCATGATCCCCAATCAGGACTTGGTTCCATTCTTATTATATCTTTGACACATCTCATTGGTATGGTATTCATTATATTTTTTTGTAGATTTGCTGCACATACAGCTTTCCTACTCTCCTCTCCCTCACCCCAGCAGTAGTGCTCAGTTATTTTGTCCTTTTTCTTTTTGTTCCTCCTCTTGAAAACTGCACAATCAGGTCCAATCTCTTTGTGTAATGACTTATGTGTCAACCTCCCAACTCTATTACAAATATTCCTGTTTTAATTGGCCAGATATAGGGTCAAAATCTGGTTTCAGATCCCTGTTTATTAGAGTTAGCACTCATTTGTGATCCCAGTTTTGACCGGTTGCAAATCCATTTGAAGTAGCTTGTACTGACTTGCCTATTTCTCTCTCAGCCTCTGTCAGCTTTCACTCATGCTTAATTCCTTGGCACAACCCCTTTAGTTCTCTTCAATCTATTTACGCATTCCTGGATTGCATGGAGAAGCTTAGTTTTGTTTCTTTTTAGTTTCTTTATCATTTATCTGTCCAGGATCCTTTTCAGATATTTATTGGGATTTATGTGGGAAAGCAAGGCTTCTCTAGGAGTTTGTCACATTTCCAGAATCATAGAATCACAGAATTGCATAGTTGGAGGGGATTTCAGCAGTCATCTAGTCCAATCCATACACCATATACTTAAGGAATCCCCACTCTAACATATTTTACACACAAGTCATTCCAACCACTATTTGAAGATCTTCAAGGATAGAGAATCTTGAGGTCATCTTAATGAGAAATTCTAATCAGGGAAAATTTCAAAGAAGAAAAGTGATTTCACCTTTCTTTTGAAAGTTAGGATGTATTAGATAAAGGGAAGAAAGGGAGATGAGATTTCTAAATATGGTGCAATGTGAATTGTCCTCAGGGAAAACATAAGAGGCAAACTCATAGTAGGACAAATAAGGGAAAGTAATTCAGGCCTTCCACTTGGGGATGGGGTATGCTGCTTACTTGATGTTACATGATGGGTCAATAATTCATGAATACAAAAAACCTGGGCAGAACATTCTTCCCTAGCTAATGCTACGAATATCCTGAAGCCCAGAGATATAGAAACAATTTCTACTCATCACAACCATCCCTTCTCCTGTTTCTTCAGCCATGATGGCAAAACTTATAGGATGGAGCCTTCCTCCTTCCATATACATACTCAAGATGCCTTTGTTTTTGTGATCTCTTTTTACCTCATGAAATTTCTGTTTATGTACCACATAGATCACACCATGAAAGGATAAAAACAGAATAATTTTAACTAAATATTGCTGTATGCTTTGTTGGTGACCTTGCTGTCCCATTAGCATGACCTCATGCATTAAACAACATTGAATCCACAATGCAACTTTTAAAAAAAGTTTCTATCTACAGATGTTATCTTTAATTATTTTCATTAATCCATAGATGAATCTGTTTAAGAGAATTTGAACTTTATTTAAGAATATTAATTTGGAATTTACTGTGTACATGTTAGGGGAAAAATGAAAGCAAGATGTTGACTTGACTTTTTGTAAAGGATGGATATTAAAGATCTCAATGGTAATTATAAATAAGGATTTGTACAGAAAAATAAGTCCTCAAAGCTATATCTACATTATGAGTTATTTCTAAAGATTCCATTTTGAACCTATACCACTCCATTAGGGACATGAGTAACATGTACAGTATTATCTAGCCAGCATTGTTATGGCTTTTGGTACAGAATGAGATAATATTTTAAAGTCTAAAATTCACTCTACTGAATAATTTGTACATGAAAAACATAACCGAAGTTGATAACTAAATTGTTTATGGAGGGACCTATAAATCAAAGTAATTAATTTTCTGTCTTAGTTCCACCAACCTACCCTTATACTTCAGTACAATTCCATGTTCATAACTTTCTGTATCTGGATGACTTTGTGTGTTCAGTCATTGGTAAAATACCTACTAATAAATAAATCAAGTAAAAATGGAAAAGAAATTCTTCCCTTGCACCACCTTTGATCTCTGGTTTCTCATTTGTGGATGAGTTGCATTTTGAGAATCCTAATCTTCTTCCTAGTAGGATTGTCCTCTTATGAAGCTTCTGTAAAATGTCAACTCACATGGAGATGGTCAATACTACCAAACATTAAGTAGATATGCCAAAATAGGGATTAGTTAAAAATGACGATGATGAGATTTAATAAAGATACTATTTATTTTTGAACTATAAAAGATTAAATCTATATGTACAGTGTGGCCTCATTCTTACACTTTTGAAGTCTATGCTATTGGACCATCTTATAATGAAGTCTTTTTGAAACATAAATAAGGAAATGCCCTTTTATAAGGTCTCAAGGAAGGCTCTTTTTAGAATAAATTCCCTCCTGTGGTTTATAGTGTTGTACCAGGCTTCAGCATATATCCTTATCTGATAAGGTAAGGTAATAAAAGGTAATAAAGGAGCATTAAAATTTTTCAAAAGAATTATACACAGTAATCAACCATATGAAGACATAATCTGAATTTTCTTTTTAAATATGGGAAATCCAAATTAGAAGAAATGTGAGGTTTTACCTCACTGAATGCAATTTGGAAAAGATGAAATAAGATTAAGATTGTCAGTGCTGATGGCTGTGTAGAAAGACAAGCATATTCATGCATTTTTGGTGGAGCTTTGAAGTAGCCCAAATATTCTGGGTTTCAATTTGGAATTATGCAAGAAAAGTGACTAAATGATCCATTGCCTTTCACCCAGAAATCCCTCTACTATTGATATACCTCTTTGTCACAGGGGACAACAAAATCTTGAAGGAAATCATTGAGAAATTATTATTATATGATATAAAGGCAAAAATCTTCCCTTACTAGAATATAAGCTTCTCAAGGATGATGAATCTCTTTTTATATTTTTGTATACTCAGAACATATAATCCTGCTACTTGTAATGTCTTAAAAATGAATTTTCATCCATTAATTCATTTCTTTGTACATTGATAAACTTTATTTTAAAAATACACACAGATTTAAAATAGAATAAAAGTTTACCTTCAAAAGATTTGTTCTATGAAATTATATGCTATGTTAAAAAGATCTTTTTTATTCATTGAAAAAACCAACAAAACTTACAGAATCACCATGTTTAAAAACAAACAAGCCTGAGAGATATGTAGTCTCACTAGTACTTCAAGTAGAAATACCTCTATGAAATCTTCATTGATAACTCACACTTTATTGGAAGACCTGAAATGAACAAGAATATACTACCTGCTGAGGCATCTCATTTAACTTTCATTCTAGTTGTAAGGTCTGTTTCCTGATACCCAATTTAAGTTTTCTCTATATAGCTTCATCTAATGCACTCTGCTCTAGGTCCAAGAAGAACAAATTTCTTTTCCTTTTCTTATAGCATTCAATGAAGTATTTGAAGACAGCTTTTATTCTACCTGAACCTCCAAAGTCATCCTTTTCCAGGAGGAGGGAACATTTCTGGTTTTATTTATGCTTTTAGGGCATGACCTTAAGACCTTTCACTTACATATTTCTTTCTTTCTGGATACTCTCTAACTTATATGTGTGTGTGTATATGTGTGTGTGTGTGTATACACATACATATATACACACACATATGTGTGTATACATATATATATACATATATATATTTTACAATGTAAATATTTATTTTTAGTTTTCAACATTCATCTCTACAAGGTTTTGAGTTACAAATTTTCTCCCTGTCTTTCCCCCACCCACCATGCCAAAACAGCAATCCCATTGAATACCCCTTCCCCCATTCTGCTCTCTCCTCTATCTTCCCACATCCCCTCTCTGAACTTCCAGTAGAGTAAGATGGATCTCTATACCCCAGTGCCTGTATATCTTACTTCCTAGTTGCATGTAAAAATAATAGTAATACTAATATTATTTTAAACATTTGATTTTAAAACTTTGATTTCCAGATTCTTTCCCTTCTTCCCTCATCACCCACCCCTACTGGGAAGATAAGCAATTCAATATAGATTTTACCTGTGTAGTTACACAAAACATTTCCAGAGTAGATATATTGTGAAAGACTAACTATATTACCTTCCATCCTATTTGGCCCCCCATTTATTCTATTTTCTACTTTGACCCTGTCCCTTTCCAAAAGTGTGTGCTTCTAACTATCCTCCTCCCAATCTTTCCTCCCTTCTATCATCCCCCCTCTTATCCCCTTTCCTCCTACTTTCCTGTAGGGTAAGATACCTAATTGAGTGTGTGTGTTATTCCCTTTTTAACTCAAATTCAATGAGAGTAATGTTGACCCATTTCCTTTTAGCTTCCTGTTCTTACACACACACACACACACACACACACACACACACACACACACACACACACACACATTCTCTTCAACTATCCTCATACTTAGAAAAGTCTCATGAGTTACAATGATCATTTTTCCATGTAGAAATGTAAATAGTTCAACTTTAATAAGTTCCTTATGATTTCTTTTCCGTATTTACCTTTTTATGCTTCTCTTGCTTCTTGTATTTGAATGTCAAATTTCCTACTCAACTCTAGTTTTTTCATCAAGAATGCTTGAAAGTCCTCTATTTCATTGAATGACCATATTTTCCCCTGAAGCATTATACTCAGTTTTGCTGGGTAGATGATTCTTGGTTTTAATCCTAGCTCCTTTGACCTCTGGAATATCATATTCCAAGCCCTTTGGTCCCTTAATGTAGAAGCTATTAGATCCTATATTATCCTAATTGTGTTTCTACAATATTTGAATTGTTTCTTCTTGGCTGCTTGTAATATTTTCTCCTTGACCTTGGAATTCCAGAATTTGGCTATGATATTTCTGGGAGTTTTCATTTTTGGATCTTTTTCAAGAAGCAATAGGTGAATTCTTTCAATTTCTATTTTGCCCTCTGGTTCTAAAATATCAAGGGAATTTTCCTTGAGAATTTCTTAATGGATGATTTCTAGGTTATTTTTTTGAGCATGGATTTCAGGCAGTCCAATAATTTTTAAATTATCTCTCCTGGATCTATTTTCCAGATCAGTGGTTTTTCCAATGAGATATTTCACATTGCCTTCTATTTTTTTTTAGTTGTTTGGATCTGTTTTAGAGTATATTGATTTCTCATAAAGTCATTAGCTTCCATTTGCTCCAATCTAATTCTGAAGCAATTATTCTCTTCAGTGAGCTTTTAAAATTCCCTTTATCATTTGGCAAAGTTGGCCTTTTAAGGCATTCTTCTCCTCATTGGCTTTTTGGGCCTCTTTTTTTCCATTTGTGTTAGTTTGTTTTTTAGAGGTATTATTTTCTTTTGTCAGGTTGTTGACTCTCTTTTCATGATTTTCTTGCATTATTCTATTTTCTCTTCCCAATTTTTCCACCATTTCTCTTACTTGATTTTCAAAATCTTTCTTGAGGTCCTCCATGGCCTATAATCAGTTTAATATTTTTCTTGGGAGCTTTTGATGGGTGAGTTCTGACTTCATTTTCTTTCTCCCATTTCATCCTTTGATTCTTTTTGTTCCCAAAAAAGGAATTTAAGATTTGATTACTGTGCTTGCTTTGCTTCCTTTGCTTAGTCATATTGCTTCTCAGTTACTTGACTTTTGAGCATTTTGACACAGTAGAACTCTGCTTCCAGAGAGGAGAAATTTGTCCTAAATCGCTGGGGTTTTGCAGCTGCTGGAACTATTAGGGGGGTGCCCTTTCTGAAGCCTTCACCAGTTCTGGCCCTTTGGCCACACACCCCAGCACTTCCACCCAAGGCAATGATACAGATCCAGGCAGGTTAAAGCAAGAGCAATTACCCTCTGAATGGTCACTTGTTCCCCCAAAATCTGCAGACCAGGAGCTCTGGAGGTGGCTTTGCAGGAAAGCAGCTGCAGCCATTGCAACTCTGCCACCTCTTGCCCTGGGGGCAGGGGCTGGGACATGCCCCCTACTTTCCAATAGAGTTCCCAACTGACCTTTTACTTGCTTTTTGGTGTTTATGGGCTGAATCTGGAACCAGCCACAGCTGCTCATGATTCATTTTCCTGATGTCTGCTCACACAGCTGCTGTTCAGGGCTGTTCTGTGGCCAAAACCATGCAGCTTATGGGGACTGCTTAGCAAGCTGTGATGGACCCTTCCTTTAAGCCTGCCAGGCAGCCTTCAGTGGGAGATTTATTTCTCCCTCTCCCTTTGTGGATTCTGTAGCTCTAAAATTTGTTTAGAGTCCTATTTTATAGTCATTTGAGGTTGCTGTTGGAGAAGCTCATGCAATTTCTTGCTTCTATGCCACCATCTTGGCTCTGCCCCCTTTCTAACTTATTTAGACTAAGCTTATTTACAGGATGAGTATTTTCCACCAATATTAGGAACCCTGAGAGTCATCCTGTACCCTAAGGAAACCACAACTAATTTGAGAATTTTCATTTTATTGATTAATTCCTCTCAATTCTTATTTTCTCTCTTCTGATGCCATATTATGCCACATATATATCAATGGAAGGTTTACCCATTTATAGGCTATCGTAGGTCCTCCCAAATTGGAAGATCTAGGAATGAGATGCATTTCTGTTGCCCAAAAACAAGGCTCACAAATCTGGTTTGTTTCCAGATTGGCCATGGGTAATAAATTTTTTTTTTTTGGGCCAACATCAACTCTGGCCTTTCTGTTAAGTCATAGGATAGTTTTGATTTAAGTTAATTAAGTTATTATCAACAGTAATAAAATAGTAATTCCATAAGTTATCAAAGTAATGGTTGATATGGTTGATAGGTTAAAGAAAAGTAAGTTAATGATTTGCTTCTTAGGATCATCACCAAAGAGTAGAGTCCATAAGTCAAAGTTGCAGTGATATGAAAGAGACAGCAAAGTCTTACCAATGGAAGGTCAAAAGTTAATATGTGCATATTACACTTAGGTTGGTACAGAAGTTTCCAACTTGTTAAAAAGAAAAAGACTGAGCCCTTTGTGTCAACAGGCCTTTCAGGATCCACAAGCCTAGTTCCCATTTCTCCAAATTCTTACATTCTGATTGTTGTTGATAATCCTTGAATCAGCTAAATTCTAATTTAGGATGCCTGATGTACCTAGTATCTAGCTGATCCCTCAGTGTGACATATCTCAGTGCAACAATAGAGTTTCTCTGACCAAGATTTTGCTTAAGCCTCGTGCCATTTGGAAACAACTTTCAAAGTCCTTTTTATCCTAATAGCTTGCTTATTAAGGTTCTCTTTGCTTCTTTTGTTGCAGCCAGGATGACCTTGGTACAGGTCAAAATTGCAGCCTTGCATTTATAGATCTAGATAGGGGGCTTTAAAGGAAAAATGTAACTCTAGGAAGTTACACCATAGCTCTTGAAACAGCTAAATCAAAGTTCTCCCAACTTTTAGCAGCCTGTTTTACCGACCTTCCCTCTTCTATTACACATGAAATTGCAGATATTTTTGAGGAATCCTGAGATGGGCTCATTGCTTGTAGGACATATGGAAGAAAGGACTTTTGGTTGGGTAATGCTGGTCTAGATCATCTCTGAGGGCCCTTTTGGAATTCTGATTCTTTATACATCCATTGGCAGGGTAGGATCAGCTTGTGTATCCCATGCAGCATAGCTACATGGAATTAACTCTGTCAAATGGTGGGAAGTTAATGCAAGTTTCTGAGGATCAGCTCTAGCAGGCTTTCGCAAATCCAAATCCAAATTAAAGCTAGAAATGCAAGTATTCTGTGAAACATGTTACTTCATTGGTGATTCAATGGATGTGCTGTCACTGACATCACTAGTTCTACTAGTAGAGATTGTGATTTATCTGAATCTTTTTGTCCTATGTGCTTTTGGACCCCATTTTTTCCAAAAATCTCCCCTGGAGGATCTATCTAATGTGCTATTTTCAGTTCATTTCATGTTTTGTGGAGTTTGGAATAAGGCTAGATGAACCAGATTTTCCAGAGAGCACTTTAAAATAAAAGTAGGAGTAAGACCAATTGACATAAAATGGAAGAGATTTCCCCGCATGTATATATCATTGTTTATTCTTATCGTTGCCCATAATGAAACTGCCACATTTGGATTCTATTACCTAAGTACCAGATGTTCTACTTGAGGAAATGTCAATGGCACTTAAGGAGATGGAATATGAAAGAATAGTGGGACCTGAACAAAAATGTACAGAAAAAAAAAATCATCCATTTTGTAGGTAAACGTATTCAGAAACCAATTTTCAAGATCTCAAAGAAAGAAAACTGAAAGAATAGAAAAGATAAAAAAAAAAACAAAACCAAAAACAAATTTTACTTGAAGCTTTGACTTTATAGCCATAGCTTTTTGAGCACCAGGATTACCTGTAAACCATGATGACACACCAGAACAGGATTTTAATTAAGGGCAAATATGAATAAATGAATAGAAAATGAAGGCATACTCACCTAAGGTATTCATTCATTTGTTCCAAGGAGCATAAGAGAAAGATTGCTAAACAATGATAGCTTTCACAAATATTTGTACTACATTATATGATGTCTCATTATATTGATTGAGTACTATTCAGAAATGCATGATTTTTTTGCTTTAAAAATTTGCTTCTAAAATTCATGTAAAATATAACAAATCACATGCTTTTATATTTCAAAGGACCTTGGTGATTGTATGTCCAACCCCTTCTCTGTAAAGTTGTATTATGGTTGTCCTTTTATTTATTACATTTCAGTAATTTCTTGGCATTCATAGATCACTTTGCTATTTCATTTAATATTCACTGAGTGATTCAGAGAGACCCTGATTAACTTGAGTTTTGGAATTCATTTGAATAGATTTCATGGTGCAACCTTTGTTAGGTCATCTTCCATGGATGTAGACATTTAACCTAGCACCTCGTTGAGAGGAAATAGGGAACTCCTCTAATTGGTACACATTGAGTGAGCTGCTTCCTGATGCAAATTGATTAACAGAGGACCTGGAGGATGGATTTTTGTCTGAAGAATTCCCCTTCTTGTAAAAAATACTATTGAGCAGTGAAATTGCTTCATCATTAAAAAACAAACAAACAAACAAACAAACTACTTTCTCCTTCGTATTTTTAGACTATGGTGGAACCAGTATTGAGTGAAAAGGGGACTTCTCTCACATTCACTCTTACCCCTAGCAGGAAAAAAAAATTACAGGAGAAGCACATGGTAGAAATACAAAGTGATGTATGTTGCCCAGGTGACACTGAGATTGGATTTTCATTGTCCTCATGTTCTAGTGTACAGTCTCCTGCCTTTCTCTTTGCTTTTGTGAGTATAGACTGGACTCAGAAGGGAGAGGATTTCCTTGACAACATGATGAGAGATGAAGAGATAGAGAGAGAGAGAGAGAGAGAGAGAGAGAGAGAGAGAGAGAGAGAGAGAGAGAGACACGGAGGGAAGAGAGAGAGGGAGGGAAGAGAGAGAGAGAGAGAGAGTTAACAAGACAGAGAGAGAAAAGAGAGAGAGAATGAGCTTCCAATTCTTTAACAGGGTGACTATTGCTATGTCATCACTTGACAGGTGGTATGGACCTTGCCACTCATCTCCCTTCCTCCCTCACTTCCACTATGATGCTTACTATGATTTGTTCAGACAGATGAGACCTGAGATAAATGGAAAACATTGTTTTAGCAGTCCCTCAAACAGTACTTGCCATCTGGGGTATAGGAACTGGACTCCATACAAGTCACTTATCGTTTTTGTACCTCAGTTTCTCTGTCTATAACATGAGGAAGTTAGACTGTATGGCTTCTAAGGTTACTTTTAACTCTAAATTGAGAATCCTTCAAGAACTAAATCTACTCCATTCTTATAATTTTACAAGTAATAGAAATATCCTGTTCAATCCTAAATTAGAAATTGTGGACAAATGCAGAATTTTGGAAGGAAAATCAACTCTTTAAAAGAACTCACTCATGAGTAAAGATTAAAGAAATTAAATATGTATAGATTTTTTAATGTGCTAATGATCTATAAATATTTAAGAATGAGTAACATCAAGGTCCATACATAATAACTTCAAATAGTATAATTAACAGTTTTCTAAATGAAACTAATGAGATAACATTGAGTAAAAGAAACTTCAGGCACATTTTCAGGAAGAAGAAGAAAAAAAAAATTATACTACAATAAGCTCCAAAGGAAATTTGTTGAAGTTGGAACTCATGCAATATTTAAACACAGTCCTTTAAAATTCTAAGAAGACATGTAGCAAAAAAACAAACAAACAAACAACAAAAAAAAAACTGCCCTGACTCAGAGGTTTCCAGCTCAAGATGCCATCAAACAGAGTGACAACTCATCCTTCTGTGATTACAAGAAAATGGGGAGACAGAACAAATACAGAGCTATAGACTTTTTTCCCAAGTAAATTTCTTTCTAATCTGAAATTTAAATGAGTATATTAAATGATCTAGGAATGTATAATTATGAAATTCTGAGTTCTATTAATATTCAGTGTCTTTTCTTCCCCCCACCCAAGAGCATCAGCATATGGTAGCTAAATTATCCCCATATGGATGACTCACTGTTATAATAACCTATATTATTATCTCTAAAATGAGGATAATAATGATGATAATATAAATAATAATAACTAGCATTTACATAGCACTTTCAGATTTGCAGAATCTTTTGTAAATATTATCACATTTTATGCTCATAATAACCTTGGGAGCTAAGTGCTATTAGTATCTTTATTCTAATGCTGAAGGAAGTGAGTTACAGAGTTTAAATAACTTGAACGGGGTAACAAAGCTAGCACATATTTGAGGCTGGATTTGAACTCAGGTCTTCTCCTTTTTCATGCCTAGTTCTCTATCTAATGTGCCACTAGCAACTTCATAGGGTTGTTGTTAAAAAAAAAAAATCTGTATTGAAAACCGCTATTGAAATATGAGCTATTACCAACAATATTTATTTTAGAAAAGCAACAAGCATTTATTTTTGATCTCTTCAACCTACCCTATTATTGAGCAAAAAAACCCCATGAATCTTTATCAAATCTCTCTCTGTCTCTGTCTCTTTCTCTGTGTCTCTCTCCCTGTCTCTGTCTCTGTCTCTTTCCCCCGGCCCCCATACACACAGGCACATCTATCTCTCTATTCATACATATTAAGGAAAAATAAAATATTTTAAATTAATTATTACTTTGCAATATTCACTTTTATAAAATTCTGAGGTCTAAATTTTTCCACCTCCCTCCACTCTCCCCTCCCCAAGATGGCATGCAGTCTGAAATAGGCTATACATGTACGACCACATTAAACATATTTCCACCTTAGTCATGGAAAACAAATTCTTAAATTGATGTTTTCCAAAAATGTAGGTCTAATTATGCATATAAAATCTATCCTTACTTCCTCTCTTTGGTTGCATGTATCATTTTTTATCACCCATTCTCTGGAATCATGTTGGTCATTGTACTGACAAGAGTTCTTAAGGTTTTCAAAGTTATCTTTCCAATGTTTCTGTTATTGTGTAAATTGTTTTCCTGGTTCTGTTCACTTCTCTCTGTTTCATATAAATGTTTATGTAAATCTTTCCAAGTTTCTCTGGAACCATTCCTTTCATTATTTCTGATGGTATGATAGGATTTCATTACATGGATATACCATGATTTGTTTAGTCAGTCTCTAATTCATGGATTCCCCATTAGTTTCCAGTTTTCATCACCACAAAATGTCTCCTACAACCATTTGTGTAATATACATCCTTTCCCTTTTTCTTTGATCAGTCTGGAGTAGTAGTGGTATCTCTGGGTCAATAGTATGCACAGTTTAGTAATTTTGTGAGCACAGTTCTAAACTAACAGCAAACATTTATTCAGACCATTGCATAATATACAATGCTTTTGTATGATCTTATTGTTAGTGAGTTTTTACAGTTTCCTTAGAGTGGTGGTACTACAAGGCTTACAAGGCTTTGTGGGAGCTGTTGGTGTGGAAAGATTTCTACCAGAACCTCCTGAGCAAAGCATCTTTCTCTACTGATTGAGTATTTCAAAGAATACCTTTAAAGCCTTATGATTCTAATCCTAATTACTGTGCTTCTTGCACCCATGATTGGGAAATTACTCTAGTTTGGTCTTAGTTTCTTATTACTTCTGATCTCTGTTTTCAGTCCTTAGCTCTGCCTCACTTTCCTATGTCTTTCCTATGACACTGTTGCATTGGAACAGTTTTCTTGAAGGATCATGGATCATATTTTAATTCCCACTCTCCTCCTCAGCATGAAACAGCAGTCAACAAGCTTGTAATAGGAATGGAATAAAGAGAGTGTGCCAAAAATTGAAGAATGACCTGCTAGTGAAGATTGTTGTCATGTTGTATAAACTATTCTTGAAAGAAGTTAGACAGTAAACATAAAAGGAAAGAAAGCCAGGGAACAAGATGAGGAAGCATTGTACAGTGGAAAGCATGAGCAGCTTTCCAGAAGAATGCTGCTGTGAACAGCTTTCAAGGTTTTGATTATACAGTATAGTGAACACTCTATTTATTCAATAACAAATCAGAGGAAAACATTCACAGAAATTCAAAATACAGCATTCACATCAACTTATCACTAAAATGGCCACATGGTTTCCACCACAGTGGTCACATAGTTTTAAACAAAGTACAATCATTTAGTCAATCAATAATAACTCAATTATTCTATCAACTCATTCAGTCATCCTTAAGGCTTGCCTCCTTAAGGGACACAAAATGCAATAGTCAAAGTTCTCCACTCATGGGGCATATTAAGATACAAATCAGTCACTATACAGTCATCATTCACTATTCAATCATCAGAAAATACACAGGCCATGCACTCTTCCGTCATAGTAAATCATAATCTTCTCAGTCAGTACATAGTATCCAAGTAAAGTCTTTTTTCAGTTTGACTTGGGCTAGGCTCACAGATTCCCTGGATCCCCTTCCATGGTCCCAGCTCCTACCTGTATTCACCAAACTGTCACCTGGGTTCAAAGGCAGACAGCTCCCAGGTCCTTCTCCAGTTCTCCATGCACTTTCTGTTCCATGCTGAAGCTCACAGTGTCCAGTACACCTTAAATCCTCCACAGTCTTTGTTGCTGGGAAGTCAAGGCTTAATGAAGCCACAAACATTCAAAATACTGACATCACACTCATGCTTCCTCAGTCTTCTGCAGCTCTGTCTGGTCCTTGGAAATCCTCAGCAGCTTGGCTGGCCATCAGACTCAGCAGCTCCTCAGCAGCTTTAGAGCAGCACTAGCTGGTCCACAGACTCAGCAGAAGTTTCAGCTGGTTCCCAGAAGCAAAATCACTTCATCCAGGATCTCAAAATAAAAATTGTTCTCTCCAGCCTGGGCCTCTCTTCTTCATCCTCCAGAACCTGGCTCCAAGAAGATCTGTCTGATCCAGCAGGGGCTTCTCCTTATACACACATGGCATTAGCTCCTTCCTGTTTCAGCTATTTCATGTTTTATTCCCTTCCTGTTATTTCAGTAACAGGGGTTCATACCTTCTGTTTCTTTAACAGAGGCTTGATTAATTACTAAGTGCTAAGTACCTGTTAGCTTTGCCAATACAAAGGGATCAAATTACACTACTATTACAAAAGGGTATTGGATTTATAATAAAAACATTTGAGTTCAAAACTTACTCCTGTCACTATTTGTGAAACCTTGTGCAAATCATTTGACCCTTTCCCCAAAAAAACTTCAGTAGAAGTAGTTGGGAAATGGAGAAGAAAATTCATTTTATTTCTTTCCCTCTCTCTCTCTCTCTCTCTCTCTCTCTCTCTCTCTCTGTCTCTGTCTCTGTCTCTGTCTCTGTCTCTCTCTCTCTGTAGTTGCTTATCTATGATGAGAATACTCCAAAGTGCATTCATAACCAATGATCTCTTTGCAATGGAAAATAAATGCACATTCAATATTTTGTAAGTATATTAGAGGTATTATAGAGAAGTGGGGCAAATGCTAGATTTCAAATCCCACTACTCTTACTGTTTTACCATTTATGTGACTCTAGGCAAATTACTTAACCTTTCTGAGCTTAATTTTCCTCACCTGTAAAAATGAGGGCAGTTGGGCTCTGTGACATTTAAATTACCTTCTAGCTCTAAATATGTTATATATAATAATAATGCATTAATCAATTTAAAATTCAAAATAACACAATCATTTTCAGGAATTGAAGACTGGAATCCTATAGCTGGAATTCCAGTATCCCAACATCTCCACTTAAACACATGGACTTGACTATTGTTAAAGAAGCCCTCAGTTATATGAGCATATTGACAACACAATTTGGACACAATGTCTTCTCATGGTTACAGTGTTGGCATTTTATAACATAGCAAGAGGCTTCGGAGGTCGTCTAGTCTCTATACAGATTATGAATCCTTTTTGCAACACCTCTAATAAGTGTAAATCCAAAATTTGCTTTAACACAAACAGTGATGGAGGAACACGCTAACTTCCTGAGTTAACCTGTTTAATATTCTATTCTGTAGCTGTATTGGGAATGACTGATCAGGACACTCCTTTTATTGATGTGGCTCTGTACTTTCTATAACTTATAGTCCATTTAGTAGTTTATATTTTTGTATATTTGTTAATTCATAATTTTAAGTAGTTTGCAATTTAGGCATTTTCTATGATAGAAAAAAGTAGACTATTGTCCTGTAACATGAAAACAACAACAACAATATAAATGACAAAATAAATTGTCAAAATAACAATGACAAAGGAAATGAAATTAAAATTTTCATACAAGAAGAAACAAGTCATAAAAGTTAAGATACAGGAACTGAGAGGATAAGGTCATTAGAATGGCCATTAACTGACTTTCTAACCCCAACTAATATTGTTAGGAGAAAAGGTACCCAAGTTAGAAGCCTGGATGCTTTTCTGGGGAAACTACATGGAAGAACAACAAGGAGTTATTGGAGGAAGTGTGGCAAAGAATCAAGGCACAGAAGTCTCAAGAAAAAAAAAAAAAGAATGGGCAGCAATTTACACTATTCCCTTCATTTTTGCCAGGGTCATATAACCAGTATATATTCAGAAATAGGACTTGAACTCAGATATTTCTGGCTTTGGTGTCAGTTTTTTATTTATTATGCCTAATTGCCTCTTCTGGTCATTTCAGCCATTACATATTTGTGCTGATTGTCAGGACCTCTCATAACTGAACATCTTGGTCTTTAGATTGTATTTGGTTTCTTTCAGTTATGAGGAATTCCAATCACACTGAAGGCAAAGATTATCCTTCCCCAAACTGAAGAACTTCTCTACCTACTCACATGGACTAGTCTTTCCTTGAATATTAGCTGCACAGCCTGGTTTTGTTTCAAGACAGAATCTCAGAATAGGAAGAGAACTCAGAAACCAGCCAGTTTAAGTCAAATTTGAAAAGAATCTTCTCTACAATGAACATTGTGTTGGTAAATGTTTGACAAATTTCTCTCTGGAAAAAAAAAATTATGCACAATTTACTATTAAGTTTAATCTTCATTATTAATACTTTGTTCATCATTTTCTTGAGTTGACAATTAACAAAACAAAAAAGCAAGTCCTCATTTCTATCCTTTCTCTTATGAGGTATAAATACAATGACAATTTAATAAACATTTCTCACAAGCTGGTATGAGATGGCTCCAGCCCACCAATAATACACATCATTATTGACAAGTAGTCATTCTTTTTATGCTTAATGATCTCCAGAGTTGGGGACCCCAATATTTACTAGGAAAGTTCATTCCACTTTTTAATAGTTCTCATTTTTTATCACTTTTCTTAGTTTTACACTATGAAATGAAGTAGAATAATTCCTAGTCTTTTATCTTCTTATGCATCAGTTTTTCTTTTTTTTAAATTTATTTTATTTTACATCATTCATTTCCACGAGGTTCTGAGTTACAGATTTTCTCCCCATCTTTCCCCCACCCACCATCCCAAAACAGCCATACCAGTGTACCCACCCTCCCCCAATCGACTCTCTCCTATGTCTTCCCGCCTCACCCCTCTGATCTTTCGGTAGGACAGGATGGATTTCCCAGCCGCAGTGCCTGTGTATCTCAAGTTCCAGTTGGTTGTAGTTAACAATAATAATAATAATAATAATAATAATAATAATAATAATTGCATCTATATACATACATATATATTTTAAACATTTTATTATAGAACTTTAGATTCTAGATTCTTTCTCTTCCTCCCTCATCACACACCCCCACTGGAAGGACAAGCAATCAAATACAGGTTGAACATGTGAAATTACGCAGAACCTCTCCATAGTGAGCACACTGTGAGAGTCTGATTACATGTCCCTTCTTCCTATCTTGGCCCCCCCAACCACCCTCCACCCTATCCCTGTTCCTCTACAGAAATGGGAGCACT
>CM053585.1:334956701-334981097 GCA_028646515.1 Pseudochirops corinnae | reverse complement strand
AGAGAGAGAGAGAGAGAGAGAGAGAGAGAGAGAGAGAAGAAAGAGACAGAGACAGAGAGAGACAGAGAGAGAGAGAGGAGGGAGAGAGAGAGGAGAGAGAGGCAGCCAAATTATTTATTAAGCATTTATTTTGTATCAGGTACTTTACTAAAAACAGGAAATACCCATATAAGCAACAAGACAGTTTCTGCTCAAGGAATATGTTGGAGTAGGTGGGATGGGAAGGGAAGAAAACACATAGAAATATGTTAGAAAGTAGGAAAGGCCTGAGTTCTATGACTGAATACATTATTTAAAAAGGAATTTAATGTTTCCAAAGCACTTTACATGCATTTTTTATTAGAGGCTCATAACCTAGAGCAGAAAATGTGTGATAATAAACAGTGAACCAGCCTAGGAGTTACAATGAGCTGGGTTCAAGTTTCACCACTGACACAGGCCTATTATGTAACCCTGAAAAGGTCTTATAACCTCTTAATGTCCCCACAAAACTCCCTTTGTTGCACAATGGTTGATTAATTAACTAGTTATAAGGAGCTTAAGCACAGGGAGTTTCCTATACCAAAAACTCTACAGATTCAAAATAAAATACTACAAACAAGCAAACATACATCCATGCATGCATATGGGTATGTATATAAGTGTATATATGTTGTGTAAATATGTATGTGTATGTGTATGTATATGTATATGTACATGTATATGTATATGTGTTCATTAAGCTATAGGATCACAGATTTAGATGCAACAGACCTTAATGGTCCTCAATTCTGGGTCTTCATTTCACAGATGAGAAAACCAATGCCCAAAGCACTATAATTTTGGTTTTTTTAAAGATCACAAAGCTTGACAGAGCCAGGTCTCAGACTAAAATTTTCTGGTTTCCCAAAGTTAGGTGTGTGCTCAGGCAATTGGAATCCAGAGAAATAAGTGACTTGCCCAAATTCGTTCAGGGACAATAGCAAAGTCAGTATTTGACCTCTGCTCCTATGACACTAACTCCAAAACTATACCACCATGCCTTTTAAGGTAGATGTGACTCTTATTCTCATTTTCACATGAGGAACTAGGAGTCAAGAGAAGGTATGTGACTTATCCAGGTTCACTCAGCTAGCAGTGATCTCTAATCTCTTTATTCTTGACCCTATAACCTGGACAGCAACCACTGTGGAACACTATCTCTCTTAAGGAACTGCTTCTGACACAGAGAGTTTAAGTGACTTATCCAGGATCACATAACTAGTAGGTATCTCAGGTATGAATAGACCTAGATGTTCCTAACTGTGAACCCAGCACTCAATATATTATGGGTACACCACTTTATTATCATTTAAATGACACTTAATAACTCAAATAATTTCAATTTTGTTTAATGTGCTTAAAATTGATTATTGCGATAAGATAACAAAATCATAGAATGTTTGATCAGGAAGGGGTTTTATAGGCAGCCACATAGGTGAGTCCAAATCTCTTCTTTTGACATATTATGAAACAGATACCTAGTGAAATTTATGAACTTTTCCAAGATCATATCAATGGCAGAACCAAGATGAAAAATCAAGTTCCGCTAACTACAAACCCATCTTCCTTGTCATCTACAAGGTACCAGCAGTGGGCTAGAGCTGGGGATACAATGTAAAAAAAATGATAAAAAGAAAAAAAAGGGAACTGCCCCACCCTCAAGGAATTTACATTTTTTACTGTTTAGTCATTTTTAGTCATGTCCAACTCTCTGTGACCCCATTTGGAGTTTTCTTGGTAAAGACACTGAAGTAATTTGTCATTTCTTCTCCAACTAATTTTACAGATGAGGAAACTGAGGCAAATAGAGGTTAAGTAACTTGCCAAGGGTCACACATCTAGTGTCTATGGCCAAATTTGAATTCAGGTCCTTTTGAGTACACTGTGCCACCTAGCTGCTCAATTCTAATAAAATTCAACTTGAGGTAGTTGGTAACGAGCTTAAGATCCAACTTTGGGAACTGTGTTTTAATGATTAATTCATGCTTTAAGTAAAACATGCAAATTTTTTTTTAATTGTCAGTGCTGCACCATTTATTTGCCACTTATTTCAAGTTTTTAAAACATAATCTAGACTTAAGGAATCAAGGACTTATAATGTCAGTGAAATAACTATTTTTTTTCATCTTTTACACAAAAAGTTCAGGGTTGAAAAATTTTAGTATATAACAATATACTTGATTTTCAGCATCTGTTAATGTTCTGTGATTCACTAAATTGTTACCTTAAGTGAACACAAAGTAAAACTGAAAACTTAACCTCCAGGCACTGAAGAGTTTTATTAGCCTTTAAGAGACATTACACATAAATGTCAAACTGACCACCTACTGAAGATGGCTGGGACCCACAATTATTGTTAAATGTCACTACTTTCTTGAAATAAACACAATGAAATTGATGTGCTATAGTAGTTTTCTATGATGTCCTTTGGAAACATCCATATTGGATGCATACCTCCCCCCCCCCCCCCGCCCTGATCCCTCACCCCTAGTGTTTGCTAGATTGCTTTTCCTAATGGGATATTATCATATCTATATTCATTCCTCAATTGAAATGCTCTTTCCTGTAAGACACCCCCCACCCCATTTCTCCAAGTACTTCCTTTTTTTCCAGTCTTAGACCAAATCATGCCTACCTCCTCTATAAATATTTCCCTAAATATTTTCCTTTAGAAAGGCAACATTGCACAGTGGTTGTTCCTGGTTGTACACCATTGCTAGGTTGCTCTCCATTTTCATCTCCACTTTCTGGCTTCTCTGGATTCCTTCAAGTCTCTACTAAAATCCCATCTTTAGCAAGAAACCTTGCCCAGTCCTCTTTAATCTTAGGGCCTTCCCTGTGATATTATCTCCAGTTTATTCAGCATTTGGACAATTAGGTGGCATGGTGGGTAGAGTGGCAGGCCTGGCTCAGGAAGACTCATCTTTCTGAGCACAAATCTAGCTTCAGACATTCACTAGCTGTGTGACCTTGGGCAAGTCATTTCACCTTTTTTTGGCCTCAGTTTCTTCATCTGAAAAATGAGCTAGAGAAGGAAATGGCAAACCGCTCCAGCATCTTTGAGAAGAAAACTCCAAATGGGCTCACAAAGAGTTGAATGCAACTGAACAACAACCACAAATTTGAAATTTGTCTTATTTATTGGTGTAGTTTCCCCCTTTTAGATTCTAACTTCCTTGCGAGCAGGCAATGTTTTTTGTCTGGAATTGTACTCCTATTGTTTAGCACAGTGTCTAGAGCCTAGCAATTCCTTTATAAATTGTTGGCTGACTGACTGAATGATGGCAGGACCAGTATTTAGGAAGATTTACATTCAAGGGCTGCTTCTCACCCTTGCTAGATTGTGTTACCGTAGTTAAGTTACGTTCCTTTCATGTACTAAGTAGTAAATGAAACTTTAGCTAAACCATGATGATGTATGTAATGAACCGCTATTGCTCCTCCTCCTTTTGTTTGATTTCTATAATTACCCCTGGGCTTTTGGAGGATCTTTGCCAGTATTGATCCATGGTTGAGGCTGTTTTGTCTGGCAGCCACCCCAGAGTGGCCCCTAATGTAAGCAACCCAATTGATTAAACTACTTTGTATAATCAATGTGAACCTTCTGACTTCTTTCTTTGGGACCAGACTAGCTTCTCCATTTGAGGACACTGTGAATATCCTCATAGAGGGTATTTCCAGGGAAGACATTTGTCTTTCCTATGACAGGGATGTATTTCAGCAGCAAAGAATCTAGCTGGATTCTAGATTCACCTTATCGACAGATACTATAGAGTAGAGTTCATTGGCAAAGATAGCTGAGAATATTTGGTTGTTGTTGTTTTTTTTTTACTTTTTAAAATAAAGGGTTTTTGTTTTAGTTTCTTTTGTTTTGATTTTTGAGAGGTTTTTGTTTATACTGTTTTTATATTGGGGAATATAAAAACCATTTTAAGCTCTCTAGGTAGCAGCAGAATTTGATTCTCTAGCTATATTTTGCAGACTCCTGCTCTAGAGACCTCCCAAGTAACACCTTTGGGCTCAGACCTCAATGCAATCAGCAGTAGTGCATATACCGCTCTTTACCCTACTTATAAATTCAAATACATCTTAACAGCAGAGGACAAGCAGTATATGTACAGTATGCTGAAAAGAAGGTAAGATCTGTTGTCAATAGTCCTATGTTCATATTTTATACTCTCTGTGACCTTGGAAGAGTCGTTTCCATTCCCTAAGCCTTAGTTACCTCATATTTAGAATGAGGGGGTTGGACAAGATGGCCCCTGTTATTCCTTCTACTTCTAGATCCATGATTTCATGAGACGGGAGAGAGTACAAACAGAAATAACAGCATAATAGAGATATTTCCTCTTCATCTTAGCACCTCTTGGGAATCTTGGTACCATGCCTATCATCAGATGTACTAGAATGCATAGAATCTAAGTAAAATAAAATAAGAAGAATAATGAGTAAAGAATAAATTAGAATATTGAGTAGAATAAATAGTGGAATAAAATCCAACTGGGTTGTAACAAGAAAATAAAGCAGCAATTTCAATGATCCCAAACTATTCAATGAAGACAAAGCCCTCTTTGTCAACACCAATATTCTTAGTAATTGGTGCCTAATAAAAGAGCTGGTTTCACATTAGACATGCATGTCTAGGGGCACAGCCAAGATGGTGGTGTAGAAGCAGGAAATTCTGTGAGTTCTCACCACAACCACTTCCAATACCTGTAAAATATGACTCAAAACAAATTTTAGAGCTACGGAACCCACAAAGTGACAGAGAGAAACAAATCTCCTGCAGAAACCATCTTGGCAGGCCGACAGGAAGGGTCTGTTGAACCAAACTGAGAGACAAGTGGAGTCCCCTATGAACCATGTCAAGCCTGGGGTGGCCCCAACCAGTGGCCCAGACCAGCCAGAGCAGACTTCAGGAGAGTGAATCAACAGCAGCTGTGGCAGTTTCCAGACTTGTCAACCCATAAACGCCAAAGAGAAAATAAAAGGTCAGTGGGGAATTCTGTTGGAACTGAGTGACAGAAGAGCACAGTCTGGCCTCTGCCCCCAGGGGTGAAAGTTGGTGGAAGTGCAAGAGTTGGTGGAGGTGTGGGGGCTGCAGCTGCCGCTGGAGCTCCTGGCCTACAGATCATAGAAGGACCAAGCAACCACTCAGAGGGGAATCACTTTTGCATTAACATGCTTGGATCTGGATCATAGTCTTGAGTGGTGGTCCTGGGGTAAGAAAAGACGGCATGCCAGAGCTTGTGGTGACTGCAGAGAAGGTGCCCTCCTCAGACCTCTGATAACATTTGCAAAAACCCCAGCAGTTTGGGACAAAGCTCTCCACTCTGGAAGCAGAGCACTACCATGGCAAAGAGCTCAAAAGTCAAGTAATTGGCTGGCAATATGAGCAAGCAAAGGAAGCACAAACAAACTATAGAATCTTTTTTGGTGGACAAAAAGCATAAAAATATGGAAACAGAAGAAGTCAACAAATGCAAAACTTCTGCAATAAAAGCCTCAAAGAAAAATATGAACTGGTTACAGGCCATGGAGTAGCTCAAGAATTTTGAAAATCAAGGTAGAGAAGTGGAGGAAAAATTGGGAAGAGAAATGAGAATGATGCAAGAAAATCATAAAAAGAGAGTCAACAGCCTGCAAAAGGACACCCAAAAAAATATTGAAAAAAATAACACCTTAAAAAATAGATGAACTCAAAAGACAAAAGAGCCCCCCACCAAAAAACAAATAAATAAATAAATAACAATGAGGAGAAGAATGCCTTAAAAAGTAGAATTGTCCAGATGGGAAAAGAAATTTCAAAAACTCACTGAAAATTATAATTTCTTCAAAATTAGATTAGAGCAAATGAAAGCAAAATGACTTTATAAGAAATCAAGAAACTATAAAACAGATCCAAACAAATGAAAAAATAGAAGCCAATGTGAAATATTTCATTGGAAAAAACATTGACCTGGAAAATAGATCCAGGAGAGGTAAGTTGAAAATTATTGGACTACCTGAAAGCAATGATCAAAAAATGAACTTAGAAATCATCCTTCAAGAAATTCTCAAGGAATATTCCTCTGATATTTTAGAACCAGACAGTAAAATAGAAATTGAAAGAATTCACCAATCACCTCTTGAAAAAGATCCCAAAAAGAAAACTCCTAGGAATATGATAGCCAAATTCCAGAGTTCCCAGGTCAAGGAGAAAATATTACAAGCAGCCATGAAGAAACAACTTGAGTATTGTGGAAATACAATCAGGACAACACAAGATCTAGCAGCTTCTATATTAAGGGATTGAAGGGCTTGGGATGTGATGTTCTGGAGGTCAAAGGAGCTAGGATTAAAACCAATAATCACCTACCCAGCAAAACTGAGTATAATGTTTCAGGGGAAAATATGGTCATTCAATGAAATAGAGGACTTTCAAGTATTCTCGGTAAAAAAAACCAGAGTTGAATAGAAAATTTGATACTCAGATACAAGAAGCAAGAAGAGCATGAGAAGGTAAACAGAGAAAAGAAATCATAAGGGACTTATCAAAGTTGAATTATTTACATGCCTTCATGGGAAAAAAATGATAATTGTAACTTATGAAACTTTACTCAGTATGAGGATAGTTGAAGGGAATATAGATGTATGTGTGTATATGTGTGTGTGTGTGTGCACATGTCTATATATATACATATACATATGTCTATATAGGAGGGTATATGTGCATATGAATACATATGTAAGTACATGTATATATGTGTACAGGTATACATAGACATATCTCATATAGAAGAGGCAAGGGATAACTGTTACAATGGAGGGGAAGAACAGGAAAGTGAAAGGGAATGGGTTAATCTTACTCTCAATGAATTTGGGTTAAAGAGGAATAACATACACACTCAATTAGGTATCTTAGCCTACAGGAAAGTAGAGGGGGAGGGGATAAGAGGACGGATGGTAGAAGGGAGGGCAGATTGGGGTAGAAGGTTGTTAGAAACACACACTTTTGAAAATGGCAAGGTCAAAGTAGAAAATTGAGTATGTGGGGGGGCGGGATAGGATGGAGGGAAATGTAGTTCGTCTTTCACAATATATCTTCTGTGGAAACATTTTGTGTAACTACACATGTACAACCTATATTGAATAGCTTATCTTCCTAGTGGGGGTGGATGAAGAGGGAAGAAGGAAAATAATCTGGAAATCAAAGTTTCAAAAACAAATGTTAAAAATACTGCTTTTTACATGTAACTGAGAAATAAGATATACAGGCACTGGGGTATAGAAATCCATTTTATCCTACTAGATATTTAAAGGGGTCATGGGGAGGATATAAGAGAAAGCAGATTGGGGTAAGGGTGTTTGGTAGGCTCACTATTTTGTGGTGGGTGTAGGGGAGAGACTGGGAGAAAATTTGTAATTCAAAATCTTGTGGAAATGAGTGTTGAAAAGTAAAAATAAATAAATTCTTAGAAAACAAATGCATCCTTAGCAAAAAAAAAAAAATTCAAGTACTCATGGGAAGGGTAATGTACTTATTACTTGAAGCTTTAATAAGCTGTTCACAGGAGATTTTCTTGGGGGAGTAGAATGAGAGAACAAGAGGATTAAAGGGGGAGTACCAATGCTGGGAGTGCAGGGCAGAGAAGAGAGGGGCAGAGTTCCCTTAAGATAAACTTCATCTGCTGCCTAGGTTGTTTTGTTGTTGATGTGTGTCATAATGAAAGACGTACGAGACTAGCCTATGCTCCAGTGTGTTCAAAGAATCTGTTTGAGGTCAAAGTCACTTCTCTAGTTGGGGCTCACGTTTGATGGCTTCTGTTTGAGGGCTTGCCCAGTCCTTTCCAGGGCTGCTCATCTGCCTTTGGTGTTTACCTAGCACTCAGCTCTCACCAGTGGCTCCAAGAAGTTATAGCATGCACAGCAGTCACACCCCAGTAAAGAGTCTCTGCAAATGGGCTAAACAAGGTTCAGGGTATCCAACAGGCCTCAGCAGCAGTGACTGGGGAGGGGGTTATTTATCCCAAGCGTGTGAAGACTTCCATTGGCAGAATGGACAATGAGAACAATTTGTTCCAACAGCCATCAATTGAGGCGAATGAAGAAAGTGCTATGCAACACTTGCTTGCAGCTTGGTCAGACACAGAAGACAGCAAGGTCATCCACAGTATCCCCAGACAATTGCCAGTCATCTTGACTTTTGTCTTGGCACTAGACTTTGATGACACAGGAAGAGTGAGTGAGGCTGATGACTTTGTGTAACTCTGGCTCACTTCAGTTATACATGCATGAGTCAAGACATTACCCTGTGAGGTCATTGGTGCTCTTTGAAAATGAAGGACAAGGGACAGCTAGGTGGCACAGTTGAGTAGAGCACTGACCGTTGAGCCAGGAGGAACTGAGTTCAAATCCAGGCTCAGACACTTGATATACTTACTAGCTGTGTGACCTTGGGCAAGTCACTTAACCCAAATTGCCTTGCCTTCCCCCCTCAAAAAAAAAAAAAAACAAGGAAGAAAATGAAGGACAAGCAATAAGAGATTATCTAATACTATGTCATGCCAAGTTATCCTGTCAGTGTCCAAGTTAGAGTCAATTCTGGCTGTTCTAAAATGTCCACAAATCAATGGATGTTTTTTGTTTGTTCGTTTTGTTTTTCTAGTTTTGTTTTTAAAGACAAATTAATCTGAGTGGGAATAAGGGAAGGGAGGAAACTGGGGGAGATCTAGAATCTCAGAAATCAGGGGCTCAAGACCAGGTGGAAGGTTAGATACCCTGGGCCATTGTCTCCTGGAAAGGAAGGCTGCCAGAAAGGTCAAGGGGCCAAGTTGGTTGGAGAAACCTTGCTGGCAACTGAGCAAAAGCTGCTCACCTTGAAGTTAATTGTTTTAAACTAATTATTCATGATAACTAAGTGTTAAATTCAATTGTTTTAGACCTTAGGGTGGAGTAAAGTCTCTGTTGTGGTGCTCCAGGGCAAAGTCCTCCTTACCCTATCTAAATTAGGCTTACAGCTCAAGCTCTCAAGTAAATCTTTGACCTGTCTTCTCCTGTTACATTCAAGAGGAAGGAGGATTTAACCAATTTCTCTTTTGTTTTTTTCGTTTTTCCCTGCCAGGACACAGAGCATTTATATAATTCAGAAAATTAAAAATTACATACAAAGTGCAACTTGACATTTTAATGACTTGCTTTCTTGATAAACTGGAACTGACCACAAAGCAGTCAACTTTGATTTAAAAAGCAGCCATAGGCATCCATGGGATATGTTGTTTGTTTAAAAATATGTTTTCCATCACAAGAAAAAAAAAAAAAGACTCTGCCAGGAACTTGTTATGATTCCTCAACATTTAAAAATGTTTTGAGGAAAACAAGTCTTTTAGGAAATTACAATAAATGCATCTGCATGGAGTATTTGTTTTCTCAAACGTTTGAATTAAGATTAAACTATTTTCTTTGGCCTCAAAGGCAAAAAAAAAATACAAATAAATATAGACACTTCTAAGATAACCGGGCACCATAAACCATTGCTTATTTTCTGCGAAATGTACCATTAATGTACAGATCAGATGTTGATCACAGACAAAGCAATCATTTCTATGCAGTTCAGAGGCTTCAGTACTTTAAAATGCCAATATTGACCTCATGTTGGAGCCTATTTAGTATGCATTTATGAATAAGAATCACAAGGACAGAATGGGGGGAGCAAAGGGGGAAGAAAGCTTTGTACTTGTAGGGTGTAATAAAGCTCAAAGTAACTATATGTCTATGAGTAAGAAATTTAAAAAAAAAATAGTATGGTATTCAATTAAAAAAAAAATCCCCTCTAACTGAAATGAATCCCAAGAAACATGGTCTGATTGTAATAAATAAGCTCTACATTTTAGATAGTTGATTTTTTAAAAATCACAGAATATATTTGTCTCTCCCCCAATTATTCTCCATGAAGTTATAAGGTTCTACATAATCAACCCTATGACCTCTTGTAAAATCAATCAACAAGAAATCTTGAGTGCCTACTATGTGACAGGGGCTGTATTAGCTTCTGAGGGTAAACTTTTTTTTTTTTTAATAGAGCAATCTCTACATAAAAGGAGTAGAATATATGTTCTAGTAGCACTTACCTAAAAATATTCACTATAAATTCCACTGAGGGTGTAGAAGTTCCATGTTATGAGATGGATAAAATATCCAAGCTACTAATAACTCAGTGAGGGAAAGAAGCATCTTACTGGCATCTAGATAGCCCAGTGGATAGAACACTGGAGTCAGGAAGATCACAGCTTAAATCTGTCTTCAGACATTTACTAGCTGTGTGACCCTGGATAAGTCACTTAATCACTGTCTGCCTCTATTTCGTCAACTGAAAAATGGGTATAATACAAATACCTATCACAAGGGTAGTTATGAGGATTAAATGAAAATAATATTTATGGAGCATTTAGCATGGCATTTGAGACACAGAAGATGCATAATCAATGCTTATTCCCCTTCCCTTCCCTCACTGTGGGTATATCAGTGAACAAGCTTAACTGAAAGACCTGACCTTTAGTCTCTCCCTCTCTAGAAAAAATGCCCACATGACACTCCATAGCACATGTATCTCTCTCTGATATGGGAGAGAAGAGGAGCATATTTGATAGCTAGAAACCGTAGGATGAAGAGGAAGCATCGTGGTCGAATGGGAAAAGTGCTGGCAACTTTGGTTCTGCCTCAATGGGGATGTGGGACAACTTCTCTGGTCCTCAGATCTTTGCAGAGCATTGGACTAGACGTCCACCAAGGGCCTTTTTGGCTCTAATTTTGTAATACTATAAATAACTGTGTCAATAACTTGTTTTCTCATCCCACTTACTCAATTGATTTAGATGTTCAAAAATCATTCTAACTTCATAGACAGAGACCTAAATATCTCTTAGGTTGTGGAAATACCAGGTAGGTAGAAACTCATTGGAAATATCCCAGGCTGGGGTGCCCATGGACTGCTACATTACCTATGACCCTCTGTTTCCTAGATCAACATCTATATTAGGCTTAAAATTTTATTCATTTTATTAATATTAACATTTCTTTTTATTTCACTCATTTCTCCCCAATAACAATAACTATATATAATATATATGTACATATGCATGCATATGGATATAAATTCTCGTGACAAATATGTATAGTAAAGGAAAGTAAACTCCATTGGCTATGTCCAAAAAAGAATGCCTCATTCTGGCTATATGGAGATATAAAAACAAAATCTAGAGATATAAAAAAAAAAAGAAAACAGTTCAGACGTTGATGAGGATTCTAATTGATGTAACAACTAGCTATGGTTCCAGAAGCTTGAGGATGAAGCTGTTTTTCTTTTCTGTTTTTATGTCTCCAGTACGTAGCACAGCACCTGAGACCTAGAAAGTGCCACAGTGGAGATTCAAAAAATATCTTAATTTATAATCTTGTACAAATTATTCCTCTAATTCTGTGATTTTAATTTACATCTATGTGTGTGTGTATATATATATATATATGTATATATATGTATGTGTGTATATATGTGTGTGTGTGTGTGTGTGTGTGTGTGTGTGTGTGTGTCTTTACCCCATTTGATGCTAAGGCCTTCCATCTATGTTGTGTTACGATTGGATGACCTGGATCTGATGCTAAGTAGCTCAAAGACATTGGATGAGTCACAACTTTTCTAGAACTTGGGTTGCATAGTGGACAGAGAGCACTGTATGTGAATTAGGAAATGGTGGGTATAAATATGGCCTCAGACGCTAGCTATGTGACCTTGGACAAGTCATTTGACTTGTAAAATGAGTCTAATAATAACACCTACCTTCCAGGATTGTTGTGAGGATCAAATTAGATAATTATTATAAAAAGTAGTGCCTTTTCCAGGATAGACCTTATTTAAAAGTTTATTTCCTCCCCTCTTCTTTCTTCCCATCCCTTTCTCTCCCCCTCATTCTCCTCTTCTTTCCCCTCTCCTCTTCTCCATAACCCTTCATCTAGCCCAGTCCTTCCCATTTAATAGATCAGAAACTTGAAGCTTAGTGATGTGAGGTGGATAGAGCACTGGGACTTGAGTCAGGAAGACCTGAGTCCAAATCTAGCCTTAAACATTTATCAGCTTTGTGACCCTGCACAATTCATTTACCTTTATTTTCCTCAGTTTCATCAGCTATAAAAGGGAGTTAATAACATCACTCACCCAAAAGGGTTGGTATGATGATTGAATGACGTAATATCTGTAAGCTCTTAGCACAATGGCTGGCAGGCATATAGTAAGGATTGTACAAATGTTTATTCCCTTTTCCTTATGGTCATACTGTTAGTGAGTAGCAGAGGAGAGATTTGAACCCATGTCCTCTTGACTGAAAATCCAGTGCTTATGCCAATGGATCATGTCAGTGGAAAACCTTCTCACATTCTTATTATGGGAAAATCACTTTTTAAATCTTAAAAAGCTCTGGGGGGAAATGAGTTATTTTGGTTATTAGGCGTGAAATTACAGCTTAGAGGCAGACAAAAACCCATTGTGTGACATGACATAGGGTTTGGCTTTTGAAACCCTTCAGCCTGATACTTTCAGACTAAACCCACCCTGTTCTAGTCACAGCAATTCCTCCAGAAAACCCCAAAGGATTTTCCTCTTCTTATACATCACACAGTATGAATAACATACACAGAGCAGATCATGTTCCACTTTTGCCTAAGACCCTACCTCAGAGTCAATTTCCATCAAGATATCAGAAAATGCCCCTTTTAGTTATGACTTCAGTGCTTTGATTATGACTTTCCTGATGTACTGTGGAAATTAAGCTATTCGCACCTTAACAGGAAGGGAAGGATCCAATGGGTTAGTTAATAGTAAATAAAATCCAGTATTTCCCAGTAATGTAGAGGCTTTGGTCTGCCTTCCTGAACACTAACTGTATGTGCTAAGAAAAGTGCTTTGTAATCAGGATTTTCTTAGTGCTAAATAACTCTAGTCATAGGATCTGTGTTCAAACCATAGCTCCATTGACTATTTATTTGGTAATTTTCCTTGTGAGGACCTCATTTTCCTTGCCTGGAAAGTAGGGTAATTAGACTGAATCAATCTTTTTTTAAAACATGTTCTGTTTGCTGCATTTATTTAGTAACTCCCAACACTATTCTAATCACTAAAGATACAACAGAAAAGGAAGACAGTCTTTGCTCTGGAGAAGGTCAAGTCTAAGGGGGAAGCTATACAATCTAGCTGATTTTCACAGTCCTTCCAAATGGAAGATCTGTTGAAGAACCTTGCAAGCAGGGAGTTTATTATCCCCATTTAAGAAATGAGAAAACTGAGACTTTGAGTGGTTTAGTATCTTGCCCAAGTTCCCATACTGCTAATATCAGCACTGGGGACTTAGTCCTTCCAAACAAATACTAGGTCTCTTCTGCCTCCCAGAAGCAACTCTGCTATGATCAGTCATCTAGTCAGGGAGCATTTATTAAATGCTTACGATGTATCAGGTACTGAATGCTGGGGAAGACAATAATAATAATGATAATGATAATAAATTTTTGGTTGTTTTTAAGCCATGTCTGACTCTCCTTGTTCCCATTTGGAATTTTCTTGGGAAAGAAACTGGAGTGGTTTGCCATTTTCTTCTCCAACTCATTTTAGAGGTGAGGAAACTGAGGGAAATAAGGTTAAGGGACATGTCCAGGGTTACACAGCTACTGAGTATCTGATCAGAGCTGAACTCAGGTCTTCCTGACTCCAGGCCTAGAACTCTATCTACTGAGCTGTCCACCTCCCCAAGATTTCATATCTACCAGCAAGAATATATTGGGCTGTTCATAGACAACTTCCCAACCATGCCCCATGGTATTGAATGTAAGCACCCACACAGGCATTATATGTAATCTTTTGCAATCCTTTTTAGACATTAGGAAATTGAGTCCATGAACATTGAAGTGCTTTCTTTTCACCCAGTATTCATTGACAGTTTCTCTATATTATACAGCTCCTTTTCCCATTGTTCAGAAGAATAATCAGGTTACAGAGTCTTTGCAAAAGGGGACAGATTTATGTCATAGCAGTACAAGTGGACAAATGCTACTAACTTAAACATAAAAATTCAGTTCAATTCTACAGCTCTAGGGCATTAAAAGCACACTTGACACCTTTCTAGTTGACCTAATAAGTGGGCTTTGTGTTTAGTACAGATCTGCTGGGGAGCACTTGTTTATATGACCTTCATTTTCAAAGTTCTATGGGAGGCTTAAGAGAGAGTTTAAAATATATTAAACTCTCCTTGTATTTAGACCACTTCACTAGTGTTGAGGATAGTAGGTACACACTGGAAATTCACAGTCCCTAACTTTTAAGCACTCCTCGGCACTTAAATTGTACATGCAAATAATACAATGAACATATTTTTGATTGGCTATTTCTTCAAACTTTCTGAGATATTCACAGAACAGGGAAGTACTGCATCTTAATATATATTTGTCATAAGCATTGCATTTCACTTCAGAAAATGAGTGGAAAGAGACTAATAACTATATGATAGGAGAGGCAACATTTTATAATTGAAAAGGCACTTAAACATGAAATCACAAAGACCTGTGTTCAAATCCAACTCTGCCAATTGGATATAAAAATATAGACTTCCATTTCAAGGATGTTATATCTGGACCTTAATATATGTCAGTACAGGGGGCGGCTAGGTGGTACAGTGAATAGAGTACAGGCTCCAGAGTCAGGAGGACCTGAGTTCAAATCTGGCCTCAGACACTTAACACAAAACCTAGCCATGTGACCTTGGACAAGTCACTTAACCCCAATTGCCCTCCAAAAAATAAAACAAAACTATATATACATATATATATATATATATACACATACATATATATATGTCAGTACATATGGATTTTCTCCATTGAGCCATATTTGAATCCATTTATAATAGGATCTCTGAATTTTAAAGTTGGAAGAGACCTCAGTGACTATCTAATCCATCCAGAACCCAAAATAAATCCCATTACAATACACACAAATCCTGGTCAATCATCATTCACTTGAAGATTTTCAATAAGTATGAATATTTTGCCTTCTAAAGCAGTCTATTTTTACTTTTGAATGGTAATAATTGTTATATTTTCCCTGACATCAAGCATAATTTTGTATCTTTGTAGCTTTTACACATAATACATAATGGTGCCATCTATGACCAAATAAAATGAAGCAAATCCCTTAAAGCTAATATTCAGTAAAAAAGTCTTTTGAAGATTTTAACATAACTCCCATCTCCCTTCTGAGTATCTTCTTCTCTGGCATGAATATTTCTGGGACCTTCTTGCTTTTCCTCATTTGATGCTGTCTCAAGGCCTTTTACCACTTTGAATACTCTTCAAATTATCAATGTGGTACTTAGAACTGAAGACAACATTGCAGATACGGTCAAACCAAGGTGAAATACCAATGGATCCCTCCTTTTTACTGAAAACTACATGTTTTTTAATGCAGCCCAAGACTGAATTTTCTATTTTGGCGGGTCACATCACACTTCTACATAATAACAATGGTCCATTAAAATCCCCAGATTTTTTTTTCTGACCAACCATTGTCTAATTGTACTTCCAACATTCTACACATATGAATTTCTTTTTTATCTAAGTAACAAACTTTTCATTTATCCCCAATGAATTTCACTTTATTTGATTCACCACAATGCCCAACCTGATCATTACTTTTTGAATCCTGAATCTGAGACTGTGGGTTACCTATCCTTTTAAGCTTTCTGTCATCTGAAAATTTTGTAAGCATATTACATATGCCAAGGTGATTCTCTTGAAAGACGGCTGGACTTTTATTTGGAGGACCTGGATAAAAATCCCACCTGTAACATTTAATATCTGAGTGATTTTGGCTAAATCACTCAACTTTCTTGGTTCTCCATTTCTTCCTCTGTAAAATGTGGGTTCTGGACAAGATGGTCTGTGATGAACCTCTGTGCTCTAGGTCTATGATCAAATGATCCTATCCGCTGATTCAAAACTGGTAACACCATTTTGGGAAAGTCATTCCCTTGCACTTACTGTCCCTTTCTGAACAATGCAGATCAGTCAAGAAATCAATTAAGAAGCTTTTACTGAGTGCCTACTATGAGTCAATGAGTAGGCAGGGCTCTCGGAATACAAAGACAGAAAAATGAAATGATGCATGCCTTTTTAAAAATCATTTTATTTCTTTTTTACATCTCTTAAATTAAACAGTAGGTTTATTTTTAGTTTACAACATTCATTTCTGAAAGATTTTGAGTTACAAATTTTCTCCCCATCTTTTCTGGAGCCACCACCCCAAAACAGTGATCCCACTGAATACCCTCTCCTCCAATCAGCTCTCTCCTATAAGCTCCCACATTCCCCTTCCAACTTTCTAATAGGGCAAAATGGATCTCCATACTCCAATACTTCTATATCTTACTTCCCAGTTGTATGTAAATAATAATAATAATAATAATAATAATAAATAGTAATGATAATGATAATAATAATAATTTTTTAAAATTTGATTTTAAAACTTTGAATTCCAGATTATTTCCCTTCTTCCCTAATCACTCACCCTTACTGGGAAGATAAGCAATATCTTATTTTTGTTTTTTATAATTACACAATATAGGTTTTTACATGTGTAGTTATGCAAAACATTTCCATAGTAGATAAATTGTGAAAGACTGACTATATTTCCCTCTGTCCTTTCCCACTCCCCATTTGTTCATTTTCTACTTTGACCCTGTCCCTTTTCAAAAGTGTGTGCTTCTAACTACCCTCCCCCCCAATTTGCCCTCCCTTTTATTATCCCAGCTCTTATGCCCTCCCCCCCACACTTTCCTGTCGGGTAAGATACCAAATTTAGTGTTTATGTTATTCCTTCCTTATGCCAAATTCAATGAGAGTAAGGTTGACCCATTCCCTTTCACCTTCCTGCTCTTTCCCTCCATTGTTAGTTTTCTCTTGCCTGTTTTATATGAGATAATTTACTTTATTTTGTCTCTCCCTATCTTCTCTCATTATATTCCTCTCTCAACTCTTTATTTTTAAAACATCATCCTTTCCTATTGAATTGATCCTATGCCCTCTATGTATACCTGTATACACACACACACACACACACATACACACTCACATATGTATTCATACACACATATACCATCCTATATGGACATATATTTGTATGTATACATATATATATACATATATGTGTGTAGGTATATATATGTATACACACACACACACACACACATACACACACACATATATATGTACATTTGTGTTCCCTTCAATTATCCTCACACTGAGAAAAGTTTCATAAGTTACAATTTTCATTTTTCCATGTAGGCATGCAAATAGTTCAACTTTGATAAGTTCCTAATGATTCCTTTTCCCTTTTTACCTTCTCATGCTTCTCTTGATTCTTGTATCTGAAAATCAAATTTTCTATTCAACTCTGAGTTTTTTCATTAGAAATGCTTAAATCCTCTATTTCATTGAATGACTATATTTTCCCCCTGAAATATTTTACTCAGTTTTTCTGGGTAAGTGATTCTTGGTTTTAATTCCAGCTCCTTTGACCTCTGTAATATCATATTTCAAGCCCTTCAATCCCTTAATATAGAAGTTGCTAGATCTTGTGTTATTCTGATTGTGTTTCCACGATATTCAAATTGTTTCTTCTTGGCTGCTTGTAATATTTTCTCCTTGACCTGGGAACTCGGAATTTGGCTATAATATTCCTAGGAATTTTCTTTTGGGGATCTTTTTCAAGAGGAGATTGGTGAATTCTTTCAATTTCTATTTTACCCTCTGGTTCTAAAATATCAGAGCAATTTTCCTTGAGAATTTCTTGAAGGATGATTTCTAGGTTCTGCTTTTCATCATGGCTTTCAGGTAGTCCAATAATTTTTAAATTATCTCTCCTGAATCCACTTTCCAGGTCAGTGGTTTTTCCAATGAAATATTTCACATTGCCTTCTATTTTTTCATTTGTTTGGATCTGTTTAATAATATCTTGATTTCTCATAAAGTCATTAGCTTCCATTTGCTCCAATCTAATTCTGAAGGAATAATTCTCTTCAGTGGGCTTTTGAAATTCTTTTTCCATCTGGTAAATTTGGCTTTGTAAGGCATTCTTCTCCTCATGGCTTTTTGGGCCTCTTTTGCCATTTGAGTTAATCTGTTTTTTAACGTATTATTTTCTTCAGTCAGGCTGTTGACTTTCTTTTCATGATTTTCTTGAATCATTCTCATTTCTCTTCCCAATTTTTCTTCCACTTCTCTTATTTGATTTTCCAAATCCTTCTTGAGCTCCTCCATGACCTATGTAACCAATTCATATTTTTCTTGGAAGCTTTTGGTGCAGGAGTTTTGACTGTGTTGTCTTCCTCCCATTATCCTTGTTGTGCCCAAAAAAGGAATCTAAGGTTTGACTGTTGTGCTTCCTTTGCTTGCTCATGTTGCCACTCAATTATTTGACTTTTGAGGTCTTTGCCAGAGTAGAACTCTGCTTCCAGAGATGAGAGCTTTGTCACAATTCACTGAGGTTTTCACAGCTCCCAGAGATATTAGTTAGGAGCCCCCTGTGCTGCCCCCATAAGCTCTGGATCACTGGTCATACACCTCAGGGCCATCACACAAGAATGCGATCCAAATCCAGGCAGGTTAAAGCAAGAGCACTTAGCCTCTGAATGGTCGGCTCCCCCACCACCCCCCATGATCTACAGGCTAAGACCTCTTAAGCAGTCACATGGAAGAGGCTGCACAGCCACAGTGCCTCTACCACTTCTTGTTCCAGGGGCAGAGGCTGGACCATGCTCCATTCCCCCACCCCCCCATCCCCATTCCAACAGAGTTCCACACCAACCTTTTACTTTGTCTTTAGCATTTATGGGTTGATATTTCTGGAAACCACCAGAGCTACTGGTGATCCACTCTCCTGAAGTCCTCTCCAGCCACTGACGGTCGGGGCTGCCACTAGGCAATAAGCCTATGCCAAATGGTCAAATATTATGAAAAGAATTTGGAATAAATTTATTTTAAAATTTATCAAGGTCAGGGATTGGAAAATGGTTGTTCTCTGATACTACTAAGACCCAAAAAAGATAAATGATGATTAGTCTGTGTAATCAGGGTCTTAGTCAAATGAAACACTATCCTGACAGTGAGAGCTGTTAAATATCATTTTGTGTTACAAAGGCATTGTGGAATCACTTTTTCTAGAGAATTTTTAATCGACTAAAAATGACATTTGACTGATTGTTTTAGAGGTAGACCTTTCTGAAGGGAAGATAGGCCATACTTCATAAAATTTCTCCTGATTTTATGAAACATTAAAAAAATCAAGCCATACTTGCTATTTCCTTCCCCACTAACTCTGTTTTTGTCTAGAAAAATAAATACAAACAGTCCTTTACAGACAGGTTTCACAAAATGAGAGCAAACTGCTCCCATCTTCCTATGACATAAAAATGAACTCCTTCATTTGTCCTTTTAGGTCTTCATACACAAAACTCTACCTCCTGTGACCTTTTTTCCTTCTTCTTCTTTTAGTACTTAGCATTCCAGACAAACTGAACATTAAGCTGTAAACGATATTTCATCCTTTATTTCCCACTTGGGCTCATTCTGCCAGTCATCCTCAGGGACAGAATGCATTCTGACCTCATTTTTTCATTTCAGGATGCATATTTTCAGGAAAAAAAAAACTATACTTACAGTGTAGACATGATTACTTGTAGAGGTGCCCAACTCTCCCAAAAAAGAGATTTGAAAAACACTACAATGAATGACTGACGACAATTGGATTCCCCAATTAGACTTAGACAGTCTTCTCCATTATACTGTGATTTCCTCAAGAGCAGGGACATCTTCTGCCCTTCTTTGTTCCTCCAGCAGTTAGAACAATGTTTAGCACATAGTAGGTATGTAACAAATGCTTATTGACTGACTGACTAAGCAATGATTAGGGAGACGAAACAGTAACTACAGTAAGGTGCTCTATTCAGTCATATCATAGTAGGATAATATGAAGCCTGTGCATGTTGACATTCACACCACTGGGTTGAGTGTTGGGGATGGAAGCCAGCAAGAGATGCAGAAAATGGGCCAGAAGCTCATGGATGCTCCAAATGGGGCACATTTATGTAATTATTTTTAAAGCAATTTGAAGTATCCTCAATAAGCCACTGAATGATGCATACTAATAAACATCTATTTGAAAATAGTTGTGTGTTGATGCAGCCCCAGATGACTAATGTATACTCCAGTAAGATAATGCCCACTGCCTGCTTTAAATGCAAGGAAACTTCTCTCCATATAGTTCATGATGCCAGAAGATTTTGCCTACAGTTTGCTGTTCTGTAGAAGATCTACAGTGGCTTCTCACTGTTATCAGAAATGTGAGCCAATAATCATTCAATTAAAATGTGTTGTTTTTTATATTTTTTCCCTTGGGTTCTTTTTGTCTTGGTATTCTAACAATTCTTATCCACAGACTCCACGACTTTAACCCAACAGTGAAACTACTGGGTGTATACCCTAGAAAGATCAAAGAGAGAGGAAAAGAACACACGTCTTGAAATATTGCTAACAGTATTTTTGTTGTGTAAAAGAATTGTAAACTGAATAGATGCCCATAAATTTGGAAATGGCTGAATAGATTAGGGTTTATAGGGGTAATAGAATGTTATTGAGCCCAGTAGAAATGACAAAAAGGGACAGTTTCAGAGGAGCCTGGGAGTGCTAATATAAACTGACACAAAATGACAAAAGCATAACTAGAACAATGTATATAATGACCATAATATTGTCAAGGAAAAGAACTTCAAAATATTCAAGAACTCTGATCAATGCAATGACCAGTCATGTCCAGAAGAATGATGATGCACTATGGTAGACGGCTTGTATATTTCAGTATCCATAGGCAGTTCTTTGCATGAGTTAGAGTCTTTAAAAGATGATCAATAGACATCCTATGGTTTGAAGTCCTCATATGTAGTTTTAGTGATGACAGACTTTTTACTAATTTTTATTGGGTAGTCGACTACCAGAATTATTTGGATTAATTATATATTGTATGTATTATATAATTATAATTATATATATACATAATTACATATATTAATTATATAACTCTCTACTGGAGAGTGAATCAGATTAGATATTTTGTGTGTCACTGTCTCTGCCTCTCTCTGTCTCTTTCTGTGTCTTTATATCTGTCTGTTTCCCTTTCTCTGTCTGTGTCTTAGTGTCTGTCTGTCTCTCTCTCTCTCTCTCTCATTTCTTCAAAGAACCTATCTTATATGTTAAAATTCCCTTCCGTATTAATAGACTGACAAATTCCTGTCGTCCAATTTATTGGAGTGAAAGTTTTCATCATAACATTGGAAGATATGCAAAGGAAAATATACATAAGTCATTTTGAAACATCCAACAAGAAGGAGATAGCCAGGGGTACCCTTTAATCCCAAATAGTAAATGGACCTATGGGGTACTCTGGATGTAACAACTTTCTACACCAAAGCATATTGCGAACTTTCTGTGATTTAATAACTAATTCCCAGAGAGCAGAGGAACAGAGGTTAAGGAACACTAAGCAACACAACATCACACAGCAAGGAAATATCAGAGGCAGGAGGTGAATCTAGGCCCTCCTACCCACTATCCCAGCACATAATCCACTATTTAACTGTGCCCCTCTACACCCTCAAGCACATCTGCTCTTAAAAAATAAAATAAAATACTTTACCAAAGCTGTGTTATTTGTTTGGAAGAAAAAGCAAAGCAAAGGAAGAATAGATTGTATGTAGAAGAAAACAATCTACCTGAAAAATAAGCATCACAAAAGGAACAAGAAATATGTCATGTGGAAAAAACACATTTTTCTTCGGTGTGTTCTGAAAACTAAAAAGGGCCATGCTAAATAGTAACAGTGGAAAGATGGGGTTTCAAGGTGATATTCTCCAACTGTCTGCCACGGCAGACATGCTACAGAGTAGAGTCAGAAATAAAGCAAAACACGCAAATGTGATTTTGTTTGAAGGGTTTTGAGTGTGCTGAATTCTGAAATTTTATTCATCTCAATTTATATGATGTCTGCCAGTTGAGTTTGAATGAAGTGCAGTAAGAATGACAGCATGAATCATAGACCTTACAACAAGAGTCCTAAGTAATGATCTAATCCCGCTCTCAGACTCTACAGATGAGTAAACTGAGTTTCAGAGAGGTTAATTAGAGTGTACACTCATTGAGGGCAAGGATAAGCTTTTGCCTTTTTTTGTATCCCCAGCATTTACCACAGTGTCTGGTACTGTGTACTTAATTGATTAAATTTTCTAAGGTCACTTGAATAGTTAATAATTTAGTCAGGAACTATGTCTCCTAACCTCACCCCACTCCAAGCCTATTGGTGTTCATCATAGTTATATAATGAAAATATTAGCTTTTATTCCAACTTTTGTTCTGACTTTAGGCAATAAGACATGAAGGATTAAAGTAGATGGTTTCTAAGGTGCCAATCTCTTCATCTAGGATGAGACAATGCTACAATTTCATCCTATAAAAACTTCCCTAGCTAGTGGCCTTGGATTGTGCTATGGTCTCTGGCACTGAGTATTCTTGGGCCTCTATGGCATATATACTGTGACGTCCCATGTTCTCTTCTAACATGTCTTGAGATACGTAATCACTCCTCCTTAACTAAATTTGTCTTAGAAAGTTGATTTGATACCAAAAAAAGAAATAATAATCACTATGTTCAAGTTAGATTTATATCAGGAATTCAAACATTAGTCAAAATTAGGAAAGTTAACATAATTATATTAAACACACACACGCAAAAAAAAAACCCCTTTCAGATTCTTTTGACTTCAAAACTCTCCAGTATGTCATGTTGCTTCTCATGGGATTTATAAATAGTACATGACTGTAGCCCTTAATCAGCACAGGATCCAATAGGAAGTATATTTTTTCCCAGATGGAAAGAGAGACTGAAGGATAATGGGAGGGAGGAGCCCAAGTGCTAGACAGGGAAGGCCCCCAAACTATGGAACTCTATGTTGGGAATATTTCCCAGGTAAGAAGTTAGTTAAGTTCAAGGGTAGGGCATTGCTACTCTCAGTGTGAACATGAGCATTTAGAGCCTTGTCTGGTTCATCCAGAAAATGAAAAAAAAAATGTTCCTGGGTAGAATTTGCTGTCACTCTGTGACCGAGGGATTTTTTCTCTTCATTTTCTCTTTCTTCTCTTATTCACCATCAAAGAGACATTAATTACCCTCACAACTTTTCTGTTCTCTTTATATCTTGTTTATTTCCTGTCTGTACTTTTATAATAGTATTTTCTCCAAATAAAGCTGATTTTTATTCCATTCTCAGAGTTTTCTCTAAATGAGTGGGCCATACTATGGGGAAGAACAAATGGGAACCTCTAGACCAACGGTTCTCGACCTGTGGGTTGCTACCCCTTTAGGAGTCAAACAACCCTTTCACAGGGGCCACCTAAGGCCACAAGAAAACACACATTTCTAATGGTCTTAGGAACCAAGACACTGCTCCTCTATACGTCTCCAGGCGGGTCCGCCCACACGCAGATACGCCCATATACGAGTATTAAAGGGTTGTGGCATTAGCAAGGTTGAGAACCACTGCTCTAGACCAACAGCCCTAGACATAATCTTAAGGTTATATTGTAGTTCTCTGCCTCTGTCTAGAGATAGAAAGAGGGATTTTATAAGGGTAAAAGATACAAAGAAATGATGTATTCCACTATTCACCACCTTTCTCAATCTTGCTCTTATCCTGAAAAAAAATGAAGCTACATGCAAAGGCATAAACCAGTATACTAGTCCCATTGAAAAACTCATAGGCTGATTCTAAGTGGCACAGCAAAGTTATGGCAAGAACTTCTTTCTTGAAAAAATAAAATAAAATTTAAATAAATTATTAATATGATTAACATTTTAAAATAAGACAAAGGGTACTATAGTTTTTTATACATGGAGAAATTCAGGTCAAACAGAATCCCTGACATATCAATCATGAGGAGGCCATTAAGAGAATTCCTCTGGAGTCAGGGTTGCACCTATGAATACATCAATCATTCCAGCTCTTCCTGTCTGCACAGCCGTTCTCCTCCCCTAGGAGAAAAAGCATTAGTTGAACCAGTCTAACCTGCATCAATATATCATTGGACCTGTGAACTAATCAATAAGTTTATTCCTTTCAACATCACAGATCAAAAGTCTGATCCTTTGTCAGCTTTGCCTGTGTCCCCTCCTAAATCAACTCCAAAATAATCATCCAGTAACTTATAGATCATTTAAAATCGGCCATGTATCCGTTTAGTATTCTGGTTGTATTT
>CM053585.1:334914736-334956201 GCA_028646515.1 Pseudochirops corinnae | reverse complement strand
CTATATGCCTACATGTATAGATATGTGTGTACATGTATGTATATAGGTATGTATATATGCATATATGTGTGTACGTATATAGCTATGTGTATGTATGTATATATATCATGTATATGTGTATGTATATGTGTGCAGTCATGAATGTGTGCATGAATGTATGCAGGTATAGAGGCATCCACATATGTTTATAGGTATGTCTGTATATATGTGTGCATGTGTGTGTATGGGGGGGCATATGTACTTTGTGTTGTTGAGTCATTTCAATCAGGTCCAACTCTTTATCATCTTCTCTGGGGTTTTCTTGGCAAAGATACTGTACTCTATCTATGGTATCACAGTACTACAGGGAATCCCTAGCTGCCAACTTTAAGACAGTCCCCTTTCATGGGATACAGAAAGTCTTTCTAATCCCTTTCATTTTTTTTACTGTCTTATACACTGTGGGTGTGTGTTTGGGGGAGGTATCCAAGTCTATGATTTCACCATTATAGGGAGCTGCCAGTACAAGGAAGATCTTTTGACTAATAGAGGTTATGAATTTGTTTGTAACAGAGCATCGTAGATTTAGCACTTTTGAAGTGACACTCCAAGGCAACGTAGCTTTTTAAATGACAAAGTCTTGGGATTATAGAATTCTAATTATATAGCAAAAGGGCCTTCAGAGGACTTCTATTGCAACACACTAATTTTACAGAGAAAAAAAAACAGAAAGAAAATGAGTTGTACAAGACCACACAGGTTGCTGGTGTTTAATATCTTTGAGTCATGTCTGACTTTCCATAACCCCATTTGGGGTTTTCTTGGCAAAGATACTGGAGATACAGCCATTACTTTCTCTATCTCATTATACAGATGAAGAAACTGAGGCAAACTGAACTAAATGACTTGCCTGGGCTCACACAGCTAGGAAGTGTCTGAGGGTAGATTTGAACTCAGGAATGAGTCTTCCAGACTCTAGGCCTCACACTCTATGCTGTACCATTTAGCTGTCCTCAAATAGCTACCACAGGTAGAATACAGCAAAGCCAGGAGGTTCTGATTCCAGATCTTCTCTTTCAATGTCATCATGTTCCCACCATGGAGTCTTAGAAAACTATTTAAGATTCTAAGAGTTTAAGTGACTTACCCAAAGTCACACAACTAACAAATGTCAAGGAAAGGACTTGAACCGAGTCCTTTCTGATTTCAAGTCCATAATATTAAGGACATGGAAAAGAAATATTAATGGGTATATTCTGGTAATCAAAGAATTTAAAAAAAACTTTCTCAGAGTTCTGAATTATCATTGACCATGAATATTTAAATTCTGGTATTTATTCCACCTAACAATTCAAAAAAAGGAATTTCATGCTCATAAGCTGTCTAATCAAGGGATATTTTTATCATACCTCCTCAAGGTTCTAACTGCCCATAAGTTGGATCAAAAATAATAGTTGCCAGATACAGGGTCTACCCAGATACAGGGTAGCTACCTTCATACATTTATTCATCAATGGCATCCACTGGAGGGAAATAATCAGAATTTTTCTGAATTCCTCCTTTGTTATTGTTGAAAGAATATGCATAGTAGTATAGTGCTTTCAAATAGTTGCAGTTCTGCTCATTGACATCAAAAACCATCCAACATCAGTATTCTAATGATAATACCATGTGGCTGTGAATCTAGGAAAAGTACAGTCTTCTAGAGTAAATTATTGCAAAAACAAGACAGCTATATTAAGTACTTTGTCTGTATTAGATGCTATGGAAGGTGCTGAGAATAAAAAGACAAAAAACATGACAGTTCCTGACCTTTAGAAGCTTCTATAAGACTATTATATAGAGAAGCAAATTCAAAGTTTACATATTATAAATGTTAATCAATTTCCCCATGGTGGGAGAAATAGAAGACAGCATTTTAAAACAGAGCGGAATTAGCAAAGAACCTCTGTGTCCTATGAAGGGGTCTGCGTTAAAAGTAGGCATCTGGTAGGAGGAGTGACCAACAGACAGAGTGGTACAATAGATGAAGGGCAGTGCTTAATTTGTAGATAACTTGAATTCAAATCCTTCCTTCCTCCCCGTGTGTGTGTGTGTGTGTGTGTATGTGAGTGTTTAAGAAGTGACTAGCAATATGAAATGTTCCTCCAAGGCTTAATTTCTTTGAAAACTTAGAACAACATAATTTTCTATTGTTTTTAGTTGGATCTATTTTTGAATAGCATGACACTTGGTTGCCAAGATCACTAGATCATTATTTAGAAGAAGGAGAAGGAAGGGAGAAAATCCCCTAAACTGCTTAAGTCATTCTGAAGGATTCCTTTGAATTTCATGCTATGTATATTCAGCCTTCTTTTCTAGATGCTCGCACTCAAGCTCCAAATTCTCACAATATTCTACAACTCATCACTAACAGAACAAAGTGTTTTTTTTATGTGAGCAACATTTTCCATCCCCAAAATTTTCCATTGATGTTTCAGTGTACATACCCTATTAGGAGAGAGAAAACAATGATTAGTCATAGCCTTTTCAAGAAGAAAAAAAACTTATCAACTTTCTTCCAGCATGGCTAAAGATGTACTTTTATTAAATTGAGGAACTGGCATTCCTGTAATGCACATTCATATGACTTTTCTTTCTTTGTTCTCTTCTTTCATCAAACATATATGTAGTATAAATATTGGTCTAAGAAACTATCATTTTTGCAACTAATATTGTTCTGTCCAATATATTAATCATTATAATATACTGCTTGTGATTTTTAATGCTCGTTATGTTTTTTAACTCCCTGAGTAAAGTTTCCTGAGGGCAGAGAATATTGGATTTTTATCATTTTATTACTATTGCATAGCACAATTTTCTTAATGAATGTTCATTGAATGGAAGTAAATTTGCATTGAATTATTGCATTCTATTGAAATGAATAAGAGTATCCAACTCAGCAGTAGCAGCAATAACTCTCCTTTGTGTTATCAACTGGACACTTAACAAAGCACTTCTTCCCCGGCAAAACAAAAACAAATACAATGTGTAGGTTAGACTGTACAAACAGTATTATTCTCAATTCATAGAAAGGAAAAATAGGCTTAAAAAATTAAGTAAATTCACATCCTGAATCCCGCTCCTCCCCTCACTTTATGGAATGATGAAAATGATTGCCATTCCCTTTAGCAGAGTCTCTTAAAACGTAATTTTAAGCCTTTAACAAGCATTTTGTTCTCCATCAAAGACAGTATCCTGTGATATCTAAATAATTAGAAAAATACACAATCATCATCATCATCATAACTAGTATTTATATAAGGCTTTAAGGTTTGTAAAGCACTATACACTCATATATACATGCACATTCATATACATATATATATCTACATACACATACACATACATATACATACACATACACATCACACAAACAAATATTATCTTGTGTGACCCTCATAACAACTTTGGAAAGTAGGCGCTGTTATTATACTTTTTTTACATTGAGGAAACTAAGGCAAATAGAGTTTAACTGACTTTCCCAGGGTGGTCTAACTAGTGTTGTTTTTTTATCCTTAATTTTCTAAGAAGATCAATGATGTAATGGGTGATGACTTGCACATGAATTGGATTTAAGTGAGGGACAGTTGTACAAAGTTGTCGGCCTCACTCTTTCTTCCAGAGTCATCAAAGTCCAGTGGGAAGACAAAAGTCAAGATGACTGGTAATAGCCCAGGATGCAATGGATAACGTCAGAGGCTTCAATGTCTGACTAAGCTGGGCACTCCACAGTGTCTACTTCTGCCAGCTTCATGGCCACTGGAACAAGTTGTTCTCATCTGACTATTCTACTGGGGAAAATCTCACATGATTGGAAACATCCTGCCAACTCGCGGCTGGGTTTGAGGCCTGTCAGTTTTCCTCAAGCTGGTTTAGTCCATCTGCCAATACAGTTTTATTGGGGTGTGACTGTCGTCTTGCTAAAAGTGGTAGTGCCCCCTGAATACCCTATACACCTAGCTGGTCAGTGTCTGAAGATGGATTTAAACTCATTCTTCCCAATTCCATGTCCATAATTCAATTCATTGTACCAACTACCTACCTTTAGATGTTTTCATGGCTATGAAATTTTTAAAAAACAGTAAGCTATGCTGTAAATAAATCCATTCTATTTCTTACCTTCCCAAACTGAAACATTGATTGCAGCTGATTTCATTGAGTTAGTGACCTCTGCTCTGCAGTAAGAAGACCTGTGGTGATATAGACCTCAAGCAATGGATATCAACAGTTTGAAATGTGGCTGGAAACAAAATGATAATCAATCCAGGAGTTCCTAGGTGTCACATAAGTGTAGCATGCAACTCTGTTAATCAAATGACCTTCTGTGCATCTCGTGAGCCAAGGTTTACAGGTGATAGTTACCAACTCTGGTTAAGGCGATTGATTGGATGAGGCCACTGTTTGCCATCTTCAGTGATACTATTCCCCAATTACTGAGAATCAAAAGAATGGATGTGACAAACAGAGAGTAAAAGAGGGTGTGGGGAAAGAGAAGAGTGAAAAGGTTACCATCTACAAATTATAATTACCTCATTATATTATAAAGATGAGCTAATAGCTTGGAAAAGTCGTTAAAGTTAAAAATCTGTCCATATTGCTTCTCTTCTATGTAGTAATACAATTGCTGTGTGCAGTCAGGGCAAGGGAAATTCTTATGTCCTCTCTTTAATTGGGTTTGTTTTTTTGTTTTGTTTTGTATTTAGAGTCTTTTCCAAGACCTAAGACTATTTATTTTTCCCAAGCACAGTGGTGGTGAAGATGCATTTTATGAGACAGATGAGATAGATCATTATTGAAAAGGCAAGTAAGCCAAAGTTAAGGCCTGTCCATGGGACAATGGAGATGTGACGAATGATGAGAGAGTAAATAATTGACCAGGCTGGGGGTGTGAGATCCAAGGGTTCAGAAATGTCGTTTAGAAAGCAAACTGATTCATCAGACAACAAATTCTACTGGATTAGCATTTATGAATGGAATCCAAAATGGGTGTCAAGGAAGGACAAAATAAGTACGATTATCGACTGTCTTCCATTATCTATCTGGTCTCTCTACCATCACCATTCTTCTCCATCATCGATGTACATTACAGAGAGCTGGATAAAGAAATGATTGCATTGCTATCAATTAATTCCTAAAGAAAATTTCTTTCATTATTCCACTAAAATCCCTGAGGAATATAATGACATTGAATTATGCCCAACTAAGTGGTATTCAACAGATTCTATAAATAGTCACAATTTCCTCTCAGAGAGAGACAATTTTATAATTCAGAGAAGCTGCTAACTGCAGGAGAGTCACTTTCTTATGATAAAAATAAATTGGAATTTCTAGTATGTAAGTATACGTACAACTATGTGTGTTAAATATATATATATAATTTGCACACAATGAATGAGAAGTATTGTGCTATTTCTTTGAAAAATATAACAGCTAGCATTTATATGATGCTTTAAGGTTCACAATACACTTTGTAATATTAGCTTATTTTATCATCATGATTACCATTTTGGAGAGGAAGAATCTGAGACACAGAAAGGTTAAGTGATTTGGCCAAGGCCACAGAGCTGGAAAATATCTGAGACTATTGAACCTAATATTTCCAGAATGCAGGTATGATAAATACTCTATTCACTATGCCATTTACCTACCTGGACACACACACACACACACAAACACACACACACACACACACACACACACACACACAGAAATTAGTTGGCAGAGTGGTTAAAAGTACTGTATCTAACATCAGAAAGACCTGAATTCTAATCATATCTCGGGCACTTATTAGCTGTGTTACTCTGCACAAGCCACTTAACCTCTCTCAGTTACTAATCTCAGTTTTATCATCTGTAAAATGGAGATAATAGTAGCCATCTACTTCACATGGCTGTTGTGAGAATCAAAGGAGTCAATATATGTGCACAGTTTTGTAAATTTTAAAGTACTATACAAGTGTTAGTCCTCATCATCATTATCATCACAATCTTCATTATTATTATTTACACTGGCTTCTGTTGCTCCTTGTATTCTGAACCCCAAATAAACTATTTCTCATTTCCGACCCATGTTTATGTATTTTTCTGTCTCGGATCCTTTATATCTGATATTCCCTTCATCTTGGGGCACAGTAGAAATAATACTGGATATGAAATCAGAAGATCCAAGATTTTATTCCAGCTTTACCACTTATTATATGTGTGATCTTCATTCAAGCCCCTTAACTTTTCTGAAACCCTTCTTCCACATCAGTAAGATGCAGGGCTTATAGTAAATGATCCCTAAGGTCATATAAATTATCTGTCTATTATTATCTATCATGTATATGTATGTATGTACAGATACACTCATATGTGTATAAGATTAGGAAAAGGGTAATTCACAATCACATTGAAATATTCATTGTATTTGTTTCTTCCTTTTCTTGCCTTTTCCATTTCTCATCCAGCTGTAAATCGAAGCCTGGAAGGTCCTCCTTTTCCCCCAGAAGGGCCTCCCTTTCTTGATCAGTACTCTGAGAGAAGAAGGGATTTCTTAAGATGGAAGGACTTCAAGGGAAGCAGTCACAAAACAATCTGAGGATTATTCAGAACTACAGACATGCAGAAGAAGCTGCTAGCTTCAACCTTCCCTCTGACTTCCATCACTTACAATCCTAAGGACAGCTAAGTAAGGATATTATTTTCTCTCCTTGTTAAGCTAAGTTCTTCTCTCTTTTCTAGTCTAAGAACTCCTTTCTTTTTCCCCTAGGAGATTGCTGGAACTTTTCTGATCTGTCCACCTTCTCTGATTTCTAACTACTGCTTACTTTGGTAAAGAAGCCTAATTATTCATAAAGATCTTTTGTATGATAAGTATTTCCCATGAAGCCAATTACTATTGCAATAGCCTTTGGTCTCTCTCCAATCTAGTTCATGCTCTAATAGTCAACAAATTCCAGTGGCTCCCTATTACTTTCAGGATTAACAATAAAATCCATTGTTTGGTTTTTAAAACATTTCATAACCCAGCCTCTTACTTTTCAAGTCTTTTTATACTTTGCTCCCATCCATTTATTCTATGATCCAGTGACAATGGGCTTCCTACTCTCCCATAACAATCCATTTCCCTATTTCATGCCTTGTCACCAGTTGTCCCCCCAGCCTGGAATATTTTCCCTCCTTGGATTTATTTCCTAGATTCCCAGGCTTCCATCTTGAGTCAGTTCAAATCCTACCTCTGAATAAAACCTCCTCCCTCTCTTAATTCAAGTGTCTTTCTTCTGGCATTATCTCCTACTTGTCGTGTGTGTGTGTGTGTGTGTGTGTATGTGTGTTTGTTGTACATCTTATATATACATATTTGTGTGCATGTTGCTCCCCACTCCATTACAATGTGAAGTCCATCAGAATAGTGATCATTTTTACCTTCTTTACTTCCATAGAATTAAGTACAGTGACTGACAAAAGTTTTTCAGCCATTTTTCAGTCATATCCAATTGCTTGTGACTTTATTTGGAGTTTTCTTGGCCAAGATATTGGAGCGGTTAGTCATTTCTTTCTCCAGATCATTTTACAGATGAGAAAACTGAGGTAAACAGGGTTAAGTGACTTTCTCAGGATCACACAGCTAATAAGTATCTGACACCAGATTTGAACTTACAAAGATGAGTCTTTTTGCCTCCAGGCCTGGCATTCTATCTGCTGCACCACCTAGTCGTCCATGACAAATAATAATTGCTTAATAAATGCTCATTCATTTGTGCACTGAATTTGATCAAGATGGTCCAAACCTCAGATCAGATATCTCTCTACACCATACATAGAGGCAAGTTATCTACATTTAGACAGTTATTCAACAATCTTAGATATATCTCTATCCTTATATTTATTCTTATCCTTATATATTTATGAATAGAATTAAGAAATATATATATACATAAATATTTTAATTTTATACCTATAGGGAAGCAAGCACAGGTATCTCTTATAATATCTTCCTTTTTCCTATGTGATTTTATGCACTTAGAGAAGGCCCTGACCCACCCTTTTCCATCCCCACCCCCCTTCCCCAACACACACAGGTTAAAAGTTCATTAAAAAAAGGAAAGAAGAAAAATAAGGGATGGATTTTGTTCCTTGCCACAAGAATAGAAGAATACATATGAAACTAAATCATTTCTCTGGTTCACCAAACTAATCCCTCTCAGGATTCCCGTTAGCTTGAAATTCAACCTAGCACGCTGTCATTTCTCCACATAAGGGAACATAGATTTTTAGCTGGAAGTGACCTCAGAGTCCACCTAATCCAACCTATTCATTTTACCTATAAAGAAACTGAAACCCAGGGAGGTTAATTGGCTCATGAAAAGTCACTCCGATATTAAAAAACAAAGACTGCATGTGAACCCAGGTCATCTGATGCTAGCATTCTTTCCTCTCCTAGTCAACAGGTGGCATCCACTGAATTAACTAGTATTGTTTCTCTCTCAAACCTGGTGGTTTTAATTTTCAATACTAAGAAGCGTGTGATGTGTGACCAGTGTCTCTTCTGTTCAACCTCAAGGACCTCACGTACAATCTAATGGGAGACGACAGTGCACAGACACACATGTCCAAAGTAACCTACATACAGCATAAATAATAAATAATTTGTGGAGGAAAAGCAGTAGGATGAAGAGGTATTGGAAAAGGATTCCTCTAAAAGTTGAGATTTTAGTTGGGACATAAAGGAAGCCAGAGAGGTCAGTAGATAGAGCAGAGAAGGGAGAACCTTTCAGGAGGTGGAGGGAAGCTAGAGAAAATGCCTGGGACTGAAAGATAGAGTGTCTTATTCATGGAACAGACAGTAGGTCAGGGTCATTGGACTGAAAGGTAAGTATTAGGGAGTAAGCTGTAAGAAGTGTGGGAAAGTAGGAGAGGGATAGGTTATGAATGACTTTGAAGGACAAGCGAGGTATTTTGTATATGATCCTGAGAGCTATAGGGATCCACCAGAGTTTATTGAGTAGGGGCATGACGTGATCTGACTTGCATTTTAGCAAAATCATGTTAGTATCTGAATGCAGGATGGATTGGGGTGAAGAAAGACTTGAGACAGGCAGACTCTCCAGCAGGTGAATCTGTGAGTACAGTGATTAGAGCTGCATTAGAGGGAAGGCAGTTTCAGAAGAGAGCAGGAAGAGTATTTTAGAGATTTGCAAAGGTAAAATTGACAGCCTAGGCAATAGATTGGATATGGGGGTGAGAGATAGTAAGGAGTCCAGGATGACTACTAGGTTGTGAGCCTGAGAGACTGGAAAGATGGTGTTTGCCTCTCCAGTAAAAGGGGAGGTAGGAACCTAAAAGGGATTTGGGTAAAAGATAATGAGTTCTGTTTTGGACATACTGAATTTATCAATTTATTTACATGTTACTTGCTCTTTGAATCTTATCCTTTGCCGTCTTTCCTTTTCCCTCTCTGTCTTACTGTAGTTGGTTTAATTTATTGTCTGAGTCTTTTCTGGTGTCTTACATTTTGTATTCTAGTCCACTAAAGCCTTTTAAATCTGAGCAAATCCTCCCAGGGATGCTTGCCCCCAAATAAAGCTGGATTTCCCCAAACGGACTCTTTCTTCATTACATGTCAACAGATCTGGTTCAATTTGTTGTTTCATTGATATGAAAGTTGAACCATGAAATTCAAATACCCACACAGCCATGATCCTAACCTAGGGCTTTGAGAGCCACTGCCATCTAGACAAGTAAATGACCCTATTTGGAAACTATTATTATACTTTGCTATAAAAATCAAGAACAATTGGGAAAATGTTGATTCACTGTAATCTAGTGAAAATTGCTTCACTTCACTGCTAACATTATTTCCCACAGCTTTTGCTCACCTAGATGTGCATAGCCTTAAAATTTAGTGAAAGCCTTTCCAATGGCACATGTGTTATAAATCTTTTTTTATTAATAGAAAAGCTGAATTAAAAACTGCTGGTTTATATAGAGATAGTCAAGTAGACATCTGGTACCAACCAAGTCTATGTAATCATAATTCCCTCTGAATCTCTGAAATTTCTGGTCAGTTTCAACTTCTCTTGGGCTGACATCATGGAACTGGATGGACTGTTGGGCATTATTTCTCCATCTATTCTGTTACAGAACGCATTAAAATTTATGTTGTCTAAAAAAACCATAAAGTTAACAAAAGAATATTAAATTTGTGAGATTTTTTAAATTCACCCTAAAATTCTAATCAGAAATTTCAATTAAATATATCATCATTTACACTAGTACCATGAGTCCTGTTGATACTTTGTTTTTCTCCTGAATTGATCCCATATGCTAGGAAAAAATTCAGTTAAATGATAATAGTAAAAGAATTTATAATAATCTTAAGGAAAATTGAAAAAGGTGTTTCTAAAGTATTTTGTCATTTAAATAATTAGAGACAATGTTGTCCTTAGAGAATAACAATTTCAAAAATTTCTGAATGCTATAGAAGAAAGATATCACAAGTCACATGCAGCCCACAACATTCCTGAGGGCCTCCTCAAAGCAGATTAAGATGTAATTTGGAAATAACTAACAAAATAAACAAAATATAATGAAATATAGATAATCACAGTATGTGGTTTTCTAAGTCAACATGCTGCCCACAAGTATTGTTAAGTATAGTTTAGTGGACCAAATTTCTTTTTGTCTTTGTCTTTTTGTCTGTTATAGAAAACCAAGCCTCTTCTAAAAAAAAAAAAAAAAGATTTTCCAAATGTGTATCTAGAAAAGAATGGTTATTTATGTCATCAGATCTAGGGATAGACAACCTGTGTGAAATACTGATCCCCACAAAATACTGATCCCAGGAAGAACCCAGGAAATTTTGTAAATATATCTAACAAAAATTGATAGGGGTTATGGACAAGATTCTCAGGGTATAAGAAGGTGAGACTAGATTGTTATCAATTTATGGGAAATATTAGTAATATCTTTCAATTAGTCAAGGACAGCATAAATACACACTCAACAAAAAGTCTGAGTCTGTTCATACTCTGAGTTTGGGGTGATGGGGATGAGGGAGGTATGTGCTAGAATCCAGGCCTCCTGGTAAGTAGGGTATGAAGTAGTAAAATATCTACCAGACCCCTTTAATACCAACTCTGTTATTTTGGAGGCAATTCTGGCACATTACTGAGCTTCTGCCTACAGTGCAAGATAAGGAAAACAGTGAATGTATTTTTGAGAAACCATCTAAGAGGCTTGTTACTCATGTGTCAGCAGAACAAGAGCCTAAGAAAAGTTCAGTGCATTGCCCCGGTGTGAAAAGGGTACATCAGAAATCCCAAATCCAGTTTAACCTTCCAATCTGGGCAATCCTGGTCAGGGCATGAGTGGTAGACACTGTATACAACACCCTATACAACACTGTACAAGAACAACAGGTCAGGTAGTATACGTACGCCTAGGGGACCTTCATGAAACCCCTACCCAGAGTTAACATGGGAGTCTAATCAAAATCAAGACTGCTAAAGAACTCAGGAGGAAAAATGCCATCCACATCCAGAGAAAGAACTATGGAGTCTGAATGCAGGACGAGGCAGATTACTTTCTTTTTTTGTTGTTTGAGTTTTCTTTCTCATGGTTCCTCCCATTCCTTCTAATTCTATATAACATGACTAATGTGAAAATACTTTTAATAGGAATGTATATGTGAGCCTTTATCAGATTGCATGTCGTCTTGGGGAAGGAGAAGAGGAGGGAGGGGGAGAAAATTTAAAACTTATGGAAGTGAATATTGAAAACTAAAAATAAATAAACTAACTTTTAAAAAAGTCAAGATTGACTCTTGGAAGATGACATTTCTTGGTCATCTCATGCCAGGAGCTCTCCAGAAAGCCAGAGAACACACTGATATCCAGTATCTATTCAGCACCCATGAGAGACAAAACAGGGGACTAAGCCCAATCCTGGTTAGCCAACATAGAAGACAAGTGAGATGGAGAGATGGAGATGAAGCCAAGACCAGCACCCAAACTGGGCCACCAGAACATGAAGTCAAATGTCAGGGATTTCAGCAGAGTAGGAAATCGCCCCAACAACCCCACCTAGAATTGCAGCAGAAATCCTCACTGAATAAGGGAAAGGACCATATAAGACCTACTCACTTGATACAACCTGTCCCTAGCACCAATCCCCAATATAAGTATTGAGAATGAAGATATGAGTAAATAACCAAATAAAAAAATCTCCATTTACAGAAGAAATACTATGTATTAAGAAAAGTGTATGAAATAATTTTAGAAGAAACTCCACTAATTCAATTGGACATTGCTGCTTAGTGTTCAATTAGCTAACATTCCATCTTTTTGCTCCATCCTCTTTGCTGAATAGCGGGGAATTGAATCCTTCAAAAACTTTTCGTATCTTTTCCGTTGGACTTATTTATGTTATGATCTTTTCTCTTAAACCACCTTTTCTCCAAAGTCTTATTTAGGGTATATGCAAAGCAATTACCCCCAGATCCACATAGAGTTTATATTATATAAGAATATTAAAGCAATCATAAAAGCTCAGAGCTCTCAGTTTGGAAAGTTCTTAACACTCAGAAGTCTAGCTCTCAGTTAAATTTAAAATTCTATTTATTTTTGAATAATTTGTGGCTGTCTCATATTTGAGGCATAAAAAATAATTATAAAGGAAACATTTAGGCAAAAGAGTGAACAGATTGTGCTAAGGTATTGTTATTGGACACACATGAAAAGAGGAAGTTGGAGAAAGAGCTTTTAGGGGAACTTCCCTAAGTCTTTGAAAAGGTGAGTACAGAAAATAAGAGCCTGATAGATAATCAAGAAACCCTACCTTCTGTTCCATGGCTCTAAATTCAGTTTAATTTTTCTCCTTTTGCTGTTGATATTTTGACTTTAATTCTTTCTGGTTGAATTGGTTTCATTCTGAAACCACAAAGAGTTAAAGTTCAAAACATAAGAGAATACTAATGAATAATTTAAATCAAAATAGGTTTTTGACAAAGAAAACTTGTTACCTGCTTCTGTTGCCTTAGGAAAAGACAGGAAATTAGTAGAATGTCTCTACTCATAATTATAGCAATAATTAATTTGGGGTGCATAGACTTTTGTCCCAGAGTGGCAATGTCTACTGTGATATTCTTCTTCCATAATTTAAGAAACATCTTGTTTGTTTCCTCACCCAGTCTAAATGTGATACCATCCTTTCCTGGATTATCTTCCTCTCTAATCCCAAAACCTGTAAAAGTTAGGCTGCCTTTCATTGCAACATGGCTAGCACCACAGCTGGGCTATCTTCTCCATGACCACCTTCACCAAAACTGAACTTATTCTGTCCTTCTCCCCATCCCAAACGTCTCAGGGGAAACAAACAAAAAAAAAAAAATTCTAGTGGAGTAAAAACCAGAACAAGAAAAGACAAATATTGCTTTCAAGATGTTAGATAGATATATAATTTTGTTAGTGGCCAGGTAAATCAAAAGACTAGTTTTGGTTCCCTTTGGGAGTATATCTAGGGGTAGCTACGTGGCACAGGATGACACTGACCCTGGAGACAGGAGGACCTGAATTCAAATTTGGCCTCAGAGACTTGGCACACTTACTAGCTGTATGACCTTGAGCAAGTCACTTAATCCCATTTGCCTTGTCTTCTCTCCCCTCTGTTCCCCAAAAAAAGAGTATATGTAATTTGGACTTTTTACCATGAATATACAGTTTGGAGTGTCTTTAGAAACAGTATTAGTGGCCCTTAAAAGAAGCTAGAAAAGTTGTATTTTCCCTTGAGTACCAAAATATGTTCCTATCTTGTTAGGCACATTGCACTATTTGAGTTTTTAGAAGTGCAACTGTGATTGCAGGTATTATGCTAATGTTATCTTGGTTATTTATAAATAGCTACATTAATTTCTTTGGCAGTCTGGAATATAGGGACTTATGAATGTGTGATTTGTTGCTTCATAAATGGATATATTTAGGATAATGTTAGCCCAAATGGAAAGCCCAGTGAGAAAAAGAAAGAAAAATAATTCACCAAGGCGGGGGAGGTAAGGTGGGAATGACTATTGTTATCTCCTGCCTCTGACACGCATTTTCTCTACCTAGATTTACATTTAGAAGGGTGCATTTAAAAGCAATTTACTTTCATAGTTTCTCTCTAGAGAGCTTCACCCAGGAGCAAGGAAAAATTGTACTTGCAAGTAATCACTATTTGCTTGTATTGTGTTTCCCTAGATTTGTTGAACTCAGAAGCTGCAAAGTACCTTTGCATTCTAATGAACCTGACAAGTTCAACTTTCCATTGTTCAGTATTATGGAAAGGAAGGTCTACAGATGCTGTGATTAGAGAGAGAGTGTGTTGCTGTAGTCAATAGGCCTATATTCACCTTCTAAGGCTTAGAAATCAGTTATAACCTATATCCCATATTTTTATAACTTTCTTTTCATGGAGAATGTTTTCTTCCTGCTCTCTGGAATTCTGATGGGACAAACTCCATTAAAAACTCACCATCAATCAAAAACTACTTGCTCAAAATGGAGAAAGCTCTCCTAAGAAGGTAAAGCTAAATGGTATATATTCCTTAGTAGTGACCCTCATCTGAGGGTTTGTCTGACAGTGCATTTGTTCTAATGGAGCCATTGGTAAGGGACTAGAAATATGAAATTTACTTAAATTTGAGACATCCAGCAAACCCCTCACCTCATTCATCCATCTCTAAAAAGTAAATAATAATGAGGATTTTGGGGAGCCCAGATGGAGGAGTAAGCAGCAAATCTCTGTAATTCCCCCATATTCACCTCTGAACAACCAGAAAATAGAACCCCAGAACATAGTCTAGAACAGCAGAATCAGCAAAAAGATGGGGCAAAACAATCTTTGATCCCAAGAAACTTGGAATATTGGCAAGAAAGGTCTCCCTGATCTGGGTAAAAGGGAAGTGCAATGAAAGACAGGAAGCATCTTAACAAGCCAGCAGCAAACCCCAACTCAGGAAACAAGTGGGAAATTCCAAGCCCCAGTTTGATGGGCTTAGAACTACCTTACCACACAGGCACCAGAACATGTTGACAAGGTGAGTACAGCCTCAGCATAACCAGGGAAATAGGCACACTTCACCTCCAAGAACCACAACATGCTTCAGTGTAGCCCTGGGCAAACAGGCAATATGACCTGATCTCCACATGCTTCATTCAGCACAGCCCCAGGCAAACAGGTAGATGCCAACTACAGGGACAATTAAGTAAACAGGCAACCACCAGAACCAAAACCCCACCTTGTTTCAGTATAGCCCCAGCAAAATGCAGAAACACTCCACTAGCACTGACACATGCCAGACATCAGCACTAGGAGCCCATTTCATTACCAGGTAAGCTTCAAGACCCCTATGGACTCCAACAGCACCATCCAACCCACACCCCATACTCTCAGTGTAGCATCAGACATGAGGGTAGCCCTGTGGGCCTCAGGGAAACATCAGCATAACACCAGGTAAACAGACAGAACCTGCGACCTGAGATAGAGTGCCTTCAACCCTGGGAGAAGAAAGATCAAATTTAAAAGAAAGGCAAAAGGCAAAAAAAAAAATGAGCAAAAAAATGACAAAAAAAAGAATCTAACCATAGAAAGTTATAGTGACAAGGAAGACCAAGACTCAAACTCAAAAGACAACAACAGTGTCAAAACACCTATGGACAAAACCCTAAAGAAAAATGGGCAGTGGTCTCAAACCCAGAAAAAACTCATGGAAGAGCTCAAAAAGGAGCTTAAAAAATCACTTAAGAGAAGTAGAAAAATGAGGAAAAGAAATGAGAGTGATACAAAAAAATGTGAAAAAAAAGAGTCAACAACTTCAAAAAAGAAAACAATTGCTTAAAAATAGAATTGACCGACTAGAAAAGGAGATGCAAAAACCCACTGACAAAAGCAGCTCCCTAAAATGTACAACTGGTCAAATGGGGAAATACAAAAACTAACTGGAGAAAATAATTCCTTAAAAGTTAGAATTGGGCAAGTGGAACCTAATGACTCTATGAGACATCAAGAATCAATCAAACAAATTCAAAAGAATGAAAATAATAGAAGAAAATGTAAAATATCCCCATTGGAAAAATAGCTGACCAAGAAAAATAGATCCAGGAGGGGGATTGTCAGAATCATTGGACTACCTGAAAGCCATAATCAAAAGGAGGACGTGGGCACCATCTTTCAAGAAATTTTCAAGGAAAGCTGCCCTGATGTCCTAGAATGAGAGCGCAAAATAAGCATTGAAAGAATCAACCTATCTCCTCAGGAAAGAGATCCCAAAATAAAAACTCCAAGGAACATTATCACAAATTACTAATCCATGGGTTCAAGAGAAAAAATACTTCAAGTGATCAGAAAGAAAAACAAATAAAATGTTGTGGAGTCACAATCAAGATTACACAGGACTTATCAGCTGCAAACTGAAAGGATTAGAAGTCACGGAACATGTTATTTCAGAGGGCAAAGGAGCTAGGGCTGCAATCAAGAATCACTTATCCAACAAAAATGAGCATAATACTCCAAGGAAGAAAAAGTTCATTCAATGAAATAGAAGGATTTCAAGCTTTCATAAAGAGAAGACCAGAACTGAATAAAAAAAAAAATTATCTCCAATATCAAGACACAAGAGAAACTTAAAAAGGGAAAAAAGGAAAAGAAAATATAAGAAATTCAAAGGAGCTCAACTCTTTACTTCTGTATACAGGAAGATGATACTGTAATTCTTAAAACTTGTACCACTAATAGTACAGCTAGAAGGAATATACATAAACAGAAAGCACTAATATAAGGGGAATTTGAAGAAATGACAAAAAAAAAAGTTAAGGAAGGAGAAAAAAAAGAGTACACTGAGTGCAAAAGAAAGGGAGAGGTAGAATGTGGTAAATTATTTCACATGAAAACCTGTGAAAGAAGTATTACAGTGAAGGGGAAGATGGGAAGGTTAGTGATGGTCACCACTTGAACTTTATTCTCATCAGTATGGTTCAAAGGGGGAATAATATAGTTGAACAATAATAAGAGAATAATGATAGTTGAATATAGAAATCTACCTTACCAGACAGGAAAGTAGGATGGAAGCATATTAAGTAAAGGAAGGGAGGAGGTGGAATTGACAGAAGAGAGATCAGACTCGGGGAGGTGGTAGACAGAAGGAAAACACTGGGGTGGAGGGAAAGTATGAAGAGAGGGAGAAGACAAACAGGAAGAAAAATAGGATGGAAGAAAATACACAGTAATCATAACTGTGAATGTGAGTAGGATGAATTGTTCCATAAAATAGAAGGTGATAGCAGAGCAGATCAAATATCAGAATCTTACAATATATTGTTTACAACAAACATACTTGAAGCAGGCATATACACACAGAGTAAAAGCTAAAAGCAGAATCTATTATGTGTCAGCTGAAGAAAAAAGAAGCAGGCATAGCAATTCTGATCTTGACAAAACAAAAACAAAAATAGACCTAATTAAATGAGATAAAAAAGGAAATTTCATCTTTCTAAAAAGTACAATAGACAATGAAGTAATATCAAGGCTAAACATACATGTACCGAGTGGTATAGCAACCAAATTCTTAAAGAAGTTAAGCGAGTTACAGGTTCATGACCAAACAAGAGATAGAAAGTTATAAGAAATATAAAACAGATTATTTTTATTAAGTTAAAAAGTGTTTGCACAAATGAAACCAATGCAACCAAGATTAGAAAGAAAAGAGAAAACTGTGAAACAATCTTTATGCAAAGTGTCTCAATTAAAAGCCTCATTTCTCAAATATCTTGAGCCAAACTGTTACAAGAATGCAAGCCATTATCCAATTGTTAAATGGCCAAAGGATATGTACAGGCAGTTTTCAGATGAAGAAATCAAAGCTATCTACAAGCATAAGAAGTTCTGTAAATCATTTTCTATTAGAGAAATGCAAATAAAAAATAACTTTGGGGGCTACCTCACATCTATCAGATTGGCTAATATGGCAAAAAAAAAAAAAAAGGAAAATTATAAATGCTAGGGAGGATTTGGGGAAATTGGGAGACTAATGCATTGTTGGTGGGATTATGAATAGTTTCAACCATTCTGGAGAGCAATTTGGAATTATGAACAAAGGGTTATAAAACTGTGCATGACCTTTGATTTAGCAATACTACAACTAAGTCTGTGTCCCAAAAATATCACAAAAAAGGAAAAAGTACCTCCATGTGCAAAAATTTTAACAGCAGGCTTTTTCATGGTGGTAGCAGAGCTTCTTCTGAAAGCCAACCAACACTTCTGCTGAGAGCTTCTGAGAACCAACCAGAGCTGCCAAAGACTTCCAAGGGCCAGCCAAAGCTGCGAAGGAAGCATGACTGTGGTGTTGGTAATTTGTCTTTATTGAGTCTATGTTGATTTCACAGGCAGAAAGTGATTTTGATAACAGTGATGACCATGTGTGGGAATATTGTTGTAATTCTGCTAAGCTTGAAGTGTGTATATATTGTTGTGGCCCTGTTAAGTTTTCTCTTCCCTTCCACCCCTCCAGGATCCTTGGCCTTAAAATCTCAACCTAAACAGCCATGGATCCTGGAAAAAAATAGAAGCACTATACTTTATAATCCTGCCTACTACTCCATAATGCAAAACCAAGCATGATCAGCTTTCCAGAGGACTGGACTGCTGCTGTAAACAGCTTTCAAGGTACTGATTACACAGTATAGCAAACTCTATTTATTCAGTAACAAATCAGAGCAAAACATTCACAGAAATCAAGGTATAGCATTCACAATGTCATATAACTTATCACTAAAATAGCCACATAGTTTTCACCAAAGTGGCCACATAGTTTTAAGCAAAGCACATTCATTTAGTCAATCCCAAAGTCCTCAATTTGGTAACAAAGTAGAAAAGTCACAGTCCTCCACCCATGGAGTGCAATTAAATTACAATATCATGAGTCACTACTCAATACCCTCTTAAGGGGGAGTGGAAAGTACAAAGAACATCCACCCCTAGGTCACAAGGAAGTTACAATTTCGTCAGTCACTACTCAGTACCCACAGAGAGGTCTTTTCATCTTGACTTGAAGCAGGGTCTCAGCTTCCATGGTTCCTCTTCCATGGTCCCAGCTACTGCCCAAATCTAACCAACTGCCACTGGAGTTCAAAGGCAGACAGCTTGCAGTTCCTTGTCCAGCTCTCTCTGCAGTTCCTGCTCCACATTGAAGCTCACAGTGTCTAGTCCACCTAAAATCTCTCACAGTCTCTGTTCCTGGGAAGACAAAGCTTAACAAATCCACAATAACATTCTTCCACACTAAGAAAGCCACAACAACATTAATACAAAGTACTGGCACCACAGTCATGTTCCCTCAGTCTTTGGTATCTCTGGCTGGCCCTTGGAAGTCTTCAACAGCTCCCAGAAGAAGTTGGTAGACCCTCAACCTGGTTCCCAGAAGAAAAGTCTCAATAGAAGCTCTGTTCACAAGATCAAAACTCATTTTCTACAGCCTCCACGCAGCTTTCTCCACAAAATTCTCTCAGTTCTCAATTCTGATTTCTATTCTCAGTTCTTCTCAATTCTCAGTTCAGTCTTCAGTCCAGCAGTACCAGACCAGCCTCCAGATGCTTACTGAGACAAATTCTCTCTCTCTCTCTCTCTCTCTCTCTCTCTCTCTCTCTCTCTCTCTCTCTCTCTCTCTCTTTCTCTCTCTGTGGCAGTAGCTGCTCTGCTTCCACAATGCTTGTCCCAAGAAGTTCTGACTCTCTCAGCTGGAGATTTTCCATATACATGGTATTAAGTTCCTCCCTGTTCAGCCTCTTCCTGTTACGTCAGAAACGGGGATTCATACCTTCTGTTTCTTAACAGAGGCTTGATATAATTAATTTTAAATTAGGTGCTAAGTACCCATTAGCTTGCTAATATAAAGGGATCTTCAAATTTCATTACTGTTATACCACTGAGTTGCCGTGAAGAAGGCTGAGGGCAACAACACTCTCATCTTCTTTGTGGATGTCAAAGCCAACAAACATCAGATCAAGCAGGCAGTAAAGAAGCTACATGACATAGACATGGCCAAGATCAACACAATGATCTGACCTGATGGAGAGAAGAAGGACTATGCCCGATTTGTTGCAAACTATGATGCTTTGGATGTTGCCAACAAAATTGGAATCATTGAGAGGTGGAGAACCTGCATCATTGAGGCCCCATGTGGCCTTCTAGATCCTTGGATATGGCCTTTTGACTGAGTTGAAGTTTTACAAAACAAAACCTTTTATTAAGGGGATTTGTTCTGTGAAATTTGATTCAGTCAAAGAGTCATATGTGAAAACCTTGAGGGCTATGTGTGCCCTCAAGGCCACAGGTTCCCCAACCCTGGCTGTGTCCAGCTTTCCTACTCCTTCTACAATAAAAAGTTTTCCAGTTTAAAAAAAAAAAAAGGAAAATATAAAGAAATAATGATATTTACATGAACTGTTTTCCAAAGTTGTCTTGGAAAAATACATGTGAAGTGTTTCTAACCTTACAGGGCTATGTTTCAATTATACTCATCTATTTTGTGGCCAAGAACCCACCCCCAAATTTCTAGGCTCATGTGATTTGAGTATAGTACTAGAGGTTAACACCAGGGAGAGCAATTCTCTCTTTAGTTCCTTGCTCCAACCTCGTGTACTCCAAGAAAATCTATAATATACTTATGATATTATATAGATTCTATCCGTGTTGAAAATTTGGGTAAGAAAGTATCCAATTCTCCAAAATCCACTCAAGGTTATCAGCTCAGGATAGTCTTTCTATCACTTCGAAGGAAATCCATATGACTCCAAGCCTCACAGGAACACATGAAGAGATTCAGAAAGTGTTTTTTTTTTTCTTTAATGCACACAAAACTCATTAGCCTCTCCCTGGAAAACAAGCATACTCTAGAAGTTATAGGGTAAGCAATTTTCTTTAAATGGGTCCCATATTGTATGTGCATCTTGTGACAATAGCAGAAAAGCATAGAAAGGTCCAGAACTCCTTTTCTAGCATTACATGACCCTGTTCTTCCAAATTCAAGTGCCAAAGGAGTAATTTTCTTCCCTTTCAGAAGCATACAAGTGAGGTGATCTTCTTCCTTTAGGAGTTCTGTCCCCAAATTTTCAGACAAATTACCCAGGGGTAACTACTAAGGCTAATACAGTTCTCAAATATTTCCTTTTCAGCCTGTAGGGAAACACATTTATGGCATTGGTCTTGTGCTTGGGTATGAGTTCTAGCAATACTTCTGCTACTGCCACATATTATGGAAAGGGAGCCCATTATTAGGAATGTTAGTTTCTCATCTGTGCCAAGAAGAGGAATTAAATATAGAGAAGGTCCAGATACTGAAGATCTCCCCTATCAAATCACCCTGAACTCTTCCATCAGATCATCTAGGGAAAAACCATAGCAATTGGTCATGTGCTTCTACTTTGAGTTGTCACTGGGGCAGCTAGGTGCTGCCATATTACACAGAAGGTCAGACTTGGAGTCAAAGTGCTCATACTTAGATCAAATCTGGCCTCCAACATGTACTAGCTGTGTCTCTCTGGGCAAGTCATTTCACTCTGTTTGCCCCAACTTTCTTATCTATAAAATGAGTTGGAGGAAGAAATGACAAAACACTCTAGGAATGGAAAGAAATTGCCTTCCCATTCCTTACTGAATAAGATGTATAGTGTCATAAACATGTTTGGACAAATTTGGGAGATAGTGGAAGACAGAAGAACCAGTTTCCTATGGTCCATGAGGTGGCAAAGAATCAGACACAGATCAATGAAAGAAAAACAACAGAAGGCATTAGGGCAAATACCAAGAGAGTACTAAAGAGAGAGGCAATTTTACTTATTAAATTAAATATTTATTAATTCATGGTCATTTGAAATTACCATGAAAGGAAAGGTAGTTTCTCTTATAAGAGTCCATTGCCCTAACTCTCAAATATCAATCATCTTGGAGGGAAACCCAGTAACAGGGTATACCTTAAAGAAGTTCCCTCTGTCCTCACAGCAAAATACCAGTAAAGTATGCCTACTATAAATGTTAAGGTACCTCTCAGGTACCTATAGGCTAAGAGACATGCTCTGTAAGCTTATCAAGTTTCCTGGGAATTTCTTCAAATTGATGAGGAATTACACATATATACACATATACAAATATAGATTGCAGTGAAGAATTGTAAAATATTTGCTTAATTAAAGTTGGCTATAGAGTCGAAATGGATCATTTAGAGACAAACATTGGAACCTGAAACTAAGACTGATCCTATAAATTTGACAAGACTGTGGAAAGTTCTATTCACACTGTTATATAGGTAATTTTGTTAATGTAGCTAATACACTTAATTTATACAAGTAGAATATAAGTTCTTTGAAGTTAGACAAAGCTTTTGATTTTATCTGCGATTCCCTAGGGGAAAAAAGCAGAGCCCTATATATGTGTGTGTGTGTGTCTGTGTCTGTGTGTGTGTGTCTGTGTCTGTGTCTGTGTCTGTGTCTGTGTATATGTATGTATGTATACATATATATACTACTAATGGGTCACTAAATCATCAATTATTGTCCTTTTTTGTCTCAGTGATATCTCTATGCATTTGTATTTGCAAATATATAAAGTAAATATCTTATTCATGTTAGAGAGTCATTATGGATAATTCTGAAAGAAAACAAATTTTCAGTTTTGTAAATGGATTTAGAAAACTACAAAGGTGGGGAGAAACAGAACCTGAAATCAAATGGTCTATATTGGGGAAAAATCACAATCAGGTATAACTGAAAGTGTAACCCCAAATAACTTCATTGTGGTTGACTTTGTTGTTGTCATTATTGTTTTTCAACATGATTGCTACCTTTCTTTCCAAACATCTGTTTCTGTGGGTTTGGGAAAAGAGAAACTAGCTTAGTTATACAATAGCCCACACAGCAAAAGAAAAACAAGAATCTTCCAATGCCCTTCTACAATAATTCCTCAAGCTGTTTTTTAAGTTTACAATGTTGGCAAGTTCTATTGAAGATTCCCATACTTGAAACACTGCTATGGGGCAGTTTTAGACATGTGGCAATACTTAGTGATAATAATGTTCATAATTCTTGATTATTGGATTTATGCACTGTTCAATGGAATCTACTTTTTTTTTTTTACTGAAATGTACAGATTCTGTGACATCAAGGCTTTGCCTATTTTAAATAGGACCAAGTCAAGTGGAGAGTTGAGAAAAATTTCTGACTAATCATTCCTCCCTTCAAAAATAAAACCTGCTATTAAGAAGAAAGAGGGATCTGGGATTTGAATTTTCCAGATAGCCTGTCACCACTTCCCCATTTCACAGCACTTAGCAGAACTATTCCAAGCTCCTTAGGTTCAATAGAGTACTTCAAAAATATATGTCTACAGCCTATCTTAGTAAGTGCAGACAAGGCAGTGAGTCATACTTCTGTTTTCAAAGCACTGAATAATATTCAAATAGAAGATGAGGTAATTTTATCAGTTCAATACTTCACATTGCAATAGATACAGAATAAGGGCTCTTCAGAAGAAAAAAAACATTATATAAATGCAATAAAGAAAATCAATATCTGAAATATTCATCTGTAATCATAGGTTTTTTTATTTTTTCATTTTTTTTCTCTTTTTTTTTTTGGTGGGGGGAGCTATAAGGACTAAAGAATGCTGAAAAATCCATTTGTATATTACCACCAATCTTCCATTTACCTTTTTGTAGTTATTGAAGAAAAAAATTACAGAGAGAGAAAAATAACCCCTAGGATATTTTTTAAATTACATGCAGTAATATTCTTTATGGATAACCTAAATTTTATCATTGGTTCTTCTGATATATTATGCCCTAATTCTAGTGACATTCCAATGACTAGGGTTTTTTTTTTCCTCCCCAGAGATAGACAAAGTAAAAAATAAATCAGAAATGTATTTATTTATTGAACAACAAAAATAATATACAAAGTATGATCCGTGTCCCCCAAATATACCAATGTTAGACCTGGAAAAATATTCATTTCTTAGTTCTTCATTCAATTTTCAATTCACTTATTGATACTGCTTAATAAATTGGGTATTCTAAACACTTGTATCTATCAAATAAATTTTTACTTTGTAATTCAAAAGTATTCAATTTTCATATTTCCAGAATGACCAAAGAACCCACAACAATAGACATAAGGCAATTACCATCTTACAAGCCTTTTAGTAGACTGGCCAAAAAAATTAAGAGTGACAACTCTTTATCTAAGCCAATTTTACGCAGGAATTCTATGTCAATGTATGAGTAGCCAAGAGTTTGGTGTTTCTTTCTCTTAGTGAAGGTATTATCTAATCTGATCTCCCTTTTCTTCTCTGTGTCCCTCTGACTGCCTCTGTCCATTTAATTAACACAGTTTCTGAATAAAAGATTTTAAAAATGGAAAAATCAAGTTTTATTCATTCATAGTAACCATGAATAAAGAAATGATCTGAAAAGGCTATGGCAATCTTCTAAAATGAGAATTTATATAATGATTTTTATTCTCTCTCTCTGTATTTCTCTGTCTCTGTCTGTCTCTGTCTCTCTCTGTCTCTCTGTCTCTCTTTCTCTCTCCCTCTCTCTCCCCCATCCTTTGCTGTCTTGTCTTTGTTTTTTTCACTGTCATTCTTTCTCCATCTCCTTGCTTTTGCAGATCATAGAGTTAAATGAAATGCCTTTCTGTACCACCAAACCAATATTTCTCAAATTGATAGCCATAATTCCATCAAAGGGTTGTAAAGAAGTTAACAGAGTGTCCTAAACACTATCTATTTCCAGTCTTTACTTCATTTACCTGAACTGCTTTTACTATGAGAGTGCATAGCTATCCCTTTAGCATCTACATTTCCTTGAGATATGTTTACCAAACTTCATTCAAAACAGTGGAAATACCAGTGCACCACTATTTTCTTCTCATTCTTTTTTTCTCTTTCATGTCTTCCTTTCTTTGAAATTTCTTCTGATGTAAAATAATGCATGCTTAAAGAAAGAAAGGTTGGGAACCAATGAGTTTTTCTTTAATTCATAGTGCGGTTAAGTGACCTTGATAGAAAATAATTTTTTTTCTATTACAAATTTTGTCACCAGATTAAATTTTAAATAATTTTAAAAACCTAACTTCTCAGGAATTTTTTACAAAATAAATGATCAATATTTTAAAGACTAAAGGCTTTGGGTTGAACTGAAGAAAATGTTTAAATTGTAAAAAGAAAATCTATATGAAGATAAAATTAAATCCATTAGAGGGTTTTATTATGTTGCAAGTATGCTACATCAGAGTGTTTCTCAATAAAAAGACCAAAACCTGTATTTGGAAAAATACACATAAGGGTAAATTTTCAGAGTCATGAAGAAAGACAGACATATAATTTCCATCATCTTTAGTGAGAATCAATCAGTTCTCTGCATAACAGTTTAAAAATTTGCCTCATATTTTATACTTTGGGCATAATAAAGTGTCAAAAGCATGTTTACTCTCAGATAAATTTAAGCAGTCTTAGTGAGAAAGACTAGGGGGAAGGTTAGCAAGGAAAAAAAATGACTGTAAAGTGAACTCTGGAATGTTGTTGGAGAATTACTTAAAAACTAACTCTTTCATTAAAGAAGCAGATCAAAAGATCACTCACCTTTGAAATTTATTGGGAAACTTAAAGATGAATTCAGGAAAAAGATTCTAAAACTCAAAACTCGCATAGGAAATATTGGATTGTGATGCATTTCATTGTTTTAAGAGTTTGGGATTGCATAGAACAAAACCATTTTCTTCTAAGTCATTTGTTTATAATTAAAAGAAGATGTCACCACATGGACAATAATTCCTTTATGGTTGCAACAACCATAGAGTGCCTATTCAATTCAATTCATCTGATAGGCATTGTGCTCATTGGTGGAGAAATAAAGTTTTTCTGAAACAAAAAGAGCTGTGCCCTCAAGGACTTTCCATTTTATTATGAAAGAGAACATGGACCCTGATAGATACATAAAAAATAAATAAATACAAAGTAATTGAAAATTAATTTCTGTGAAGAGCAGAAAAGAAGTATTTACAAGTTGTATGTGAATGGGAGATTGGGAAAAGCTCCATATGGGAGATGGCATTTGAACTGAGCTTTTAATGGAGCTAGAGATCTTGGTATGGGATACTGCCAATGCAAAGGCACAGAGGTATGAGATGGCATGCACAGTGGAAAGGAATGATGGAAAATAAATAATACTTTGGATAGGGTTTTATTTGTGAAACTGATGGTCATGCCTGTGTAATTTTAATGACATTTTGACCAGATAAAAATGGAAGATGATAATTTCTGCCTCCTTTAGTTAATTATCTGTCATTTAAGTTTGGATTTCATACTAAAATACATGCATCTCACTGCTTTCTTTTGCTGTATTTTTAATGCTATGTTTTTTTAGAATGTATATTATTCCAAGGAAATGTTCAAATATTTTAAAGAGCACATATTAGAGACTACTAGTGTTATTGTGAGGGCTGTTCAGATGAGAAAAGGAAGGGTGCAAAATTCACTTAACTCTCTGCTACTCTTTCCTATACTATAAAATAGGGATGATGAAAGCACTTTTCTCCTATAGCTGTTGTGAGGATTCAATGAGATAATATTTGTACAACATTTAGTGAAGTGTGTTACACATAGTAGGTACCTAATAAACATTTGTTTCCTCATTTTTTCCTTCTAACATAGCCTTATGCAATACCACAGATTGCAAAAATGTTAATAACCCATTTAAGTGAAAGTGGTAAATCTGTTTTAGTAGCCTGGGAACTTAAAGGCCTCTGGGCTATAATGGGTAGATTGGGCAGAAATGAACTGGCAAAACCACTCCTGTTGTTCAGTCTAATGTATGTTTTTCTGATAAAGAATTAAAAAATAGGCATCAACCCATCACTTGGGGAATGCTTGAACAAGTTCTGGTACATGAATGTAATGGAATTCTTTTGTGCTATAAAAAATGCTAAACAGTCAGAATTCAGAAAAACCTGGAAAGATTTATATGAACTGATGCTGAGGGAAGTAAGCAGAACCAGAAGAACATTGTACACAGTAACAGTTACAGTGTGTGATGACTGACTTTGAGAGACTTAGCCCTTCTCAGCAATGCAAGGATCTAAAACAATTCCAAAGCACTCTTGATGGAAAATGTCATCCATATCCAGAGAAAGACCTATGGAGTTGGAAAGCAAAATGAAGAAGATTATTTTCTTTTTTTGTTTTGTTTTTCTTTCTCATGGTTCCTCCCATTCATTCTAATTCTTCTTTACAACATGACTAATGTGAAAATATGTTTAATAGGAATGTATAAATATGTTTAATAGGAATGTATATGTAGAACCTATAACAGATTGTATGCTGTCTTGGGGATTGGGGGGAGAAGGTAATAAAATTAAAACTTATGGAAATGAATGTATTAATTCAATGCCAAAAAACTTGAAAATCAAGGGATTGTAGCAAAGGATATATTACAAATTAATCTTTTTTTAAGATATACAAAATTATGAGGTACATCATGTATCAATAAACTAATTATTTTTGCTCTTCCCCAATTAATTAGAGTGTATAGGGAAAAGAAACTAGATCATTTAGGTCTCAAAATATATGAGGAATTCTGTATAATTCTGGAATTATAGAGTGGAATCAGATTGTGAAGATATGTAAATGCCAAGGGAAATGATTTTGTTTTGTCCTCATAGTAAAAGACAGCCACTGGAGCTTTTTGAGTAGTGGAAAAACATGGTCAGAATTGAGCTTTAAAATACTGACGTTGATGCTATTAGAGATTGGAGAGATTAGAGACAGAGAGACCAAATAAGGGAGAATTTCTATGGCCTATAAAGCTTATAAAGTGCTTTCCCTAACAACTTCCTATGAAGAAGTGGGGCAAGGTTTTTGTTTATTGGTTCTTCGTTTTGTTTTGTTTGAGATTTGTAATTTTACTGATGTTGGGCATTCCTATTGAGGATTTCCCAATACCTATAAAAATCTATAGATTCTCTGAAAATTACAGTTTTAAGAGTTTCCAATGAAACTGAAAAGTTAAATGCATTCCCCAAATTACACAATTAGTTGGTATCAGAGACAGTTTGAAACCTAGATCTTGCTGATTATTTTTAACCCCTACACTCAAGTTGCTGTGAGAATGATTATTCCTAATTTCAAATTTAAAAAAACTTAAAGGTCATCTGATGACTCCTGTTGTTCTGAGGTATCATTCATTGCCTCAGGACAAAATAGAGAGAATGATGTTATAGCCATGAGACATCTTGATTATCTGATGGACATCTTTACCAAAAAAGAAGAAAATAGATCTCCTTTGCTACCTCCCTGTTTGTCTTCCTTCCTGATCTTGGACTGTATATCTTGTTCCCTTAAGCAATCATTTCTAACTCAGTGTCAGAAAAGATCCCTCCTTCTGTTAAAAAGGCTTGGAATCATAGATGAGAAACCTCAAACATATCATTATTTTTAAAACTTATTTAGCATCAAAGAGTCATACATTTAGAGATGGAAGTGAACTTACAGGTAACCTAGTCCAATTCCCTCATTTTACAGATGGAGAAACTGAGATCCAGTTTTAACAGAGCAAATGATTTTTTAAACGAATCAAGAAAGTGGCTTTTTTCAACGGACATTTCAAATTACAATCTCATTATCTTAGTGGAAATGTTTGAAAAATATACCAAAACAAAACAAATTGGATTCTAAGATTGTGGCTATGTCTACACTTGGCCAGTAAAATGGACTTCAGCCCAGAAATGATTCACTGCTACCATACTTCAGAAATTATACAGATCACTGGATGAGCATAGCTGCCTCAGGGATACATATCAGCCTTTAAGCCTGGCAGCAGGAAACCATGCAGACATGTTTGTCCTAACACCATTTTTTTCCCCACATGCAGACACAGAGTCTGCCATCAGGCTCACTGGCTTGTTTAAAAATGTTTTCCTGGCACCTGTTGTCACAAACATCAATCAGGAGGTCAGATCATTTGGGCCATCCCACAACTGACATCTTCATTTTTTAGCATGCAAAGGGACTAAAGTCAACAGATTTTGTTCTGAACATTTAGAGGGTTTAAATGTCCCCTAAGCACTAACTCCATTGCTTGTGTTTTGAAATTTTTCTTAGAGAACTATTTTGAAGCTATGGTGTGGAATCAGCCATAACCTATTTCTCCATTTTGCTTTGCCTGCATGGTAGAGTTCGCCTTAATTGCCACCAAAACCAGAATTTATTTAGCTGATAGATTTGAAACAAATGTATTTCCCTTACTCTAGTTCCAAGAGAGAATTGGCATCCCATAGCTACCAGCCTGTGTGATTACTAGATCCAAAAGCAATTCTCAATGCCATTAGGAAATAAATGTCAAAAAGTATGAGGCATACACTAAAAGTCTAAGGATAAGAAACCTAATCATATCTTAGGCCCTTCTGTCATGTGCACACATATGTACACACTGTCCCTTGCAGGTATGCTTAGGTGATTTTATAGATGTGTTTGCATATGCACTCAATTAAAGGGCATTTGTTAAATGCCAGATGGTGTGCTAGGAACTAGATCTACAAAGATTTAAACTCAGATCCTCTGACTAAATCCAAAAATTCCTTTTGCTACAGCATAGAAAATTCTGAATTGTGGGTAGAAGGGTGTACTTTCTAATCAACCTGCAAAACGACCAAGATAGTTTCTGTAAAAAGTCTTATGTGCTTGACTACTTGTAGGGGTTTCCTTTGCAGGCTCAGGGTAATTTCTTTGAGAATATGGACTATTACATTTGTTAATTCTACCACCCTAAGCCCCAACAAAACTCCTTGCAAAGACGTGGGTGCTTAATAACTGTTTTAGGATCATAACAATGCTCTTCAGGCAAAGAAAGAACTAGAAAGAGTAGATGGCCAAAGAATAAGAAATGGTGAAACAAATAGTGATCAATGATTGAAATATAACATTATAGTAGAGTTAGAAATGAGTAAAATGAACTGAAAGAAGTGTGAGAACACTTCAAGTATTGCAAAGTGAACTAAGCACAACTGAGAAAACAGCGTACACAAAAATTAGAAAATGTAAATAAAAAGAATAAAACCAAATTAAATGTTAAATAGTCACAGGGCCTTCAGCTTGGCCTTGGAGGAGATTTGGGGGGAAAATACACTTCTCTTTATTCTTTGTTGAAGTAGAACATTAGCAGTATGTATATTCCATCAGAAAGGATTGACATGTTGGTGGGTTTTGCTAAATCACTCTTTTTCTCTTGTCTACTAACCAATTAATACAATGGAGAGCTTGCTGGGTCATGGGATCCATCTGCAAATAGAGAGCTGATGGACTCATTTGAAGCATATTTTTCTTTCTCTTCCTCTTCCTCCTCTTACTCCTCCTTCCTGTTCCCCCTCCTTCCTTTCTTCTTCCTTCCCATCCTGTCTGCCTTCCTCCTATCCTGTCTTCCTCCCTCCCTCCCTCCCTTCCTTCCTTCCTTCCTCCCTCCCTCCCTCCTTCTCTCCCTCACTTTTCTTTCTTTCTTTCTTTCTTTCTTTCTTTCTTCCTTCCTTCTTTCTTTCCTTCCTTCCTTCCGTATATGGCTAATGTGGGAATTTGCATTGCTTGATATGTTTGTATTGGGTATGGGGACAAGGGGGAGTGAGAGAGAATTCAGAAGTGAAAATAAAATAGAATTGAATTTTAAGAGAAAAAAGAATGGGAAATAAAAACAATAATGATCATTTTAAAATGTTAGTGAAATAAATGATCCCTAAGGAAAAAATATAAAGAATCTATCTCTTCCTAGATCTGGTGGTTTTAAAAGGGGAGGTAGACTTGAACTCTACTAAGGCATTCCTTTTGCACATTCATAATCTAGGCTGGAATGAGGCTACTCTGTTCAGTCAGTTCCAAAATGATTTTAGCAACCTTCCCAAAGGGTTAGGCAGTTTGTATAGAAGCACCTCAAGATCCTGTCTGAGTTATCAAGCAATATCTATAGACTGAGGGCCACCTAAGCTTCCTGACAGGATCCTTCTGGATTTGTGATTTCTTCCCTCCAAATCAATGCTATCACATCTGTTCCCAAATTGGTGCCATGGCCCTGCTCCACTTCTGGAAAGGAGTAAGTCTGAGCAGCTGGGTTTGGTCTAACCACAGACTCACTTCAGCAAAGAAACAGTATGGGCTAAATCCCAACTTCTGTATTAACTACAGAGAAGACATTCATATTTCTATAACCTTGTCTACCAAATAGCCACCATATTTGCCAAAGGAAGAATTGATAAGGGCCTCCAACAGCTAATGGTAAGAAAATAAATTCTGTCTCTAAACAGTCCCTGGTGGCGCCTAAAGTACAGAATTAGACTAATCAGCTGTAATCAAGCATATTATAACCTGATCCCAACATTGTGATGTTATTGGTCCTCTTTGAAAATGAACGATGAACAATAACAATAGAATTGGAAGCACCCTTAGAAATCGAAATTTGTTATTTCAATTAAAATGTTAGGTGATGCTTTAATTACACCATTGTATCATCTTCAACAAAGCTATAATTTTGCTTCTTATTTACCTAGATTTATTCTCTCAATTTCTTTTTCTTGTCATATCACTATGGGTAATATTTCTAGCACCATGTCAATACAAAATGGAGAAAATGAACATACTTGTTGATTTTATTGGAAAGACTTCTAGTTTATTACAAATAAGGATAGAATGGTTTTAAACATATATAATTTATCATCTTTAGGAAGGAATCATTTATCCCTGGTTTTTTCTAGTGAATTTTTTACAAAAATTGGTGAAGGTTTTGTCAAAATCTCTTTTTTTTCCTGTATCTAATGCAGCAGTTCTCAACCTGTGGGTCGTGACCCCTTTGGGGGGGTCAAACGACCCTTTCACAGGGGTCACAGGGATTGCCTAAGACCATCAGAAAACACATATTTCCGATGGTCTTAGGAATGGAGACACCGCTCCTCTATCAGTCTACAGGCGGGTCTGCCCACATGCAGATACGCCCACATACAAGTATTAAAGGTTGAGAACCGCTGATCTAGTGGTATAATCATATGATTTAATTTAATCTTATACTGACATATTATATAGTCATTTTATTTTAACATAGTTAAATGTTAGAACAGACTCAAGCTTTGTTAGAATTAGATAGCATTGCTAGAACAGACTCAAAGCTTACTGTTCTTCTAATATCAGATCATGTTGTATCCCTCCTATAAACTCAAGCTGGTTGTGATGTTTAATCTTTGTGACATATTTCTTTAGGTTTTTGCTAATATTTAATTTAAATAGTTTTGTATCAATGATAGTTAGGGACATGGATCTATAGTTTCTTTTTTCTGTTTAACTCTCCAAGGTGTGTATATCACCACCAAATTTGTGCTAGAAATGCACTTTTGTAAGATTTCTCCTTTTGCTATTTTTACAACTAATTTATATAATGTTTGAATTAATTGTCCTTTAAACAAATAATTGCTAGAATTCACTTGTGAATTTATCTGGTCATTGGGACTTTGTTTTGTTTGTTTTTTCCTAAAGTTCACTCATACTTTATTCAATTTTTTTCCTCTGAAATCAGCTTGCTTAAATTATCTATTTCTTATTTTGTTTATTTGTATATTGTACTTAGGTTTTAGAAGGGATAAAGGATATTTATTATATTGTGATAGTAAGAAAAGTTGTTAAAGAAGCAGTTCTCTCCCTCACCCCATTCTGAAACACGCACACACACACACACACACACACACACACACACACACACACACACACACACACCTTACACCACATAAAATCCATGAGGGGAACAGACTCAAACTTGTAATAAAATACTAGTGAGGCATAATCAGAGAAAATACATGGAGTTTCACCAGGCACATTTCATCTGACTCTGATGGGAGCTCCAGATCTTCAGATCTTGAGTCATTTCCGTGATTGCCAACTTGTCAATGGTGGTAGTAGAAGGTAGGAGTGGAATGGGGAAATGGACAACAATTTACTTCTCATCAACAAGAGCAACTCCCTCTCACCACTGGAAAAAAATCATGACTCCACCAACTGGCTGAGCTAGGTGCATAGTAGGGAGAGCAAAAGGCCTGTGGTCCAGGATTCTAAATTCAAATGCAGGCCCAGCCACTCATTGATTAGGACAATCATTTTATCTCTCTTTACTTCAGTTTCCTAATCTGTAAAATGGGCATTAGCAATAGCACCTTTCCCCCAGGGTTTTTGTGAAGATCAAATGAATTTTTTTTCATATGTGTGTGTATGTAGATATATAAGTGTATATGGGTGTTGTATAGGCATGTATATATGTGTGTATATATATATATATATGTGTATATTTATATATATATATATATATATATATATTTGTAAAACACTTTATGTAGTGCTTGGCACATAGTAAGAATAGATATAAATATTATTATTTTTCTTGCTAATGCTGTTACAGTTGCTTTCATATAATATGCTATATTAACTATATACATGAAAGCAACTATAAAGCCATGTATGGATATAAACATTTGAATATATGTGTGTGTTATACCGTGTGCATAGGCATTATCTCTCTGCAGATATGTATATCATATCAACTTGACTGTGTACATATACTGCATATATTTATATATATTTGATTGTATAATCATATGTATGGCTCAAACATGTGCGCATATGAGTATATGTTATATATGTACACATGACTAATACACACACATGCTTTGTGTACATGTGTGCTGTGTATATTTCCATAGTTACATGTAGACACACAATTATGCCTTGGAGTCAAGATGGCCCAAGTTCAAGTCCTTTCTCAAAACTGAACTGTGTGTGTGATCTCAGGTAAGACACTCAAACTCTCAGTTCCCCAGAAAAAATGTCTAATATTGGCTTATAAACTATAGAGAAGTCATCATGAGGGGGAAGGTTTTCATTGAGATTTCCTTATGTTGATTAAAACAGATCAAAATATTCATTTTTAAAGCATCAACATGTATTCTATTATGTATGTCTTCTTATATGTTGGCATGTATATGTGAATGTGTACAGAATACAGATATATGTGACACACATATCTTAAATGAATCCTTTAAAATTCAGTAAGTTCTATTTAAGACAATATTTTCTAAATTAATATTTCTAAAAGGATACTTTAACATCATCAATCTAGCAATTTCATTGACATATAAGGAAGATGATGTACCTGCCCAATAACCAAGCCAACAATCAAACCCAAGTCCTCTACCTCCATTCAAATCAGTGGTCATAATAGATCTGATAGGTCTTTGACTCTGTGTATATTCTTATTTGTCCTACCGTGGTGGGCATCAGATTCTGGGCAGCTGGGGAATATCAGGAGAAGGGTGTCATGAATTCAGGATTTCGGGTAAGGGAGAAATGTAAGAACTGGAATAGACTTCAGACATAATCTTCCCCAGGTCTTCATTTTACAATAGAAGAAACAAAGATCAAAAGAAATTAAATTAATTGTTCAAAGACATGTAGGTATTCAGTGTGAAAGCAAGAAAGAAATGTCATATTTTTGAATTCCCAGGCTGTCGTTTTTTTGTTTTTTTTGTACTAGAAAGAAGCTGGTTTTAGTAAAAAAGACATTATATACACAATTTGAGAACATAATCTTGAAGATTGCCAGGTAAATTTAGAAAGCTCAGATTTTTTCTTGGGGCACTCACCCTCTATCATTTAGACAATACATATATATGGTAGTAGTATTAACCGTTGTAAATATACATGTGTATTTCATCTCAGAGGAAATGTGCTATATAAATGCCAAGCAACAATGATAATAGTAATTCATGTTTTCCTGTAATGTACAGGAGTGCATTCATGAAATGATATGTTTCTGGAATATGGAAAACAAGAGAGAGAAGGATATGCAAAATCTCAGAAAGTATGTGTGTGTGTATTTGTGTTTGTGTATATATACATGAACACACAAACATACACACACATTTAATTTTTTTTTAACATTCATTTTTATTGAGCAGCTTCACTTTATCTTTTTGTTAAAGAAATCTTACCAGAGCTCCAGAAGAACAAAGAGAGGAGACTCATTATCCTGCTGTTCTAAAGGCTGTGCAAAAGTGGCACCACTGTGATAAGGCCCTGAAATGGATAATAAATATCTGCAAACACAACAAAGGCCTCTCTTTAAAAAGACAAAATAGCCTTCTCTTGCCTATCATCTCTGTTCCTCCATTTCAACAAATAGCTATATGCCAAATTGAATCAAATTGGCCCAGGAAACCCAACACAATTGAATTTTGTCAAAAGAAGAATTTCCATTGATGTGCAAGAAGTTCTTGCCACAATCTCAAATCAGAACGAGTTGGCCTAATATTTAAGTGATTCACAGTCTTTGAGGCCTTTTCTATCCTTCCTACTGAAAAGATTCTGAGATTTCAGTAGCCTCAGGCATATTTTTTTCCCTATCTTTAACCAATCAGTGACTTCTTATTCTCCCTTCTTCTGTGTAAAACATATGACTATTTCTATTCTCTCACACCTGCAGGCTACACAAACTGCATTTTTCATAATATTCATTTTTCATAAACTGCATTTTCAACAAATCTTTATTGAGCAGTATGTGTCAGGCACTGGCTTTATAAAGATGAATCAGTACCTGATTTTGGTGAGTTTAAATTGCATCTAAAGAATACATGCTCTTTGATATTTGAAGTACTATTATTTTCTGGCTTTAAGAAAACATTTGGGAATGTGTGAACATGGCAAAGAAGAAAATTTGAGTTTGGTATCAAGAAAAAAAAAAAAACAAGTTGTAAACATCTAAAACAGTCCAACAGTGGAATAAGATCCATTGGAAGGCAGTGGACCATTCTTCACTGAATTTCTTTAAGACAAATATTTGAATAGCAAGCAGTTTGTCATCCAGGATCCTTTTTTGTTTGTTTGTTTAAGACTATCCAGGTCCATTCCTATTCTGAAATTCTTTGATTCTAAGATTCAGCTTCCTATTTATTATATGTTACCAGTGGTTCTCAACCTTCCTAATGCCGTGACCCTTTAGTATAGTTCCTCATGTGGTGTTGACCCCCAACCATAAAATTATTTTTGTTACTACTTCATAACTGTAATTTTGCTACTGTTATGAATTGTAATGTAAATATCTGATACGCAGGATGTATTTTCATTGTTACAAATTGAAAATAACCCACAGGTTGAGAACTGCTGTGTTACACCAATTTGATAAAACCTCTTAAAGAGAAATCTGTATTTACTTCTCAATTTTACAACGGCTCTTTGTTATGTTAGTCATATTACTTCCCTCTAATGATGCTGATTTCAACCCTAGCTACTCTCGTTCATCCTATGTGACTTCTGTCATTTTCTTTGATAAATCATCTACAATAGGTCCATATGATTGCTGAGAAAGGCATCCCCTATTCCCTTGACATTGCTTTTAGATATTAGTGGTATGAACTTTCAATCTGCCTGTACTTGCAAATGAACAAATCTCTAATTGCTTTAGAAAAAAAAAATAGCAAAAACAAAAAACACAACATTACAAAAGATTCATTTCAAGGTTTCTTCAAGTTGACAGCTGGCTTTAATACAATGATACTTCCATAACCTGTGATTTCACAACATAGAGGGAGATCATGCCCCCTTAATAAGCAATGAGGGGTTTTACTTCCTGTGATAGCCTAACATGGAGGCACCCTTCTTCTGGGAGAAGACATTCTATGTTCTCACCAACCCTTGGATATGAGTAGCCTTATTTGACTGACTTCCTAGCCAATACTGATTGTCTAAAAACCAAACCAACAAAAACTTCAAGACAGAAACACTTTCAGCCCTTTCTATGGCATTCAGAGAGAGTGAAAATGTAAGTTCACCCATCATGAACTTAAATCGTAGAGAAGGTAAAGGCTACCTCTCCCTTTCTCTCTTCCGTTACCTTATGGCCCTGAGGAATGGGCCTTGGAATTTGGGAATTTTTATTTTTTTTGTTTTGATCAGCTTCACTTCTAGCACAAAATCCATAATTGAGCCATGCTGAACTTGGAGCCGGGATTCTAGGCTTGATAGTGCACCCCTGCAGAGAAGCTTTGAGATATCAAGGGGTGGATTCCAGACCAACAGGTGCTTTGGACATGGAATTTGGGACTCTGCTATAAGGGAACTGAGCTAAATTGTAAACACAATCCCTTTCCCCTCTCCAATGACTGAGGTGGGGGAGGTAGAGTGGATTTTATGTGTATATTTTTATTTTAGCTTTATCTTTGAAGTAAATATTCCTTTGTAAAAGATAATCCAACTGTTAAGTGTTTAAATGGAAATGAGGGACAGTGACCTGTATAATTGAGAAGGCCATCTGTTGGGGCTGAAATCAATGGCAGAGACTTAATATATCTAATCCTCCTTATGCATACTGGAAAAACTTGGAAGCAAAGTGAAATGTAATCTACCTGGCACTACCTGAAATAGTTGTCCCTTTTCAAGGCTGACTTTTTCATTCATATTTCTGCCTTGTTGCCCTTATATAGACTGTCCCAAATACTTAGAAGGTCCTCTCTCTGCTCAACTTTGTTTATTCAAATCCCTGATTCTACAAAAGGCTCAAATTGCCTCACTTCCTATAAGAGCTTTTTGTTAATTTCCTATTAGGCCGCTAGGCGGCACAGTGTGGATTGAATAACGGGCCTGGAGTCAAGAAGACCTCAGTTCAAATCCAGCCCCAGACACTAGCTATATGATCCTAGGACAGTCACTTAACCCTATTTCCTCAGTTTCCTCATCTGTAAAATGAGCTGAAGAGAGAAATGACAAAGCACTCAAGTATCTTTCCCAAGAAAACCCCATGGGTCACAAAGAGTTGGAAACTAAACAACATTAGGATCATCCTAAAATTACTTTTTATTTACTTTTTAAAAAATTTATCTGTATGTTGAATGTCCTCCCACAGCCCACCCCTCGCCAAGAATGTAAGTTCCTCAAAGGTTAAAACTCCTTATACTGTCTTTGCATCCCCTGACACACAACTCAGCATATTATAGGAGCCTAATAAATGCTTTTTGATTGGAATAGAATGGAAAGTAAGGGAACGATTGAGAATTTGGTCATTTCAAGCAAATTGTGCAATGAGCCTTGAAATCATAGCTAGGGATATCCTCGGATCATAAGCTGTCATTGTTTTTGCAATCAAAGCTTTTCAAACGTTTTAGGAGTGGAGAGGTTTTGTCCTGTTCCAGAATTCAGAGTTACCACCAGAACATGAGGAGAAACTAGAATAAATCTTCAGCAGAGAATCTCCTTTAAATATTAAATCATTATGCCCTTCTTTCAAAAATAAAGTCTATCTGCAATAAGCACTTAATGACCATTAGAAAGAGAGGAGAGGACAAAAAAAAAGAGATATTGACAGAGAGAAAGACCGAGTGAGACAGAGATAGAAACAAAGAGCAAGAGTCAGAGAAATAGATTGTAAAAGCTTTTTTTGTTGTTCAGTCATGTCCAACTCTCTGTGGCGCCATTTGGGGGTCTTGGCAGAGACAAAAGTGACTTGTCATTTCTTTCTCCTGAGTGTTTTACTGATGAGGAAATTGAGGCAAATAGGGTTAAATGACTTGCCCAAGGTCATACAGCTAGTAAGTGTCTAAGGCTGAATCTGAGCTTAGGTTTCCTGACTCCAGGCCTGGTGATCTCTCCATTTCCTCACCTCCCTGCTAATAAAATATAGCACAGTTGAAATGATTAGTATTAGCAAATGTGCATCTGTTTTAGGATTACAAGATTATAATTAAGTGTCAATCAATCATGTTGCATTCAAAATTACTAACCATCCAATCTGCATTTTCTGGATGTCTCACATCATCAAAGACAAAAAAAATCTTTTAAATCTCGACAGGGCAACACTCCCTAAATCAGTCAGTCTCTAACTATAGCTTGATTATTCATTTTGAACTAGAAAGGTCTTAGAGAGGTTTTTCTGAGGTTTTTTGTTGTTGTTTTTGTTTTACTTTTTCAGGTTAATAGGTTTTTATGAGACATTGTGTTTAAGGAGCTGTCAAATGAACATTAAGGAAAAACTGTCATTTCTGCCTATACTATATTTGGCAAAAAAAAAAAAAAATTGACAGTTTAGCATATTTTCTGATCATTCTAAATAATTTGTTAGTTAACCCTCACAGTAACTTTGAGTGATTGGTCATTGAAAGGTGTTAGTTTTTCCTTCTTATATGAGATGCCATATCATTAAAGAAGTGAAAAATAAATAGAGGCAACAATGTGAAAAGTTCAAAGTCAAGGAAGGAAAAACACATACATTTAACAGGGCACAGAGCCCCGATGTGTTCTTACAAGGCTTTGATGTGGTACAATGATGTTCTGAATATCTAGCACCTGGGAAGGACAAAGGTGAAAGGAGAAATTCCCAGAACCTGAGACATGCATAGAACCCACTTAGAATTTTTCTAAACTGGCTGGACTTTGGTGAGCTCACAAAGATTCGGCTTTTATTTTGTAAGTTAGACTTCATGCTATTAAATTCATTTTAACTCAATGAGCATGTAGTTAATTACTAATACCATGCTAGTCAATGAAGATACAAAGAGAACAATAAATACAACTCCTACCAGTAAGAAGCTTACGTCTATTTGGGGATCCAACAGATGATCTGATGTAAGTAAATATAAGTCTTGTACACAAAAGTTACAAAGTGATCATGGGCTCAGGGAGAGTTCCAACAACTGGGTTTACTAGGAAAGTTTTCACACACACAATAGGTGGCACTGGAGCATCTGATCCCTGAAGGGAGACAGGAATTCAGAGAGAAAAGGGTCAGCATTCCATGCAAGAGGGATAGCCTGTGAAAAGAATGCTGACAGACAGTGAGATAAGAGAGTCAAGCTTGCAATTAGTTCTTAAAATGTACAAAAATGTTAGAAACTATGATTATTTTATTATGTCATTAGGGTTATTATTCATATTACTTTGAGAATCAGCATATAGTCCAGTTTAAATTGAATCTACAATGCATGAGGAGAAAAGATTTGGGAAAGCCAGAATGGAGTCATATTATGCAGTGTTTTAAATGTCAAACAGGAATTCACAACTTATTTGTGAGGGAGGGTCCATGACTTAGTTTGTTAAAATATTTTGACAATTATACTTTAAAGAAAATAGCTTCCTTTAAAATCCCATGTATATTATGCATTTAAAAACATGATTCTGAGAAGAAGTCCAAAACCATCACCAGACATGCAGAAAGGTGGCGGAAAACTCCCATTGAGAGACAGTGGAGAATCCCTGATTTTTTGTTTTTTGAGTGGGGGAGTGATAAGGTCAGAACTATTGAGGCAGTGTGATATCATAGAAAGTATATTTGTTTTGGAGTCAGATACTCTGGGTTCACATTTTGGCTTTACCACTTGCTACTTGTCTGACTTTGGGCAAGTAAGGCAATTAATGCTTTGTAACTCGGTATCCTCATTTGTAAAACTGAAGGGGCAGGTCTCTATTGCTCCTAAGGACAGTTCTGTTTCTGTATCTATGATTCGATGAATTATGGTCCTATTAACTGTGCTTTAGGAAAATTGTCTGGCAGCTTACAGATGAAGAATTGGCGGATGGAGAGCTTGGAGACAGAGAACAAATCAGAGGCTATTGCCTCACAATCTTTCTGGGAAACAATTGCCAAGAATAGAAAAGGTCTTCTAACTGTGGGCTATTTTCCTGACAAGATAGAGAATATCTTGCCTGTAAATGGGCAGTAAAATAAATATTACCCAGTCTCTCCTGGAACTTGAGACATTTAGCAGTCATTGATATGCTAATTCAAAATGGTCTCAGATTACCATGTTATATTAGTATTAATAAATATTAATATCAAAGTAAAAATATATATTAAGCAACTTTTTTTTTATAAGGCACAGTGTGAGAACTGGGGAATGACAAGATAAGAAACGAAAAGCAATCCTTTCCCTCAAGAGACATATATTCTTCTGAAGAATATAACATGTCAGATCGGAAGAGAACACTAACACAGAAGGGATCAGGAAGGGATTGTTTTTAAATGAATTGGATTTTCTCTCTTTTTCACCATCCCTCATCAAAACAAAAATTAAAAATAAAATTCTTGTAACTAATATTTATATTCAAGTGTATCAGGCAAGCACCCTAGCATGCTCAGGATGGCTACGAGCACAGGTTCTTAGATCTGCTTTTCTGAAGAAAAGCAACTCAAAATGGGTTAACAATCTTACTTTAATCAAACATATCATTTACCTAGTTCAGGAGGAAAAGTCAGCACCCTGAACTTCAGAGAATACAAACAGAAGTTACAAACAGACAGAGAAACAGATCAGCAGACGGCTTCCAGCATCTGACCATTACAGCAGTTACCTATTCAGTTACCAGAGAGGGAAGCACCAACATCTG
>CM053585.1:334898862-334914236 GCA_028646515.1 Pseudochirops corinnae | reverse complement strand
ATCTGGAGAAAGAATTCCAGTCTGAATGCAGATTGAAGCAAACTACTTGCTCTCTCTCTTTTTTGTTTTGTTTTGTTCCTTCTTTCTCATTGTTCATTCCATTGGTTATAATCCTTCTTTACAGCTTGACTAATATTTAATGTGAGGTATTTGTAGAGCCTGTATCAAATTGCATGTAGCCTTAGGTGGAGAGAGTGGAGGAGAGTGAGGGGGAAAAATAGAGCTTTATTGCCTGTTTTGTTGATTATCTAGACTTAAGAAAGCCTTAGAGAAATGCTTATGGTGCAGATCAAACTGAAAAATATATCATACAGGCAGGGCCAATATGGAAGAATAAAAGGACCAATCCAGACAAATTTTCCTAACAATCCCCTCCAAACAACTTTAAGATAACATCACAAAGGAAATTCTGGAGTGACAAAATCAACAATAGATCAGCATGGGACATTTTTCCAGCTCAAGACAAATTAGTAGGTCAGAAAAAGATGTCTGAGACACCAGGTTGGGCCCTGCCTGGGATATAGGCAATGGTAGCACCAGCAGTGGGCCTTTGAGGCTACAATATTATCAGCAGCAGCAGCTTCAAGAGCTGTCAGCTCAGAGATGGTAAGGGGATCAGACAATTGATCAGCAAGAGATTATGGGGATCATGAGCTGACACTAGTGATAGGACCAGGTGCTTTCTGGCAATTCCCATATGCAATTATAGGTCATAGTTCCAGGGTAGAGAGGAGTGCTTGTGGTCTTGCAGAAAAAAAAAAAAACAACAGGGGCCCTGATTACAGTTCCATAGCAAAGAGGAGCACTAGTGCTTGAGGCTGCAGGAGAACAGTGACCTCATTGGGTAAAGACCAGAGCACAGACCAGGAGAGCAACGACCACACCTCTCTCAGGAAAACACCACCTTGGACACACCAGAAATTTGCAGCTACCCAAAACTAGCTCTGAAAACAGCAACACCAAAAAAAAAATCTTAAGTATGGAATAGTGCCTCCCCAATCCCAGATGAGCAGAGGCCAACTTTAACACAAAGGTCAAAGTCAAGAAATAGGTTAGAAAAATGAGCAAACAAGAAAAACAAAGACAACCTGACCATAAAAAGGCTACTATAGTATTAGGGAAGATTAAGACAGAAACACAGATGACAACGATGTGAAAATGGCTAAAAGCAAAGCCTCAAAGAAAAAAATATGTGAATTGAAAACGAGTCCAACAATAAATCCCAAAAGAAATAAAGAGAAAATAGTGGTAGAGGAAAAATTAGGAAAAGAAATGAAAGTAATGCAAGAAAATTATTAAAAGAGACTTAACGCAGTAAAAGAGGCAAAAAAAAAAATACTGAGGAAAATTGAACCTATCTTTCATCAGAATTGGTTCATAGAAGGAAAGAAAGATTGAAAGGATAAAGCCAAGGAAGGAAAGGAAGAAGGAAAGAAAGAAACAGAAGGGAAAGAAAATATTTGTAACAACAAAATGCAATTTTAAAGTCACTTCTCAGTCAAGATTTCTCCCATGCATATGTGAAAATTATGGAAGATTTTACAACAGATGCAATTATGTATATAACATGGGTCAGCAACCCACTAAGTATTAACATCGGGTAAGGCATTAAATAAGATAATATATGCTTACCAGAGGTTTTTGAATTTTTCATCCCCACAAGCAGCTCTGACTTGGGAAGATTGCACTTTATTCAGAATCAGAAGACTATCATTCAAATCCTGGCTTTCATAGATGTCATCAATATGTCATTGGAGAAATCATTTTCCCATCTTGTTTGAAAGTCCTTGATCTTCAACATACTAAAATGCACTGGACAAATTGCTTCACCTCTCTAGGCCTCAGTTTGCTTGTTGTTGTTTGAATCTGTAAAATGGGAGAAGGGAATTAGTTGACTTCTGAAGTACCTTAAAAGCTCTAATTTTATGACATCTGAGCCTTCCTAACAGAATCAGAGGGCCTGTGTTTTAAATCTAGTTATGCTGTTTAATACCTCTGTGAACTTGGATGAGTTCTGTGGACTTCTGTAAAAATAAAGTTGCAGGAAATGGTCTCTAAAATCCCTTCTACCAGCAAATATATTACTCTAGGAATTCGAAAATTTCTGTTACCTCTTAACCCTATGATTCTTTTGAAAGGGTAGAGGTTAGCTGAAACAATCACACTTGCCCCCAAACAAATTAGCTAATAAGATATTCTAGGCTTTTATCAGGTGAAAAGACATCAATTGCAAGAATCAACTAATCAAAGGCACTGAAATAGGTACAAAACATTTTAATCTATTTTAATTTAAGGTGTGAAATCAAGTAAATGAAATGAAATGATGCTTATACAGTAAATGGGTTTTCTTGGCTAAAGACACTCAGTTATTTCTGGGAAGTTTCTATGAAATATGAAATCAATTCAGAACCAGAGCACTGGAGTAATGGGTGAAATCAGTTGTCGTAGTATTTCCAGTCAAATTGATAAAAAGAAATTTCTTGGGATTTGAGTGAAGAACCTTTTTTTCTTCTTCCCCCTACTTTAAATAAAAGATAAATTTGTAAATTTTGAAAGGTCTAAAGATTCTTGGCTCTTCATAACTGTCTTGGTAGTGTCACCAGAACCACAGTGACTGATGGAAGTTTCTGTATCGAGAACTGAAGACAAACTAGACGCATAAAGGAATTGCAGCTTCATACCTCTACAATGAATCCAGCCAAAAGCTATTACATCCCTCAAGGCAACTTCATTGACCTTCCCCAGACAGAGGAGATATCATCGGGTAACTAGGAACTGTTAGTTATTGCTTTGCTATATAAGCAATTAAGCTTGAGTCAAATCCCCCCTTGACTTTTATGTGTAGTTAGGGGAGAGACTGTCCTGGATTTGGGGGGAGGGTAGTTTTATACTAACTGTTCTTATTATAACAACTTAGAAAAGATTCTTAAGCAAAATCTAATAAAATATGGTTGACTAATTGATAATAAGTGATAATTGATTGGGAAGTATCTTCGCCATAATATCAGAAAATTACTGTCCCCAATTTCTTAGGATTTTTTCTTGAACTTTGAGGAGAAAATAAGTAGCTACCAAACCTGAGTGTCCAACCTGTACATTGTAAATTGGAATTTCAAATTTTATCCCTACAGCTTTCTCTACACTGGCATCCATGTCTTAATGAAAATATAAATAGAAAATTTGCTATTGACAGAGAAGGGGGTTCTACAATGGACATCGTTTTTGAATGACATTAGGTGGATTATTACATACCCTAAAAGGTTATAGAGGTTTTAAATGGTGTCTATATTTAATCAAAATAAATTGGCTCAGGAATTCATACAATAAAAACAAAGTTGAGGGGGAAAATCATATTGTACAGATTAGGACGTGCATGTAGTTAATACTCTGAATATATTTATCACAACAGAGATCTAAAACAGTTTGCAGAGGTTGGGCTATAAACTGAGAACATAATTTAATAGAAGGAAGAGATTGGATTAGTTTTGAGAACCTGTTTGATTATTTCAATGATATCAAACTGCTTGATGCCATAGAAGTTCACCTAAATAATACAAATATTCTCTATGGAAAAAAATATGAAAAAAGGCAGAATATTTCAGAGCACTGGATTACAGTTAGGGGAAAAAATAGGTTCAAATTCTGCCTTTGACAAGTGAGTGACCACAGAAAAAAAATCATTTAATCACATCAGGTCTCAGACAATCTATTAAAACTATAGAGGAGTTGCAACATTCATAGGCAGATGTTATTAACAAACTAAGTTTTGCACCCCTAAAAAACCATTGGGACTTAATGTACTGTTCTAGTGATTATATCTGGTTATGGATAATGGATCTTAGAAGAATTGCTGTTAAAAGCGAAATAAAGGGCAATGAAAAGATATGTGATGGGCAAAAGCAGGCTGTAGCATATTACCAACAATGATTTGCTTTAAAGTGTTATAAAGTATCTCATATACAGTGAACATGCATTCTTGGATCTGGAGGTGAGCCATCCACATAACTGGTATTAAGGCTTACAGATGGACCACCTGAACATTCAATTTGCATCCAATAATTTTTACAGGCAGCTGAAAATTGGAATTCATAATTGTCATTCCATGCAAAACACTAGGGAACTATGTTCCAGTATAACAACAATATTCAGATTTTTTTTATGTGTTACTCTAAATGGTCTCTGTTAAAATCATATTAGATGGAAAATGATCCACTCTAAGGAGAGGGGTTTTTTTTGTTTGTTTGTTTCTGAATAGAACTCTCATCCAACAATATAAACTGTAATTAATTATTTAACATTTATGCCTCAGTTTACTTGTTAAATGATAGGACAGAGTCTTTGTTTAAAATAAGTACAATAGGTGAGTATAAGATTTGGTAAATTATCCAGTTGCTGTCATGAACCCAAAGAAGAAGAATATTCCCTGCGAGAATAAAAAAGTATTGAATGTTAGTCCAAGAGACGCAAATTGCCCCTTACAATAATTCACCAAATGGAATCCAAATGACTCCTTTTCCTCAATTCACTCTGCCCTCTGAGAGTATTATTTTCCTATTTCACTATGGAATCAGGACTTATCAGTCTCATTTCCCAAATGATGACACTGAGGTTGTCACAAGCCCAAGGAGGAAAAGGCTTCTTAAAGTTATCCTGGGGTATTAGAATTGATGTATTGTAGGGAAAGGACATTTGGATTTGAAGTAAAATGTACGAGCTCCATCATCTGACATCTCAGTAACTTAAACAACTCACTTAACCCCTCTTATTTCCATCACTCTGGAATGGTACAATAATTCTCATTTTGCCCATAACAGAATACTGTGAAAAAAAATATTTTAAAATCTTAAAATTCTCTATGAATTGGTATTTTTATCCTATAACATGCAGGAAAATAGTTCCATACTACAATATTAAAGGGTTCAGTGACGCAAACTATAAGGAAATAGACTAAATTCACATTATCTAATGTGTCTCCAATCATTTTCTAGGTGTGAGGTAGGTGCCTAAATGAGTTACTTAAATTTTTCAATCAATTGATAAGAATTTTTCTATATGCAATGTGAATATAAAGACAGAAATGAAACAGTCCCTCACATACACAATACATATATGTATATGAATGGATATATATGTATGAATATATGTATGCAAGTATGTATGTTTATAGGTAGGTATATATGTTTGTGTGTATACATATATATGTATGTATGTATAATAACTACACAAAAATAAATGTATAAGGGATAGGATTGATTATTGAATCTCTGATCAATTAAGTCCCTCCAACCCACTTGATGAAATTACTGAATGTACAGGGAAGCTACAAAGACAATGAAATAGAGGCACAGAGTGGAGTACAGGTAGGAACCCAGCTGAATTCTCCTAGCAGTCACCTCCAAAAAAACTTTAAAATAACTCCTCAAGTCAAAGTTCACAGCAACAGTTAATAAAAGGTCAGAGTGAGATATTTTTCCAACCAATGACAAATTAAGAAGTAGGAGAGGTCTGGGATACTGGAATGAGGGCTGGTTTGGAGTACAACAGCAGCACTAGCAACAAGCCTTGGAAAAAACTAGATAGTGGCAGCAGCTTTGAGAGGTTTCCACCCAGAGACATTAAGGAGGTCAGATAACTGGTCAGAACGAGATTGAAAGGGATACTTTGCTGGCACTGGTTGCAGCTGGTGCTGATGGACAACTCTTTTGTACATAAACAATTCTGAGTCACAGTTCTAAGGCAGAGAGGAGAGCTTGTGGTTGGTCACAAGGAAGCAGGGGCCCTGGTTACATTCCAAGCCAGAGAGTAGCATTATAGTTTGCATCTGCAGGGGAGCAAGGGACCCTTCCTGAATAAAGACCAAAGAGCAGAGCAGGAGAGCAATGACCACACATCTCCTGAGATAATACAAACTTGGAAGCACCAAAAACTTGCAGACTTCCAAAATTAACTCAGGAAAACAGCAGCATGAAAAAGTTTGAAGTGTGGGACAATGCTGCTACACCACCAGGTTAGCAGAGCCCTACTTTAAAGTTCACTGTCAAGAAATAGATTGGGAAAAGAAGCAAACATACACTCAAGCAAAAGAACTCAAATATGAAAAGCTACTACAGTGTCATGGAAGACCAAGACATTATCTCAGAAAAAGACAACAATGTAGAAACAGCTACAAGAAAAGTCTCAAAGAAAAATGCTAGTTACATCCAAGCCCAACCAAAATCCCTGGAAGAGTTAAAGAGCTAAGAGTGGCAGAAGAAAAATTGGGGGGAAAAATAAGAGTGAGGCAAGAAAATAATGAGAAGAGAATTAAAAGTTTTGTTAACTGTTAGAGTCATAGAAAAAAATACTGAAGGAAAAAACACTGTAAAAAACAGAATTGTCCAAATGCAAATATGACAAAAAAAATCACTAAAGAACCTGACTCCTTAAAAAGCACCATTGACCAAATGGAAAAAGAGGGACTAATGTTCACAAAATAATTGGTGAATAATTCCTTTAAAAATTAGAATTAGGTAAGTGGAAGCTAATGACTCCATGGGATATCAATGAACAATAAAATAAACTCAAAATAATAAAAAAAAAAAGAAGAGAATATGAAATATCTTATAAGAACAACTGGTTAGGAATAGACTGAAGAGAATAATTTAAGAATCATTTGATTACCTGAAAGCCACAATAAAACAAAACACAGTTTAGATATTGTATTTAAAGAAATAATAAGAGAAAACTGCTCTAATATCCTAGTCCCAGAGGGTAAAATATAAATTAAAAAAATTCAACAATCACCTCCTGCAAGACACCCCAAAATGAAATCTCAAATTCCAGAGTTCCCAAGTCAAGGAGAAAATCTTACAAACAGCTTGGAAGAAACCATTCAAATATCATAAAGCCACAATCAGGATCACACAAGATTTATCAGCTTCTATGCTAAAGGAGTGAAACATTTGGAATTTTATATTCCAGAAGGAAAAGGATGTAGGATTACAACCAAAAACAACCTATGCAGAAAAAAACTGAATGTAATATTTCTAGGGCTAAAATGGATATTCCATGAAATAGAGGACTTTTAAACATTCCTGATTAATAAAACAGAGCTGAATAGAAAATTTGACTTTCAAACACAAGGCTCAAGAAAAGCATAAAAAGGTAGACATGAAAGAAAAAATCATGATGGATTCAATAAGATTAAACTGTTTATGTTCCTATTTGGGAAGAGGATACTTGTATCTCCTAGGAATTTTATCATTATCAGGACAATTAAAAGGATATTACATAGAAAGAGGGCAATGTTGTTGGAGCTGATTATCTTGGAATAATCTTCAAAAAATGAAGAGGTGAGAGAGATCAAAGAGAGAACAATAGAAATGTTTTGCATGACTGCACATGTATAATCTATATTAAAGTGTTTGCTTTCTAGAAGAAGGCATAGAGGAAGGTGAGAAGGAATTATTTCATCAAAAATTAAGGATTTTTTAAATGAGAGTTAAAAATTGTTTTTACATGTAATTGAGAAAAATAAATAAAATATTCCTGAAAATGAGGTGAGAAAAAGAAATGTGCTAAGAGAAGGATTAAAGGAGAGAAAGAAGAGGGGAAAATTAGCTTATATGAAAGAGGCTTACAAAGAAGAGTTTCGTACTAAAGGGAAAATGGAGGGGTAGGGGACAAAGAACATGATCATTCTGATCAGAATTGGTTCAAAGAGGGAAGAATACGCGTTGTGTGTGTGTGTGTGTATACACATACTCAGCTAGATATAGATATCTGTATTACCCAACAGGAAAATAGTAGGGCAGGGGAATAAATGCATTTGGAGAAAGGGAATTTTAAGAAGGTGAGCAGATCAAGAGAGGTGGAGCTCAGAAACAAAAAAGAAAACCCAAGTATAGACAGGATAGAGAGAGAGAGGGAGAGGGAGGGAGAGAGAAACAGAGGAAAATATACAGTTAATAATCATGACTGTGAATGTGATGAGCTCACCCATAGAATGGAAGGAGAATGGATTAAAATCCAGAATTCATCAGTACAGAATCCAAGTGTGTTATTTACAGGAGAGAAGCCTTAAACAGAAAGCTACACACAGAACTAAAATAAGTGACTCGAACAGGATCTATTATAGTTCAACTGAAGTAAAAAAAAAAAAAAGTCAAGCATAGCAATTATGATCTTAGACAAAGCAAAGGCAAAAATAGACCTAATTAAAAGAGATAATGAGGGAAACTTTATTTTGCTAAAGGCACCATGGACATTGAAGTATACACACATACATTTATACACACACACACATTTGTTTATTTATATTTATATATATAATATACATATATACAACCACATATATACATATATATACACATATGCACACACTCATATATATATATAATTACAGCTTTTATGATAAAGGATTTTTTTATCAAATATATAAAGAACTGGGTCTAATTTATAAAAATGAGAACGATTCTCCAGTTGATGAATGGTCTAGGATTATAAACAAACAGTTTTCAGAAGAAGAAATCAAAGTTACATATAATCGTATGTGCTTCCCTTTTAATGTAGCAATAACACTATTAGGTCTGTACCCTAAAGAGATCAAAGGAAAAAAATGGAAAGGATTGATGTATACAAGGATTTTTATAACAGCTCTTTTTACGGTGGTAAAGAATTAGGAATTAAAAGGATATTCATCAATCGGGGAATGGGTTGTGGCATATGATTGTAATGGATTACTATTTTGCTATAAGAAATTACCAGAGTGGTAGTTCTAGGAAAAAGACAAACAAACATGGCAAGTCTTATATGAAATGACAGAGAGTAAAATGAGAAGAACTGGGTGATCATTGTCTATAGTAAGAGCAATGATGTGATGGTGATTAACTCTAAAAGACTGCTACTCTGGTCAATGTCGTGATCCAAGAAAATTCCAAGGAATTCATGATGAAAAAAGGTATCCACTTTTAGAGAGAGAGCTGATATAGCTCTGAGTGCAAACTCAAGACAGCTTTTTTGGTTTCTTTTTTTTTCTTGCCTTTTTTTTTTTTCCAATATGGGTAACATGGAAATGTTTTTCATGATTTCACTTGTATAAATCAATATCATTCTGCTTATCTTTTGATGAGTGAGAATAGTGGGAGGGATAGTATTTGGAACAGCAAATATAAAAAGAATGTTTAAAATAAATGATTTGAAGGAAAAAAAAGAGATGTAAGGTTTCAAGGGTTTCCAAATTTGAAATGAAAATTCATGTCTTGTAAATGTGCCCTTTTCAGACTTTGATAAGCCAGCACGAGAGAGAGAGAGAGACAGACAGACAGACAGACGGACAGACAGACAGAGACAGAGAGAGAGGAAGGGAGGGAGGGAGAGACGAAGGAAGGAAGGAAGGGAGGGAGAGATGAAGGAAGGAAGGAAGGAAGGGAGGGAGGAAGGAAGGAAGGAAGGGAGGAAGGGAGGGAGGGAGAGAGGAAGAAAGGAAGGAAGGAAGAAAGGAAGGAAGGAAGGAAGGAAGGGAAGGAGGGAGGGAGGAAGAAAGGAAGGAAGGAAGGAAGGAAGGAAGGAAGGAAGGAAGGAAGGAAGAAAAGAAGGAGGGAGGGAATCCAGAATTGAACACAAGTTTCCATTTGTGGTCTGACCAAGGCATAGTATAGCAGAACTATATCATCTTGGATCCTTGGATCCTATTTCTCTTTTGACATAGACCAAGTCCCTATCATCTTTTGAGGCTGCTCCATTATAATGCTCACACTGATTGAGTTGGTAATTGACTAAAAGCTCCAAGTTCTTTTCAAGGATAAAAAAAAAGAAAACCATCTTTTCAAACCATGCCTCCACTATCTGATACTTATGCATATGATTTTCTCCCCCTTATATCACAGAGCAGACTTAGGGCTGGATGAAACCCTATAGCTAATAGATACAGGTCATAGATCAAAGGAGCATAGAATTAGAGGTAGAACAGTCCCAAGAGGCAATTTAACTGTACCCTCTTCCCCGTATTTTACAGATGAGTTAGTCAGTCAATAAACATTCCTTAAGATTTATTGTGTGTCAGACACTATGCTAAGCACTGGGGTTACAAAGACAGGCAAAAGCTTAAGAATATCTCAGGTTAATAGACAAAACAGCGTGCAAATAACTATACGCAGGCCAAATTCGAATGAAAGAACAGATAATAGGCAACAGAGTTAAAGGTGCCTAGGAAAGACTGCCACAAGAAGGTAGGATTTTATCTAGGATCTAAAAGAAGCCAAAAAGCCAGGCAATGGAGATAAGGAAGGAGAGCATTCCAGGAATGGGAATAGTACAAGTACTGGAATTCAGGAGATGTACTTGAGCAAAGAAGAAATTCATTTACCTGCTTCAGTTTTGCTGAATTTGCCTAAAAAGATACTCAGAATCTCCTGCTGCTACCAGATGTTTCTGTTTTTTAAGCTAACAGCAACTTTACAGACAGATCATTTTTCCCCTAGAGAGAAAATGCCAGTGAAGATCAGATATAGAAACAGATGAATTAAATCCCATTACTTTTACCTGTTCCAAAGCTGAAGGTTCTAACTCTGGTCCTATGGGCCTTGCTTAACAGACAGGAACACTGGAGCTGATGGCTAAGTAAAAAATGAGTATTTAAGATCTTTCCATTAAATCTTCCAAGGATTGTACTTCAACCAAATCAAGAGTTGGCATATTTGCTCTTTGGTGGGTTAGCATTTAGTAAATGGCTTTTGGGGGATAAAAAAAAACTGGAGTGTACATTAAACTAACCTGGTTTCACATTTCTTTCTGAGCTGATGTTCTAAAAGAAGACTTTTGGATGAACCTAACATTGTCAGGAAGAATCCTGTCTTTCCCTTCTGCACAGCACAAGCAAAATCAGTTGTCTGGTCTAAGAGAACTTTTGGATTTTATGGCTTGTTTTGACTCAGACATGGAGACCAATTTATGTGGTCAGAAAGTCATATGGACAAATGCACAATCCCGTCATTTGTAATTGTTCTTTTTCAATTATATGACAACCTCTTCACAAATCACAGTTCATCAACTTGTGTTGCTTTCTAAAATTTTAAAATATTGTCAAAGTGCAAGTTAGAGTCCTTCCCCTATCCCTTATTGGAATTTGATCATTCATGACATTTAGTGCATATGTATAAACTTGGATGAGGGAGGGGGAGGAAAACCAAGGGCACTCACTACGCATTTATCAAATGTTCTTTAAAAGAGAAATTTTATTAGAATCATCTTTTACAGAAATATAACTGGTCATTATTTTAAGGTTATTTAAGAGAGAATTTATAGAATACCTTCTATAGAATTATTTATCTTTTTAAAAAAATATGAGTAAATACAGTAATGTCTTTTAAAATCTGACCAGCTGCTATAAAAGATAGGATCCATATATTTGACCTTCAGTAAAGCTGTATCCAATTTTATTCCAAGCTTTGGTGGTACATGTGGGAATCTGAGTAAAGTGTCATTAAAATTTAATGTTCCATAGAATCATTGAATCCCAGTGTTCTAAGTGACCTTATAGACTATCTAATCTACTCCTCAGCTGAAGCATGACTCCCCTTTTGCTATTCCCTAAAAGGTGGTCATTTAAGTTTATTGATTCTTTCCATTCCTAACTTTTGTTCTCTTCCATTTCAGAGTACTGCATCCTGGATCATCTCTGGTTGTCCTGATCTATATATGGCCACTGGATCCAGATACCTCTGGAGGAGAAAGTGAGGCTGATGACTTTGCACAGTCCTCCCTCAATAAAACACAATTCCCTTACAAGTCATGGCATCATCTTCCTGATGTCATGGTCCTCTTCAAGAAGGAAGTACAAACCACGACCACATTTGAGAGTAGATCTGATTGTTGAGAATTTCTTATTTTAATGCTTAGAGAACTTTCACAAAGAGAACTGTACAAAAAAAAAATTAAGGAATAAAGTCAGGGATGTTTGGGGGATCACAAATAACTGGGTTCAAAACCTGCCACTCCCACTTACTATGTTTGTGTCCCTGGAAAATTCATGTAACTATTCTCATCCACATACAAATCGCTAGGTATTATCTACTAATTCATAGAAAGGTTGTAATCTGCAATGGTTGAGTGAGTTTCCACAGTGGAATATCCAAATCTTAAAAAAAAAATCACAGATAATAGATTTAAAAATGACTTTAGAGATTATCTAAGCCAAACACCTCATTTTACAGATGATATAATCAGACTAGGGTATTGAAGGATTCATAGGAGGAAGAACTCAGATTTACTCAGGTTCTCTTACTCTAAATCAGGGGTTCTCAACCTGTGGGTCATGACCCCTTTGGGGGTCAAATGACCCTTTCACAGGGATTACAGGGGTCGCCTAAGACCATTGGAAAACACATATTCCCGATGGTCTTAGGAACAGAGACACTGCTCCTCTATCAGTCTCCAGGCATGTCCACCTACATGCAGATACGCTCACATGCAGATACACCCACGTACGAGTATTAAAGGGTCGCAGCATTAGGAAGGTTGAGAATCACTGTTCTAAATCTATCATTCTTTGCACTGAATCACTCTATTGTCCAAGTGCATGAACATGCATGCACACATGCACACATATGTTTATTGAAAGAAATCTTTGTTTCTAAGAATCAATTTGCATCTAAAGCCACAATATTTGTCAAAATAATATGCTTTTAGTAAAATTTCCTCAGCATCAAATTTACTGATATCTGAATTACAGGCACTTAGTAATAGATGAACTTCAGGAGGCAAAGATACCATTTTTATGCACTTGAATTGATTAATAATTACTAAGGAAAGAAGAAATCCTATTTAATATGCAAAAATTATTTCTAAAAAGAACTTAAATGCATGTTGATTCTCTAAATCTTTTCCCATTAAAATACTCTTCCAACCAGTTTCCCAGATACAGTCTGACTTTGTGAAAAATTGACAATCAGGACCCATTCCCCCAGGTAAAGCCTATTTAGTATGTGTTGTGGGAAATACTCACTGATCCTCTAGGACTTTACAAATGAAAATCTTATTCATCAATACTGAATATTTACCACACAATCAACCAGACACCTTGCACACTGGAGAACAGTTATTCCAACTAGAGAGGATAGAATTACAGTAGAAGAAAAATGGAAGATTCTTCCTAGAATCAACAAAACTCTGGAAAGTATCCTGTTTTTACTTTTCAGTTGATGCTTATGTGAAATGGTTCATTAGGAATACTGAAGTCTTATGGAATCAGTCCCCAGTATCTTCCCCTGAAGTAACAAAAGTTCTCTTTTTGTCTCCAAGTTGTTGTTGGGTTGTTTTCCTGTCACTGAGAGATGAGAAGTCCTCAATGATATTTTATTTAATTTTAGGCTTATTTAGCATAAAGATGGGCTACCCACATAGGAGAATTAATCAAATCTGTCCACAATTAGACGGGGAGAACACATATGATTTATTTTAAATTGATGACTTGCAATAGTCCAAATTCAAGTTAATTTAACCATAATCAGTAAAATATTATTATTTATTAATTATGCATTGTGTCAAATCAGTAATCATTCAGTAATTATCTCCTATATATGTAGATATAGATATGTAGATATGTAGATAGGTAGATAAATATATGCCATGGTACAGATGTCCTCATATGTCCAAATCTACTGAGGTATCTCATTCAATTCAATTTCACGTGATACCCTTTATTAAGTATCTATTCTGTGCCAGTAACTGTCTTTTAGGTGCTGAAGATTCAAAGGCAGAAAGGAATGGCCCTGACCTCAAGGAGCTTACACTCTACTGGGAATTGACATTCTCACAAAGCATTTTAAGTTACAAAACAGTTGTGACTTTTATGGTTAAAAAATGGTTACTCACACCAGTGAAATACATTTCTGAAATACAATCTTTAGAGCTAAAAGATACAACAGTTGGTACTTGGTACTACCAGAAATTCAATAAGAATCCCATATATAATATACTTAACACACAGTAAACAGGTTTTGCTCAAAGTCCTCCAATAAGTAGTAGGAGGGTAGAGGGAGGAGGGGGGACCACTTCCCCAGCAGCTTAATTTACATTTAGATCACTGAAATTTTTCAGAAAATTTTCCTGACAATAAACAGAAATCTGAAGTCTATTCTTTCTCCTACCCAACAACCCAAATAGTGACACAACATTGAGATAATGGAAAAGTTTAAAGATAGTATGAAGTTGAAGGGAATATATGGCACAGTTCCTACTTCAATTTATAAAGAATTCATAATTTAACAGGAAACAAAGAAATAGATTCCAAAAATTAGAGTAAAAGGTTCAACTTGGTGTGGTAAATGCAGAAGACACATAACTGCTCAAATAAGTCTATCTTTGTCTTGTCCATTCACATAGGAAAAAACCAAACGGATGAAGAATATCTATTATCTAGATTTCAATAGGCTTTTAGGGAGACATTTAATAAAGCTAGTTCAGCAGTATGGATGTACAGGAAAGATGCTTCAGACAGACAAAAAGCTAGATCGAGATTAGAAAAGTAGGAGAGTAACTGGATGGGACTGCTTTTAAGAAATAACAAAGCTCTTTTACTGACACCAGATTTCCCACAAAAGCAAAGAAATATCTTTTCTTTACTAACTTTTAACTGATGTTATTATATGGCATCATTATGTATGACACTTTTGTATCTAAATAATTAAAGAGTGTTAAAAGAAGACAATGAAGAGGTCAATGGTATGTGAAGGCAGATACAAAGTATGATAAGAACTCTCAAGAAAAACTGATGTCACCAAAAGAATTGTATGACAGGAAGAGGAGATGGGCTAGTGGGATGGCAAAACCAAAGAATGACAGGTAGGCAGTGTTCTACTGGTACTGTTATGATGTCAGAAGAAAATTTTTAAATGACATTAACACTCCAGTTGGAACTTTTGGGGTAGAATATCAACAAGAACCATAGTAGTTTGGTTGGAGTGGGTAGATTGTGATCTGCGTCATTGATTGGAACTGTCAGATTGATGAAACCCAAATCCATTTGAGTATCTGAGCACTGGCTGTTTCATGGGCTACTTCAAAGTTCAATGAGAGCAATATTTTAATTTTATAGATAAAGAGACTGGGGCCTAGAGAGTAAAATGATTTGTAAAAGACTAGTTTGCCTTCCAGAGCTATTTAAATAATTTTGTGTTCTGGTTAATAACTACAACCACCACAGTAATTTCTGTTGTTGTTGAGTCATTTTTCTGGCATGTCCAACTCTTCATGACTCCATTTGGGGTCTTCTTAGCAAAATTACTGGAGTGGTTTGCCACTTCCTTGTAACGATACTAGGATTTGAAGATCTTCCACGCCCCTTGAGCTTGCTGATGTAGCAGGAAGGGGTGGAGCAAGAGAACGCCGGAGCCAAG
>CM053585.1:334856354-334898362 GCA_028646515.1 Pseudochirops corinnae | reverse complement strand
TCTGTCTGTCTATCTATCTATCCATACATACTTATTTGTGTCTAATAGTAGCCACCTCTGTGGTAGAGGAGGGGAAGAGGGAGAGGAGAGGGGAAAAAAAATAACAAAAATGTGATAGCTTTATTATATATTTAAAAAGAATAGCAAGTTGTACACAATAGATTTGCAGTTTCAGGCTCAATCATTTTTTATTATATTGTGTTATATAAATGCTTATTTTATTCCATTAATTAGAAATAAATAAATTTATGTGAAATTAAAAAAAAGAACTTAGCATAACTAATAAGATAATGATTGATAGTCAAATGAGTTGAACAGAGTGGTTAGAAACCCAGGGTTAAAAAAAAAATAAATTGTGGCTGAACTGAATAAAGTAAACAAAAAACAACACTGGCCAATTTGTTAAGGCTTACCCAAGTAATATTGAAAATATTTCCATGCAACAAGAATTTATTTGTTCTCCTGGCGGTAAGTGACTGTTCCATCTGATATTAACTCTCATGTATTTTTTTATATATCTTGAGTATAGCTAGAGGTACCATTCAATGTATTGTATGACAGTGGAATGAATCCATATTGTCAATATCATCAAGAGGATCAACATAATGTTCTGGAGTGAATTAATCATGCAGAAAAGGGTTTTGCCAACTTGAGAAAAATCTTCCTTAAATTATTTGTGATTATCTTATATATATCAAATTCATACAATAATGTGAAGGAGAACTAAATATAACAGGAGAGGGAATATAGTATAGTGGGAAGGATTTGGGATTTTTAGTCAGGGGACTTGTGTTCAAATTCAAGCTCTGAAACTTCCTGCCTTTATGACATTGATTAGTCACCCCAATTGCCTACCTTACCCCTCCAAATATAAGCAAAAATAAAAGAGAGAAATGACTATGAAAAAATAAACAAACCCAAAGATATCAATTGAAAACAAAAACAACAAACTTAAAATTTCTTCCAGTATCTTGATTGGAAAGTGGTAGAGCAAAATATGGGAATATATACCAAAATATTTATAGCAGCATGTTTATATTTTGTATATATTTCTGGCAATCACAAAGAATCATAAACAAAATGATATCCATTGACTGAAGAGTAGAATAGTACTGAGACTTAAGAAGGGAGAATATGAATAAATCAGAAAAAAATAGAAGTTGATGCACAATGAAAGCAAGTAGAACCTGTAAAAATATACTAAATGACTACAGCATTATATGTAGCAAGAACTGAAACAACCTTGTACTTCTGTTAGAAAGATATATCTACAGAGAAAGAATATATTAAAAATGAAGATGATTTAACAACAAATATAATACTGTATTTTTGTTGTTTAGTTAGTTCTTCATGATCCCATGTATCATAATCACTCAATAACAATCCATTTCAGATCTGTGGACAATGAGGGGATAAGTAGAGTAATTTGAATCCATGGTACTGAAAAATATCATTATACAGTCTATGTTTGACAATGTCAGATCATAGTAATACATGAAGAGAAGAAGAAGGTGGTATTATGAAGCAATAATTGCAGTGCTGGATTTGGAGTTAGGAGGACATGAGTTTGAATACTGCCTCAGACACTCACTAGAAATCAAATCACTTAAGCTCCCTCAGCCTCAGTTTCCTATCTGTAAAATCAGGATGATAATAGTACCTTTTGCCCACAGTCTTGTGAGGATAAAGTAAGATACTATTCATTATATATTTTGCAATTCCTTAGCACACTACATAAATTCTGAGTGCTATTATATATTATAGGTTGGAATAGATAATTTTCAGAATTTTTTATTTTCCATTAATTTAAAGTCAAAGAATTCTGTAGGAATTCAGGGTCACCGATTTGTTGGAAATAATTTCCTATATCACAATAATTGTAGTTGAGTTACAGAGTATGGATAATAGATGATCAATGGGCTATTCTGTAGTGTCCATAGTACCATACACAGCTGTATGAGGTGAAGAACGCAGTAGAAAGAACCAATGATATAGTTGTTTGGATAGCAATAGGAAAGATGAGGAGAAGATCATCACTTTTTGGTACTCTAATAATCTCATTCTCCTTATGTCTCAATAGGATTGAGTTAGTTATTTATTATTTTTTAATACTTAAGAAGATTGTCCTTTCAGTAGTTAAAAGAGGAAGTAAATGACTTTAGCTAGGGTGACCTCAGAAGGTGTAATGCCATGTACTATCAAATTCTCAAAAGAACGCTACCAGGAATAGCTTTTAAGATTCTGATTACACAGTATAGCGAACACTCCATTACAAATCAAGGCAAACATTCACAACAAGTGAAGGTACAGTGTAATATTCACAACATTACATCTTATCACAGAAAATCACAATATAGTGTTCACAACAGCTTAACATTAGAATGGCCACATAGTTTTTACTACAGTGGCCACGGTATTTAGAACAAAGAATGACAAAATAATCATCTTGTTTCCCTAAAGGGGAAACTCTCCTTACTTAATCATTCAATCAATTCACAATACAATAATCAATCTTCCACTCATGGGGCAATCATAGAGTATATTAATCAATCACTTATGTAGCAATCAATCACTAAGTATCATTAATCACAAAATACAATCGTAGAAAATTACACAAACCCTCCACTCCTCTGTGTCTAGTAAACTTGAATTTCGTCATGTGCCAAGGCAAGGCCTTTTCTTTATCTTGACTTGGGGTGGTCTCTCAGATTCTCTGGATCCCCTTCCATGGTCCCAGATCCTACCTGAATCCACCAAATAGTCACCTGGATTCAGAGGCAGACAGCTCCCAGGTCCTTGTCCAGTCCTCCAGGCAGTTCCTGGTACACACTGAAGTTCACAGGGTCCAGCACATCTCAAAACCTTCACCATTTCTGTTGCTGGCAAATCAAGGATCAACCAAGCCACAAACAAACAAAAAAAAGCTTATCCCAGTCATGCTTCTTCAGTCCTCCAGCAATTTGGCTGGCCCTAGGACCCAGAAGGAATCTCAGCCTTCCAGGAGGCAGCAACTTTAGCCTTCACCAGATTCTGGTCTCGAGAAAAGTCCAACTCAGTTCTCAGCTTCCAGATGCTGGGAGAGAAAATCTCTCTCTCTCTCTCTCTCTCTCTCTCTCTCTCTCTCTCTCTCTCTCTCTCTCTCTCTCTTTCTCTCTCTTTCTCTCTCTCTCTCCTGGCTTCAGTCTCCATGATTCTTCCTACACCAGGAGCCACCAGGAAGAACATCCTTGATTCTGATTCTGTCTCTGGAACTCTTCTTATATCACACACTGGCCTCCTGTCTCAGCCAAGCCCCTCCTGTCACCTCAGCAACAGGAGATAGAGTTCATGCTCTCAGTTCACACAGGGCACAAGTTCATACCTTCTGCTTTTTTCACAGAAGCACTTAGCCCATAGTTACTAAGGACCAAGTACTTGCTAAATTAATTACCATTATAGAAGGTTTCAAGGAAAAAGTAGTGTTTAAACAGGAATAAGGATGGACAAGATTTTAATAAATGTAGAGGAAACAAAACCAAACATGAAAAAGAAAGAGATTGGATAGTTTGCTTCGATCTGCATTTAAACTCTAGATCATTCTCTGAATGTAGATATCTCTTTCCATCATGAGTCTTTTAGAATTGTCTTATAACCTTGCATTGCTGAAAAGAGTCCAGTCTATCAAATTTGGTCATCACACATATGTTGTGTCTGTCATTGTGTATAAATTTCTCCTGGTTCTGCTCTTCTCACTCAGCATCAGTTTGTATAAGCCTCTCCAGGTAAATATGAAGTCTATCTGCTCCTCATTTCTTATAGCACAATAGTATTCCATTACCTTCATATACCACAACTTGTTTAGCCATTCCCCAATTGATGGGCATCCCCTCAATTTCCAATTTTTCACCACCACAAAAAGAGCTGAAATAAATATTTTTGTACATATGGGTCTTCCTCAACCTTTCTTTACAACCAGACTAATGTCTAATGTGAAAGTATTTGCAGATCCTATACTTGATTGCATGACACCATGGTGAGGGGAGGGGGGCGAAGAGAGGGAGGGGAGGAAATTTAAAGCTCAAGGGACTGCGGAACTGAATCTTGTAAACTAAAAGTAGACAAACAAATCAATAAAAATGTAAATGGTAGAAAGCCACACCAGATAGAAGAATTTCCATTTATTAATGGGAGTTCTATGTAACACAGTGGATAGAGCTCTAGGCTTGGATCCAGAAAGATCTGAGTTAAATGTAGCCTCAGACCCTTAAATGTGTGACCCTGGGCAAGTCACTGAATGTTTATCTCAGTTTCTTCATCTATAAAATTAGCTGGAGAAGCAAACAGCAAACCAATCTGGTATCCTTATTAAGAAAACCGCCAAAGGGGTAAACAAATCAGACATGACTAAAATAACTGACCAACAGCAACACATTGTCCTGAATAGGTGCAGGTTTGAACAGGCCATTTTTACTTAATGCAAAGACTTCTAAAAATTAGAAAAACCATCCAGAATATCCACTCTTTAAACTCAGCTAGGGACTTTGAATAAGTCAGCTTCTCTCTGAAATTTCTTTCTTTTTAATGCTGATGGGCTGGGAATTCTGCATAAATTATCAGGGGTAGGGGAAACCTATTCAGCACTTTATCTTATGGCGAAAAATCGAATCAGGAAATTCCTAAAGAGAAATAAACAACCTCATTCTTAAAAAAAAAAAAAAAGTTTTCAACTTTCTGATCTTAAAAAAAGTTTATTTTGTTACTGTCTGAGTTTTGAGTGAAGATTCTGAATGTGTTTATTTTTTTTGAAATTGTTTGGCCAGACTAAGAAAAGCCTTTTTGTTTATAAAAACCAGAAAGGGAAAAAAAAAATCTAAATTAATAAAAAGGTAATGAGAGCAGGGTCAGTCCACTTCATTGAAGTAAAACAGGCAATTCAAAGCCCTAGGGCAGGGCATCAAAGGGAAGTGTTAGTAAAATGACCTATTCTATGAAATTAAATATAAATATAGATTTGCTTTGGGGCCAGCTGCACACGCAGTTTGGGGCACTTAACTTTAAAAAAAAAATAATTTCTCAAAATGATTGGGTTAGGAAAACAACTGCTTTCTCCTCTTCCAATGCCATAGACTTATCATGGCACGGTAGGAAAAGAGATGCCAAGGTAAGAGCTGGGTCAGGGTCCTAGCTCTGTTGTTAATGCTTTCTATAACCTTTGACATATCACTGCTTACTCTCTCTGATTTTTGCTTAGTCCATAAAATAACAATAATAATACAGTCAGTAGGCTAATGTAAGGTTGGTTGGGTGGTTGTTGCCCCTCGTGCTCCGAAAAAACCAAAATGACATCACATTGGTGTCAAAGTATAATGTATCTGATTATGGCTGATCAGACCAATGCCAGCTCTGAAGTCTGTACCACAGGACGTATGTAAGAAAATGCTTTATAATCCATAGAGCAGGCTACCAATGTGAACCATTGCTATTAGCAGATGTAGAGTTTTAGAGATAGAAAATGCTCACAGATAATGTAGACTCACTGCTTCATTTTGTTCATAAGGTGATAAGTGGGCTAAATTGGGATTTGAAATCAGGTCTCCTGACTTCCAGTCTAGAATTCTGCCTCTGCAGCTCATTGCCTTTATTTCAAGCATTATACAATCCACCTACATTAGCCTACCTTTATTTCTGCAAATAAGATCCTACATCTGTCTTTACTAATTTTTATTCCTTGTACACTGTATCCAGAAGACTCTGCCCTTTCATTTCTCACTTTTAACTTCCCTAGCTTTCTTCAAGACATGGTTCCAATCTTACCTTCTACAGAAGGCCTTTCTTTCCTGATCTTTCCTATGCTTATGCTCCAGAATCTATAAATAGCTTCTATGCATCTCAATGTTCCTGTGTCATCTCTCATATTAGAGCCAGCTCTGTAAGAGCAGGTACTCGATTTTATTTTTGTTTTATGTTGTTTCATTTTGGGGTTTTCTATTCTCAGTATAAAGCATAGAGCCCAGAGTAAATGTGCATTAAGTGCTATTGAGAGCCTGTTCTTCCTTTCAGTTCATTCTATTTTCAATATTCACATAAATCTGCTATCTCACGATGCATTTTGTCATTCTTCCATTCCAAACTTATGTGACTCTTGTCCATGTGCTCCCTGCAAGGTCCACCCAACACTCCAGAGGCCTTTTTTTTTCTTTTTTAAATTTATTGTATTCTAAATTTAAGAAATAAACATTTTCATAATATAGTAAAATAGGAAAAAAATAATTGCACATCATAAAAATGTTAGTGGAATACTCTGACTACTCATCAGTTGTTTGTCATGTAAATAGCTCATCTATTCTATAATAGAATTCTTTGATCATGTCCTAGATCTTGTTTTTCTTCTAAGTTCCTTCTTGGATACATGTTGTCCCCTGCCCACATACATCAGGGGAGTCTACATTGCACTTTCTCAAATATTTATTTTCAGTTCTTTAGAGACCCTTGTATTCTATGTCTTAACATAATATGGCAGTCTATACTTACTGCATTTGAAATATTAAGTGAGAATTTATTAGAATCCAAGAATGCTACTTCTCTGCTAAACATCTGCACAGACCTCTTCAGTTGGATGTGCAGTTTAAATGTGTTTGCCTCATCATGGGCCATCCAGAATGGTAAACCAACATTATTTTTTGTGGAAAAAAAGCTCCTTACATTTTGTGTTTACCTTTATACAGCTCCATTTTAAGGAGAGGAAAAGTCGCGTTGGGATATGGCTACTCAATCTCCTTTCTTGACATCTCTGCATTTTCTATTATAATTGTCTCTAATATCATAAAGCTCACATTTCAACAGTTACAAAGATCTCTCTCTGACCACTGCTGCCCTCTGGCCTACTGAAACTTCTACCAGTACCTGAGGAATTTCCAACTTTCTAAGAACTGAAATGAGATATTTCTGCTATTCCTCAATTATTCAAAAGGAGGTGAATTCCTAGGGGGTGTCATTTTGCATAATAGAGGAGAAGTAAAACCAAATTCTAACCTAGAGCCATGAAAGAGTCAAGTATGAGATGAAGGAGTGATTTATAGGCACCAGAATATTCCTGTAACATATATTAATGAAAGAAAGAAGGAAAAACATGTGTCTATGAATGTGTTCATGCTATTGCATGTATTTTATTTAATAGTGAAAATGGGTATTATTAAAGAAAGCAAACACCTAGTTCACAAAATATGAAAATCTTATTTTATAGGGACATATAAAAAAATCAAATATCTAAATGTGTTAACAAGTATGACAAATTGTCATCCTAAAATTTGGTAAGGTCATAAGGTAGATTAAAGATATATATTATTTAATAAACAAGCGTTCTGTAAGGCTCTACTATTGACCATGTATTATGATAGGCTCTGGAGATTCAAAGGGAAAAATTCAAAGGAAAAAAATCCCTACATTCAGGGAACTTTCTAATTGGAAAAGCAAGTGAAAAATAAATAAATATGTGCAGGTTTAATATTGAATCCTAGTTCTAGGACATTGCCTAATCAAAACCATTTATCTTATCAATGGGGAAACTGAGGTCCATAAAAACTAAGTGACTTGTGAATAGTTCAATAGTCAATAAGAGGCAGAGCTGGGTGGGGCGAGAGCTCATGTCCTATAATTCAAATCTTTCCACTGTATCCTGTTTATTCTCTAATTCAGTTGAAGACAATCAACATCACTCCATTTCTCTCCAGTGGTGGTGGCATTAAATTTTGTGGAAATGATTCATGTTGCAAAGCAAAATTAAAAAAAATATGAAGAGAGATAATTAAACCTAAGCCATTTATAAAGTCTACTTAAGGAAATGCACCCTGTGGATATGCCAAAGCAAACTCAAAGTGAATAAGTGAGCACGAACATTTTCATTGACTCAGATTTTTTTAAAAGGATATTTGGTTTGCTTACTTATTTTTTTTCCATTTTGCATAATATACCCAAGAGGTGAAAAGAAAGAAAGGGACAAGAAAGAAGGGAGAGATTCTAAAAGAGGGGAGAAGGATGAGAGAGAGAAAGGATGACTGACAATGTGGTATTATATGAAAAACTTTAGGCTTAGAGTCAATGAATCCTGTGAGATCCTGATCAGGTCATCACTCCAAGACCTGAGAACTGAAAACTTTTCTCTTTGTTTAAGTACATTTTGATATAGTTAGTTTCCTCTGTAATTCTGTGTGTTTTATTTTATGCATTTAAAAATACATCTGAGAAGCAATACATAGGCTTTCCCAGACTGCCAAAGGGGTTCATGACAGCAAAAATGATTAAGAAGCCGTGCTTTTTAATCATTTTCTCACCTAAAAAATGGAGGGATTATACTAGAAGATCTATGAGGTACTTTCCAGCTATCAATCTATAATCAGAATACTGTAAAATCCACCTGTAGGTAAATATATGCATGTATTCATTCTTGCCTTGTCTTATCTTGAATTCTAAGCCTATGGGGACTTAGATCTTTTCACTGGCAACATGTCTGCCCACATGTTGAGATCATATCTCTGTAACTAAACCACAATTTATTATTTTACAAATTTCCTAAATATAACCACCTGCTAAGATCACCCAGAGAGAAAGAAAATGGTTAATGCCTGATAGTTATCTAAATGATTTTTTTTTTCAAAAAAGAAAGAAAGGGGGAAAAATACTTATAAATTGTCCAGCAGGAGGAATTAGGCTGATTGAGGACTCCTTGTCAATGTGTGACATATTATATCTCTTCTTAGTTTCTATTTCATTCTTTCATTTTAACAATCTTGACAAAATCTTCATGAAAGAACATGAAAGGACGTTCAACAGAGCAGCTAAAAATGTACCATTTTAGAAAATATTCTCCCTCCCTCTCTTTCATATTGATATCTACAATGGGCCAAGAAGCTTATACTAGATACTGTCATATATTTAGAGAGGGATAGAGAGATGATGATAGATAGAAGAATATAGAGCTGGAAAGACATGTATGTGGATATCTACATATGTACTATGTGTTCATATTCACATGTGCATTTATGTATATATATATGCATATACATGTATAATAGATTGCATGACAAAAATGCCAGCTTGCCTGTCATGAGTATACCTACACAGACACATAAACACATGTATAATGCTTTTAATGTGCCCAATATTTTCCCTGAAATTTAAATCCATGTAATTAACATATGTTTGCAGTGATGCTATATGGCTACAAAGCAAGCATAGAATACTAAACTCTTTGAAGAATCATGTCTTTGCTAAGGAGGTTGCAACATTTGCATACAAAGAAATATTCAGAACAGGCATAAAAGGCATATGTTGTGAGCGTATAACTAACAAAGGAAGCACATTCCTGAGAGGGTAAGAGTTATAGACAACCTGTGACCATCTTTGATACCCAATTTACTTTAAAAATAAAAGTTCTGGAGGAAGACTCTGAGTACACTATAGAGACTCCTTGTGGGAAATTTTCAGAAGCATATGGACAAGAGTCTGTCAAGATGGAAAGGCCTTGGATGTGTTGTCATCCATGCTATTAAACAGAGTACCTAGCTTGATGGTATGGAAAGAGAGAGGGAGGGAATGATGGAAAGAAGGAAGGAAGGAAGGAAGGAAGGAAGGAAGGAAGGAAAGAAGGAAGGAAGGAACTAAGAGAGGGAGGGAGGGAGAATGTAAGGAAGGAAGGAAGGGAGGGAGGAAAGGGGGGAGGCAGGGAGGGAGGGAGGAAGGAAGGCAAGAAGGAGAGAGAGTAGATAGATATGTAGAAAAGTAAGTAGATGATAGGCAGATAGGTGAGAGAGAGACAGAGAGAGAGAGACAGAGATGGATCTAGATACATCTTATAGGCTTTCTATGAAGATCAAGTGAAATAATATATGTATCATGCATTGCCAACATCAAAACACTGCAGAAATTGCCATTTATTATGATGACTCTAAATATTCACTCACAATAAACCCTATGATTGCTTGGTGCCTTAACAATATGATTCTGTGCCACTGGACCCAGATGGCTCTGGAGGAGAAAGTGAGGCTGGTGACTTTGCACAGCCCTCTCTCACTTAAATCCAATTTATTTTGAAGAACTGGAATCATCTTTCTGATGTCATGGTCCTCTTTGAGAATGAAGGACAAACCACAACCTATTTCTTCTAGCCCCAAGGATGTAGCATTTTCCTAGGATTGTCCTATTATTAATATGAGTATTTAAAGAATCCAAATCTATTTATCCTTTCTGAATATTTAGACATAAGTTATATATTAAGGCTAGAACAGATTTTTTAATGGTGAAATTTGCCCATAGGTAGTTTAATAGGTGTCTTTCAATATAAATCCTACTGACTTCTGTGCTAAAACTGATAAATAACTCGAGGAATTCAAATTAACCCTAAGTAGCAAAATACATGTTAAGGAAATAAACTAGTTTGTGTGGTGTTTGGTATACGTGAGAATTATTCAGATATATGGCCTAAGATTATGTAAATATGAGAATCATATTTCATTCATTTATTCATTAAATGCAGAACTTGTGAGAAGGCAATGTTAGGACTGAAAAATTAATACACAAATGTTAAAAATTAAAATCACATTCCTCTAACAATGCTTCAGTCTACAGAGCAGAATATGAGAGCTTATTTTTTCTGTATCAACTAAAGTTACTTTGTACAGTTTCCCAAATATTCAGTGCTCCTGGATAGAGAAAGCCGAATAATCCAGTAGCAATATACGTCCTTATAATATTTTCTGAGTATAAAAATGAGTTCCTAACCAGGCAGGCATATAGAATGCTAAACGTAAAATCATGAGTGGCAAGAGAAAACAAAAGCAATTGAACTAGAAAAGATGGCATTGTCTTGCTTTTTTGCATAAATAAAAATATTACATTTAAAATGCTATACTGTGTCCATAGAGGCATAACAGTGTAACAATTCAAAACTTCAAATGTTGTAATTGTTTTATTAGTGTGAATTCATTGAAAACAATTCAACTCTGTCTTTGTCCTTTCCCCTGAGTGGAGCACAGTTTTTCTTTTGCAATGTTTTGAATTTCCATTAAGGACTGAGTACAATATGGAGTATGAAAAGCAAATTCTAATACAGTATTTATTGTGGTCTTGAAATGGTACTATCTCATAGTCTGATCATATCCAGAGGTCATGATTGGTCAGAGCCATCCTAGGCTTATATGACAGGATCATTCCAGTCATCTTCAAAGTTGAGATTGGACCAAGACAATCATGGTGTACGCACCTGCGATTATACTAAAACTATTCAATCAACCAGCCATTCTTTTGTTCAATATACTGCCAAACAATCTGCATGTTCCAGTTTTTCAGTGAATTAACTCTATTCCCCCACAGCTTTGATCTTATGCATTAACAGATTATGACATAGTCAATGAGTGATGCGCTGCAGTTTGGATTGATGTATATACACACACGTACACATGCACATGTGTATGCATATACACACATATACAACACACATACATGTACATATGCTTATACATATATACACATATGTATATGCATGCGTGCGTGCATGTATGTATGAATAGCTTCTGAAATAAACTAGTTCCTTGAGTATGACTATTGGAGTTTAGCTAAAACATAGAAGAGGAGAAGGGAAGATGAAGACAAATTAGAAGGAGGAGAAGGACGTGGAGGAGGAGGAAGAGGAGAAGTTTGCCATAACATGCTATTGCTTGACTGAGATGGAGTGTTGTTTTGGGACAGAGACAGAAAACAAGGGATGGAATTAAAAGAGTCCAGGGAAATAGGCAAAAATGAATAGTATGACAGCTTTTACTTGGAGAACTTAGAAAATCTTATCCTTGGGCTGGTAGGACACAAATGAAAGGAGAAGATTGCTAAATGCAATCATCAATAGTTTTTTATTGTCACTGTTCATGCTGACCATTCAAAGACTGCAAAAAGTACCAAAACTCTGAAAAATCCATCTGCAAGGCCTATGTTCAAATTACTATAGCTAAATTAGACCAGTACTAATTTTCATTAGTAAGATTATTTTGGATGTAGTGTTTGCTGGATTGGGAGGTAGGGACAGAAGGGAGTTAGTGAGATAAACACTTTTACAATGAGTCCACAGAAGCCCTGACAAGGTCTGAATTAATATGATAGAAAGAGTGGAGAGGAGTAAATAGATGTGAAAAATAGAAAGTTAGCTCTTTGAAATTAAGGGATTTTAAAAATTTTAGTCTTTATATGTCCAATGATTCACATATTAACTTCCACATAGTAGGTAGCTAATAAATCAATAAATAATAAAGTATTATTAAGGATTTGCTACATTTCAGGCTCATAGCCAGTTTTGGAGATGTAGAGAAAAATGTGAAATCAGTCTTTGCTTTGAAAGAACTCATTGCTTCCACTGAGCTTATCACCTTATATAGTCCATCTCCTCCTCCCCCCTAATTCTTTTTGGCTTATTTCTTATCTATGGCACTGTCCCTACTGCTCTATCCCAATCTTCTGAATAATGGAATTCATTTTCAGAGAGTCGTTCTGAATTAACAAGCTTGGACATGATCTCTCTGAGGTCCTGTTTTCTAAGGTCAGAGGAAAGAACATTGAATCATCCTTTGAGGAGTCAAGTGTTACTCAGGTTATAGAGGCAGATACTGAATGGAAAGGGGCCAGGAAAAAGAGTTATTACATATGGAAATGGAAATGTTTCATCCTTAATGTGTTTGAAGTCCCAGATTCCTCATATATAAAAAGAAGAGGAAATTAGACTATTTCTAGCCCAAATGAGAAAATTGCTAAAAGCCCTTCCATTTCAAAGTCCAATGACCCTATGGTGGTATGCTCTCTCTGAAAGCATGTCAGCTTTGTTAGGACAAATAAATTATTATAAGTAGAACTCAACTGAACCTGCTCCATCTGCTTTAAGAACCATTATAGGTGAGCTATACAAAATTTTCATATTTTTGTGCATAGTTTACCTCTCTGTGTATACACTATTCACCGCCCCCAACTCCTCCTTCTAATAGAATATGTACCTACATATGCATGTATGTTGAAGGAAGGCATATAAAGCAACTCCTTCTACCAGCACCCAATACAGATTAGTAGCAATTCTGTTACTTAGTTTTAAAGAATTACTTGTGACAAATGAGAGTTTAAATGACTCGCCTCCTATTACACAGTTAGAAGAAGGTTTTGAACTCTGGTTGCCCTGACTCCATAGTCAACTCCCTATCTACTATGTCATTCTTTTAAATTAAATTTAATTGTTGAATTATATATGTTTTCATTGCTCTCAACCCCTAGCACAGAAAGTTCAGAAGCATGTACCCTCATAGTTTCCCCCATATGTTGTGAAAGAAAGTTAGAAAGTTAAAAAAGAAAGTGAAAGAAAATAAATTGTGCCTCCACAAGTATGGCATTCTGTTTAGAAACTCTGCATGTAAGAGTGATATTGATTGAATTCTTTATAAATTAGCAAGCTATTTGGAATTGCAATTTTGAAAAGTAAAATTCCCTAGAGGGTAGGAAGAGGGAAAGAAGGCACTCTTAGGAGAGGAAGGAAGAAAAGTCTCAGTTATGGCCATGAACTTGGTTGGTACTACCCAGTTGCCTACACATAACATTGACTAGAGAATGAACTTGTGTAGATGGAAGGATTTCTTCATCCCATCAATGTTCTATCAATGTCCTAGTGATACCCATGGATCAGCCGGTAGTACAGTCAATATCTGGAGATGAGAACATACTGGATGTAGATTCATAATTTCACAATGACTCAATAAAGAAATCACATTATGCCTAAAGGGAACTTCTTTAGCATCATAAGAATGGGAGGAAAAAAAAAACCCAACAAATACTTCCAGCAACCAAGAGCTTTGGATTGTTTCTTTGCCACATTTGCTCTATAAGTTTGAGGCTTTTTCTCTAAATTATGTATGTATTTATAGAATAGTGTATCATACTTTTTTCCCCTTGGGGGGGGGTGTTTTCTATCAACATTTTAAAATATGTAACCTTAGTAAATATATCTTCTAAATGCTATTTAAGACCAGCTGACCAAAATGTTTCACAACTTATCATTTGAAGGCAAATCACAGTGTCAGGGGCATGAAACAATTAAATTAGAAGGAAAAAAGCTATCCCCAGCCCCTTAGCTGTGCACTAGAAGATGGAAGGGGGAAATATCAACTTGCTCTTGGATCTGACACATATCTGGGAGAGTAGTACAGATCTTCAGAGCTTATATGGGCTACATGCAGAAATTGTATAATTGGATTAGAAATTAGAAGGAAATACAAGTGAGAACAGGAAAGATGGAGTTGACAGGTAAATTGGACCTTTCTTTTCCATGTAGTTCCTCCTTGAAGCAGATGAAAGTGTTTTTCTTACAGCTATTCTAGCAAAATGAAAGGGGGAGAAAATATTTATTGATGCCTATCTTTCTATTTCTAGCAGAAGCAAAAGCATACTATGACTGCTGACATAAATTCAATTATGCTGACCGGACAGTTCTACACCAGGAAAAGAATTCTGCAACACTCACTAATTGATTAGTGGCAGGACTTAGCAAAGGTGTTCTATAAGCATTTCTTCAGGAAGCATGCATGTAACAAGGGTAAAGAAATAAATACCAAGGACGTATGCTTTCAAATCCCTTCAGAATACTCATCGTGCTGTGGACATACTGAATAGTCAATAAGTCAATGTACTGATTTACATACCATATGCTGAGTAGAAAAGATGCTTACCTGGTCATTTTGTGTCCATCGTTAATGCCTAAGTGACTACATTTTTTTCAAATCAAAGACTCATTTTTTTTCTTATTTTAATTTTGATAAGTTTCAGTTCTGTCTATTACATAGTATTAACTTCTTTGTATGCCTATTAATATGTCAGGTCAAGCCAATAAGCATGTATTATGTGTTATCCATGCTCCAAACTCTTTAGTAAATGGTGAGAATACAGCAAAAGGCAACATACTCTCACTCTAATGTGGGAGCCTACACACATAGCTAGCTAAATATAGATATACATCTAAGATCATATACGTATATATGTCTATGTATGCATATGCAACCTTAGGCGGTATACACACATGTATGTATGTATCTTCATATCTGTACATTTGTATGTGTATATACATACATGCATATATAAACATACACATGCACATGTATCAAATAACACACATATACATATGTATGTATACACATATGATAAGTCTTTATACCTAGAGTAATGTTGAATAGGAATTATACTCCAACCGGTTGAGTAAACTTAATCATGACCTAGGGATTCTTTATAAATTATTGTTAGTTGCATTTGAAGTTATCAAAGAGGTTGAAAGAAACTTGAATGTTGATGTTCTTGTAAAACTTCCTATTGGGAAAAGGGGAGACAAGAGGAACTCTTATAGGGGAAGGGAAGAAAAGTCTCAGTTTGGCCCTGGCCTTGGTCATTGCCTTCATATAGCATTGGCTAGGAAATAAACTTATGAATTTTGAAGAGCTCAGTGCATCATGACATATATTGCTAATTTTCAGTCATTTTCAATCACATCAGACACTGTGATCCCATTTGGAGTTTTCTTGGCAAAGATACTGGAGTGGTTTGCCATTTCCTTTTTCAGCTCACTTTACAGAGGAGGAAAGTAAGGCAAATGGAGTTAAGTGACTTGCCCAGGGTCATATGACTAGTAAGCATCTGAGACTGGATTTAAACTTAAATCTTCTTGACTCCACTTTCATAACTCTACTGTACCACCTAACTTTCTGTTGGAATATGTGTGCATTTATATGAATATACTTATGTGTATGTACATGCATTTATGTATGTTTATATGGATGTATATACATGTCTATGTACAAACACTCCCATGCATACATATCCATAGATATGCATGTGTGTCTGTGCATACTTACATGCATTCATGTGTGTGTATGTGTGTGTGTGTGTGTATGTGTATTCATGCAAGATATATATGCCGCATGAATGGGAAGTAATTTTCGAGGGTAGTTGAAGAGAGGAGGAAGGGAAAGAAAGTCCTCCAAAAGAAAGTGGAATTTCAGCTGAGTCTTGAAGGTAACCAAAGAGACTAAAAAGAAGAGAGGCAGAGGAAGGAATACATTCCAGGAACTGGGGAGCACCAGTGCCACGACCCAGAGATGGGAAGTGGGAGGGAGTGTATGGGACACAGCAAGTAAGCTAATGCAGGTGAATCAGAGATTGAATAGAAGGGAGTAAAGTGTATGAAATCTATAAAGGTAAGAAGAGAGGAGATTATAAAAAGTTTTTCATGACAGAGAGCGGTTTTCACCTTTGATCCAGAAAGTAATGAAGAGCCACTGGAGTTTATTGTGGAGGACACTTAATATATGTAGAAAAATCAGTGTGCCTGCCAAGTGGAGAATGGATTTGAATGGAGAGATTTGAATCAGAGAAACCATGTAAAAGGCGATTGTAATACTCCAAAAGAAAGGTGAGGAGGCCTGAAACGAGTGCCATCCCCTTCTGTGTATCTTTCTTATCTTTGTTCACAAGAAGAGTAGATTGATTTTTTAAAATAAAGTTTTATTCAGTAAATGAAAAAATCACCTTAAAGCTGATTTATGATAATAGGTTTCTGGGAAGATAATAGGATTAATAATGCTAGAAGGCTTTCTTTCACATGTAGGGCACAACACAAACTAAATGTTTATTATCTGGGGCTAACTTAGTTCAAAGTAAGAGTAAGCACAGAGCATATACGTAGTGATGCGAAGCAGTCTAGATCAATTTCAGTCTAATTTTAGCCTAATATAACAAGGTGAGAAAAGTCAACAGTTGACAGTAATAGAGAGAGGAGAAAGGAGAGAGAGAGAGAGACAGAGAGACAGAGAGAGAGACATAGAGACAGAGACAGAGAGACAGAGACAGAGACAGAGAGACAGAGACAGAGAGACAGAGAGAGAGACAGAGAGAGACAGAGAGAGAGTGATTGAGATTGAGATTCTTCCAATATCTGTTTTCCAAGTTTAAAGTTTGCCCAAAGAGTGAGGACATTTTCTAACCATACAAATGCTCTAGCAGGCCACATACCATATTTCTGGGAAGATTATAACTTTCCTTTACGAATAAAGACTCATATTGATAATGATAAAACCTTGATGTTGAGTTGAAAGTGCTTTGGAGAGCTCTAATTGCTCTAAATCTTTGATTCAGTATTACTGCTATTATTTATCACATTATTTGGTAGTTTAATATTCATGTTCTTTAAAACATAATGATATTTAAAAACAAATAAAGATTATAAAACATATAGGAGGTTTTTTTTTTTAAAATAAATTACAAAATCCACATAAATCAATATTTCTATAAATTGTCAACAAAATGTAACAACAAGAGATAGAAAGAGAAATTTCATTTAGAATAACTGAAATCAATATAAAATACTTGGGAATCTACCTGCTAAGATAAACCCAGGAATTCTATGAACATAATTATTAAACACTTTTCACACAAATAAATCAGACACAATCGGAGAAATAGTAATTGCTCATGGGTGGGATGAGCTAATATAATACAAAGAACAAATCTACCTAAATTAGTTTACTTATTCAGTGTCATACCAAACAAACTGCCAAAAAGTATTTTAGAGAACTAGAAAAAATGATAACAAAATTGATATGGAAGGAAAAAAAAAAGCTTAGAACATCAAGGGAATCAAAATAAAAATGTAACAGAAGGTAGACAAGTAATAGCATTAAAATAATCTCGTACTTGTTAAAAAAACTAAAGTGGGGGGATCATTAGAATAGACTAAGTACACAATATATAGTATGAAATAACTATAGTAATCTAGTATTCAATAAATCCAAAGATTTGAACTTTTTGGAGAAGAGGTCACTTTTTCACAAAATTCCTCAGAAAACTGGAAAACAGTTTGGTAGAAATTGGGTATAGAAAGCTCTCACACTGCATAAAAATGTAAATTCAAAATAAGTACATGATTAGGCATAAAGGATGATATCATAAGTAAATTATGGAAGCATGGCAAAAAGTTTCCTGTCAGATCTTTGAATAAGTGAACAGTTTATGACTAAACAAGAGATATAGGGCATTATAGGATATAAAATGTATTAATTTGGATTATATTAAATTAAAAAGTTTTGCCGAAACAAAACCAATGCAGATGAAATTAAAAGGAAAGCAGGAAACTGGAAAAACATATCTACAGCGAAATTCTTTAACAAAGGCCTCATTTCTTAAATATATAAGGAATAGAATTAAATTTATAAGAATATAGGCCATTTCCCAATTTATAAATGGTGAAAGAATGTGAACAGATAGGCAGTTTTCAGAGGAAGAAATCAAAGCTATCTATAATCAAATGAAAAAAAAAATTGTCCCAAATCACTAACGATTACAGAAATTCAAATTAAAAAAAATTTTGAGGTACCATTTCACACCTTTTTTATTGGCTAATAAAACAGAAGGAAAATAGTTAATGTTGGTGAGAGTGCAGAAAAATTGAGATAGTAATACACTCTTGATGAAGTTGCAAAATGATCCCACCATTCTGGAGAATAATTTGGAACTCTGTCCAAAGGTCCATAAGACTGTGTATATCCTTTGACCTGGCAATAGCACTACTAGGTCTGTATTCCAAAAATGTCAGTGAAAAAGGAAAAAAAAATGTGCTATATGTTCAAAAATATTTATTGCTGCACTATTTATGGTAGCAAAGAATTGGGAATTGTTGGAATACTCATCAATTAGGGAATGACTAAACAAGTTGTGGCATGATTTTGATGGAGTACTATTATGCTATAAGAAATGATGATGGGTGTGTTTAAGAAAAACAACAACAACAACATTGCAAGGCTACATGAATTGGTGCAAAGAGAAGTGAGAAGAACCAGAAAATCATTCTACATGGTAACAGCAATATTAATGATCAACTGTGAATAATTTAGCTATTCTGACCTAAGACAATTCCAAAAGACTTATGCTGCAAATTGTCATCTACTTTCAGAGGAAAAAATTGATGAAATTTGAATATAGATTGAGACATATACTTTTTACTTTCTTTTTTGGGGGGGAGGGGTCTTTGTTGTCTTGTGCAACATATTTAAAATAGAAATCTGTTTAGTATGACTTTACATGTATAACCTATATAAAATTACCTTCTCATGGAGAAGTTATGGGTGAAAGGGAGAGAATTTGTAACTCAAAATTTGAAAATAATTAATTTTTACATATAATTGAGAAATATTTAATAAAATATTAAAAAAAAATTGTTGTTGTTCAGTGGTTTCAATCACATCTGACTCTTTGTGACCCCACTTGGGGTTTTCTTGGGAAAGATAGTAAAGTAGCTTGCCATTTCCTTCTCCAGCTCATTTAAAAGATGAAGAGACTGAGGCAAACAGGATTAAGTGACTTGCCCAGGGTCAGAAGCTAGTAGGTATCTGAGGCTGGACTTGAATTCAAATTTTCTTGAATCTAGGCTTGGTGCTCTATCCATTGTACTTCCTAACTGTCCAACAATTCATTGGGAAAACTAAAACAAACAAACAAAACAAGTAAATTACACCTTTGACTTCCAGAAAGAGACATCTTGTTATACCGAAATTCCCTTCATCAATGAACATTAGGAAATTATTGCTTTTTGGAGAGCAATTGGGATCAAGTGACTTGCCCAAGGTCACACGGCTAATAACTGTTAAGTGTCTGAGGCCAGATTTGCACTCAGGTCCTCCTGACTCCACGGCTTGTGCTCTATTCACTGTGCCACCTATTCTTCCCACAAAATTATTTGTATTTGATTATCTTAGTTTCATGCATATGTGAAATATCTATGTTCACACAACTAGTGGTTCATATATTATTTGATTCACAATCCTCAAAACAACTTTGTGGGGAAGGTGTTTCTATCAGACCCAGGAAACCAATGTTGAGGGTTTTCAAGTGATTTGCTTAGGGTTACTCACCTAATGTCTGGGAAGAGATTTGAGTCTGTTTCTTCCTGGCGCAAAGACCAACATTTTATCTAATATGCAGCATGAATGTGTTGATGTTTCATCCAATTTTTTTAATTCCAGCATCTATTAATAAATTTGAATCAATAAATGAATTCATGTATAAGCATTTGGTGAATATTTTCTATATACCTGGCATAGTCTGATATGTTAGGAGTTCCAAGACTAAAAAAAAAAAAAGAAGCAATCTCTGCCCTCAGTTAACTTGCTAGATTTTCTTTATGACTGGGATATGGTTTTATCATCTTACGTAAGGGTGAGAAACCTGTGGCTTCAAGCCCACGTGTGGCCCTCTAGGTCCTCAAGTGTGGCCCTTTGATTGAATCCAAACTTCATAGAACAAAGGATTTGGATTCAGTCAGAGCATTACACTTGAGGATCTAGAGGGTCACATGTGGCCTTGAGATTGCAGGTTCCTCACTATTGTTTGCAATCAATACAGTTTTAGGATCTATTCATTTGACACACATCAGTTGACTCAAAAATACCAAGTTAATTTGCTTAATTGGTTGTTGATGTTACTAAGACATCATACTACCCCAGGTTTTACCTACTGGAAGACATTATTTTTTTCTTCTTAAATTCTTACATTTTCTCTCTTTGTACTTGACGTTATTTTGAATGCCAGAGGATACTTCTTTCCAACAAAGATAAAGACAGTGTATTCATTAAGGAATCTCTCAGGAGCATGCTTTATTTTCACACCCACGTCCTTGCTTCCTATAGTTACTTTAAAAATCTTGAATTTTCATCAAGAAGTCTCTGACAGGGCACTTCACAACCTCCTTCAGCTCCCCTCCCATTTATTTCCCTGTAGTTTCCCTCTAGTGACTCTTTCAGTGCCTTATATCCAGCCTGGACCTTTAATGGTTCTTATAACAGTGGAATATATTTCTCCTTTGAATAGAGACATCCATAAACAAAACTAATTGGTAGAGAGAGAATATGATCGAGATTGTTTTTAAACTGAAGCCTAGAAAATTTGTTTTGTCAGACATGAAATATTTTTGGTGGGAACTTCTGTAGGCAAATTTATCAAATTACCATTTATATTAAATATCTATTATTTCTCATTGTTGTTGTGATATTGCTTCATCTTATAATTGACACATTTTTAGGGCTGTAAATTTAACTGCGATTTTGCACTTCTACAGATGAAACCCTGAATTGTCCTAATGTGGAAATGAGGTATTAAGATCACATGACTAATAAGGGTCTATAAAAATGCAAATAATTTCCCAATGAATATTAAATTTTCTTTTTCCCCATTTAGCTTTTATAAAAATTAATTTCATCAATAGTTTTTAAAAATAAATTATATCTCCCACTGATTCATTTAAATCCCCCTCCCAAAGAGACATCCACTATAATAAAGAATTTTTTAAAAGGTGCTGCAATGAAAAAAAGAAATTAATAAAAATAACCCCAAAGTCTCATGTTATATCCAGCATTATATATTCATGTTCCTTCAGATCTTCACAAAAGCAGTGTAAGTGCCTTTCAGACTTTTTTTGGAAAAAAAAAAAAAACAACATTTGATCATCTTAATTTCTCAGTATTAAGTTCCTCCTATTTTGTTTCTGTTGTTCTTTGCATTTACATTTTGTAGTAATTTAAACTATTGTTTTCTTGATTCTGCTTACTTCACTTTAAAAAGTTCATGTAATTAATTGAATGCCTCTCTATAGTCATAATTTTCATATTTTCTTATAGTATAGTAATAGTCCATTACAAAGAATTATATCATACATTTAAATTGGAAAATACCATAGAGGTCACCAAGTCCAATCACCTCATCACCTCATACAGAGAAGGCGAAAATGAGGTTCAGAGTAGTTAGATTACTTGCCCAGGGCACATCTATGTCCCATATTTTGTTTAACCTTCCTCAATGGAAGATCATCTACTTTTTTCTAGCTAAAAAATCAACTCAAAACAACTTTCACCCAATGCTTTGCTCGTAGTAAAGTCTTAATAAAGACTTTCATTCATCCATTCCCCAAGTTAGGAAAGATGGGAATTATCAATGTTGGAAGGTTTATAGAAAGATGAGTACATGAAGTCATTTAGGCAGAGCTGTGAATTTGTCCAATAATTTTAAAAATAATTTAGTATTCAAGGAGAAGAGTGACAAAAATGCTCTTAAAGGGAATCCTCTCCTGTAGTCTTTGTTGAGAAAACCCCAAAAGGGTTCAGAAAGACTCAGACATGACTGTAAATGACTAAACAACAGTAACATTCTTATTCAATTCAATTCAGATTGGATAGGATAGTTGTATTTTGGTGTTGGGTGGAGCTTAACTATGACATAGTTCAGCTCCTTGTTGTTGTTGTTCATTCTTCCTTCTTGAAAGAGGACCATGACATCAGGGAGATGATACCATGACATGTAAGTGATTTGGAATTTTGAGGGAGGGCTGTGCAAAGTCACCAACCTCACTGTCTCCTCTGGAGTCACCTGGGTCCAGTGGCAAGATATAGTTCAGGGTGGCTGAAGATGGCCCTGCAGTGGGACATGGCTTTTTTAAGCAAAGATCTTTAACAGGTCTCAGTTTGACTGAAGTAATGCCAATTCAGTGATTAAAGCTAGGTAAAAAATGAGACAAAGAATGGCCTCTAGTTAAAAAAAAAATCAATCTGGGAGGGCAAGACTCTCAGAGTTTCTGGCCAAAAACAGAATCCCTATTTACATTCACTCTGAGACAGTCAAGACTGGGGTTCAATGACTCAGGGTCATGTGGACAATTCATGATAGTGTTAATATTAGAGGCAGTACTGAACAGATGATAGAATAAGAGTTGGAAGGACTGGAGCTTGAATCCTGCCTCAATGTAAGAGTTAAGTGATGCTGGGCAAATTACTTAATTTCTCTGATCCACAGTTTTCTCAACTGTAAAGTGAGGAAGGGATCATAATAGTCCCTGCATCATCAGGTTTTTAGGAGAACTAAATTAGATGCTACTTTGCAAACTTTAATATGCTATATAAATTTTAGTTGATACCATTATTGTTAATATTTTTGGAACAGAACTATTCTGAATCACAATTTTCATTTAAATAGATCCAATAAACTAGCTCCATACTCACAAGTCACATGGTAACCCAGTCTAGAGACCATGACCTGGAAATTTTAACCCTTTTATCCTTGGAACTTCCACCTTGGGCCACAGTTCTGAATGAGGGATACCCTCACTTCCATCTACTTTTTCAATCAAACTCCAGTAATTTCAGTCAGTAAGTCAACACTTTATTTTTTTTAAATAAAAAAGCATTTATTCCTGTGCCAATTACTATTTCAAGCAATGAAGATGGAAATAAAGACAAAAACAATTTTATTATCCTCAAGAAGCTCACATTCTAGTGATAGAGAAAACTTGCAAATTGCTATCTCTATATGAAGTATTTGCAGTATAAATGGAAATGAATTTCAGAAGGAAGACACTAATTTGAGAATAGGGAGACCTCTTATAAATATATAATTTCAGTTGAGATTTGAAGGACTACAGAGAAACATACATACATAAATACATACATACATACATGGCCCAAACAATCCTTTTGTATCTGAGTGGAGGATAGATTGGAATGTGGAAAGACTGGAGGCAAGGAAGTCAACTAGAAGTGTATCGTAATAGTCTATCAGTGATATGGTGAGGACCTGTACTTGGACGGGGACTATATGGATTTAGAAGAAATGAGTTGTATGGGAGATATTAGGAAGGCAGAAAAGATAAGACTTGATAAGATAATGAGATAAATGAGAGTAAGGAATTGAGAATGAAATTGAAATTTCAACCTTGAATGTTTGGGAGGTTATGGTACCCTCAGAAGTAATTGGAAAATTGTGTAGAGAGGAGGACTTGAGTGGAAAGATTATCAGTTCTGTTAAATATAATGAATTTAAAGTAATTATGAGATATCTAATTCAAAATGTCTAAGAGAAGTTAATGTTATAGGGCTAAGGTTCAAGAGAGATTAGAGCTAGATATATAGATCTTGGTACGACTGAATGAAGATAACATTGGAACGCATGGTACCTGATAAAATCATAAAGAGATAGAATAAAGAAGAAGAGATGGTTAACTAGAGGCTTGAGAGCCACCCATTGTTGGTGGAATGACCTGGGTGAAGATCCAGCCAAGGAAACTTAGAAGGAGTAGGAGATTCAGAAGAGAACAGTGTCATAAAATTTGAGATCTTATGTGTTACAATATTCCAGGGAAGAGGGTAATCAAAAGTGTCAAAGGCTATAGAGAGATCATGAAGGATGAACGTTGAGAAAAGGCAATTCTATTTTACAGTTCAAGAAATCATTGTTAACACAGGAGAAAGATATTTCATCTGAATAATGAAGTTGGAAATCATACTTTCGAGGCCTTAAAATTAGTGTGACAAGAGGATGTAGAGCCGACTAGTGTAGTAGTCTGTTTTCTTAAGGAATAATTACGATTATAATGAGTGGTGATAGTCATACAACATTTTTTTTAAAGGATGGAGGTGACAAGTGTATTTGAAGGCACCAAAGAAGGAGCCAATGGATATGGAGAGATTGAATTCGGTTTACTCCCTACTCCCTGGCCATCTTTTCCTCTCCTTCCTTGCCACTTGATGTGTACCCCCCCCTCCCCTGCTTCCAGACTCTTCTTCCCTGTTCCCATTATGTATCTGCATCAAATCAACTCTGCTGTTGCTTTTCGCAGGTATATGCAAATCTACTTCCTTATGACTTGCTCATCATCCAGGTAATTTTTGAGAGAAAAAGCTTGTCCCTAACCACTATCTCCCAGCAAGCAGGTAACATCAAGGGGAGGCATAATCTTTGCTTTTGTCTTTGTAACATCATAGAGTAGAAAACCATTTCACTCAGAAAGTACAGCACGATAAACACCATTACAAGGATTCATACTTCATTTACTTCCTTCATTCAATCCATTCTTCTATTAATGTCCTATTTTGACAATAATGCTGGTAAAAAAAAAAAGCATTTAGTACAGGATACAAATTAAAATGTATAATTTAAATTAAAATTCTCTACTTTTTTTTTCCTTTAGTGGGGGTGTTGAATAATTAAGACAGTTACAAAACAGATAGAAGGTGATTTCGGAAGAAGGAAAGTAGCACCTGGGGGGAATCACACTACACCATTTTCTTAATATTTAACATCCTGCTAATCATTTATTTTGTGATAATATTAGACTGAAAGCTCTTAATAAAAATAATGTCTTAATTATTCAACATCTTTACCCTTTAAAGAAAAAGAAACATGAAATTTTAACAATAATTTTATTGTAGTCTGGGATAACTCTTCTTTTTGGAAAAAAAAAATACTGTTGCTAATATTCTGTCAATCTACAAAAAACAAGTCAACCAGAACTCAACTACCTGCTTCATTTTGCTTTAAAGTTAGAATGACTGTGCTATTTCAATTCATGTTTGATTTGTTCCCCATTCTACTTACTCTTGCAGAGTGATTGCTGTCTTTCACAAAAAGCTTCCTATTAGTTCATTTCTTCACTGCTTTTCTCACGATGGTAGCACATTACTATCAGTTTTTCCACTTGACTGAATGGACATCATGCTATTCTCGATATGTATTCCAAAGTAATTGTGATGGTGGTTAATCACCAAGAATTAGCATCAGATGGTGATGCTAACCCTACCTGACCCCATCCAAGAATATTACTAGTTACTAGTGTCCTACCCTTCAGGATCCTAGAACTGTCATTTTCCATTCTTGTGGCTCACTTTCCCATCTTGGCACATTGTTCCTGATGGGTACCTTCCAAGTGAGAGGCACAGAATCAACGTGGGGGGAAATGAATTGTATCAGTGGTGATATCATATGAGAGTAATTGAATCTCCCTCTTCTTAGTAAATTCAGCCCTAGCTGCTTGCTGCCTAAATTCCTCTATCTTGCATGTCCACTGTTTCCTTTAGAACCTTACTCTATTGTTTACAACCTTCTTTTCTTTTGAAATGGTACTCTTTTATTTTACTGACATCTTCTCTTCATCAAAATGTAGCTTTCTCATGAAGGTATTATAACTCTTGGCATTTTCTTCAAGACTGTCTCTTCCTTATTTCATATCACTTGACACAAAGGATCAAGAGAAGTTTGAATATACCTACTTTTCATTGCTGCATCACAATTCTGCCTATGCCAGAGTCATTCTGCAAAAATTTCTACAGTTTTCAAATTTATTATATCCTGAACACATCATTGTATTTCCCTGCTCTGTACCTCCAGATCAGACCACACTTTGAGCATTGTACCTATGCAGCATATGGTAGGGAGGGTAATGATAAGCTGGAGAAAATCCAGAGGAGGTAACCAGGATGATTAATGGTCTTGAGATCATATGAGATGAGGACTGGTTGAAAGAACTAGGGATATTTGGTCTGATGAAGAGAGGACTAAAGTCTGAGTGGCAACAAGATATGGTCACAACTAACCTATCACATTGGGAGAAGGAGGATGCCGCATGTCTCTGATGTTGAGTTATGTAAGTTATTTTCAAGAGGATTATTCAATATCCTATACTGTATTATATTATCATGCCACCACTATTAATGTAAATCACCCCATCCCACTCCCAATCAAAACAAACATACAAATATACAAAACCTGTAACCTATTTTGGCCTCTAGCAGAATTCTGGCCAACAGGTAATATCCCAGGAATGTAAGAGTAGAACAAAAAAAAGACTTCAGATGGCAACTAGGACAGTTCTTTTATTTTACAGATGAGGAATGTAAGGTTAAGTAATCTTTCCAAGGACAAATATCAGAAGTAGTAAACTGATGGGCATCAGAATTGGGATTTGAATTCATGTAGTATGACTACAAAGCCAGAACTTTTCCCATTGTACTAAAAATGCTTTAAAAAAAGATGTATGATTTGACTGTATGCTTTTTGATTAAAAATAAAATAAAACTCCTTCCTGAGTTCATTCTATATCTTATGTTTTACAAATGAACAGATTATTATAAGGATGAGCCTGTCCATGAGAGAAATTAAAGCCAGGACTTTCACTGTTTTATTAATGACTAAAATAGTTTCTGACAACTTTATTTGGGATTTATGTATGACTTCCAGAATCTGTATCTTGATTTTATGAATCATTTGACTAATTTTAGAAAAAAAATTCATGAGCCTTCAACTCAATGTACATCTGAAGATATGTATATAAGGTTATTAAGCTGAAATAGATCTCTCACCCTTTTGGACAGTCTCAGGAATGATTCCAAGTTATATAATTTCCTAATCTAATGATCATCAATAAACTTCATGTCATTTATCTTTAACCTCTATTAGCCACTGGATAGCTCTTAAGACTGAATTTCTCCAATGGTCAACCTTCCATCTTCAGTTTTTGAGTCATGAAATGACTTCTTCATTCTTTCAGATTAAAATGGGAGATGTCAAATGACTGGATCATTTCCTCCCTGATTCATCTCTAGCCTCATCTCTGTCCTTGCCTGTTTCTATTTTTTTTCACATGCACAAGCTCTACTTCTGACAACTTTATTCATTTGCTAGTTAAACCTGCTCTCTTACAACCTTAGATTTATAGAAAGTAACATATGCATGTACAATTCACCTCCTTTTCTCCTTGACTAAATTCCTATTGCCCATCTGTGTCACAGAGGGCATTAAGCATATGGCACCATGTTTTGCCCACATTTCTTATCTGAATTAGTTTTTTATGTCTTTGTACACTACTATGACTGGATTACAAATGATATAGACCAAGTTTTTTGTTTGTTTTCTGCCTTTTCTCTTCCTGATTTCTTAAGACAGTGCAGACATTCCTGAAGACTACCCCAGTGGAATACAAATTCTGAACAATACTATAAGGCTAGAAGGGTTTTATGTGTTAATCCTGCTGGCAGCCTTAGAATAAGTCCTGTGGGAGAGTTATTTAATCAAACCTTTCTTTTCATGCTCCCTTCATTTCCCTCCTACTTGTCTCTAAGCTAAAGATCTTTCCTCTTTTTCTTTCATGTTTTCCCTCTTCTTCCTTTCAAAACCACTTAACATCATCTCTCTTTCCTCCTTCCTTATAGTCGTTGATGAGGTGGCCATTTTCCTTGCCTAGACCATTACCTTGATATGTGCCCTTGATATTCCTTCTTCTAAAAGAAGGACCCTTCAGAAACATCTATCTCCCTTTAATCTCTCTGTATCTACTGTTTCCTTCCCTGAATCCTGGCAATGTGCCCTCATATTTGAGATACATAAAGCAAAGAAAAACCAACTGTCTACAAACCCTACTATCTTCTCAATCCATCATCCCTTTCTTAGTGAAATTCCCAGAGAAAGCACTATGTTCTTGAATTCACTTAACCTTTCTTCTACTTATTTCTTAATCTTTTGTAATCTGGCTTCCAACCTCATCATATATAAACCGAAAATTTTTTTTTTCTCTAAAGTTAGTAATGACCATTTAATTGCCACAACTAAAGACATTTTATCAGTCATTATCTTTTTTGACCTTCTTTCTATGTTTTACACTGCTGACCAACTTCTTCTGGATGCTCTTTCCTTTTGGGGTTTTTTTCATACTGCTATCCAAACATTCTGATCTCTCCTCCAGTCTTTGCTAGCTAAGCACCATATTATGCTTTTAAATTATGGTTATACCCCAAAGGTCCACCCTAGACTCTTTTAGACATGACAGAGAGATGAACAGTGGCAAAATCTCACACTTTCAGCTTTAACCCACTTCTAGATGAGAGCAGGTCCTAGTCTTCTGGTACATCCAGAGTTCCAAAGGATCTTATCTTCCTTCAATGCCAGTCACATTCAAAAGAACCAAAACTAAATGGGTCGACTATTAATAGCCTTTTCTAACTCAGGAATATGAAGACTGGTCCAAAATAATTGGTAAACTACTATTAATATAGGCTTTCATAACTCAGAGAAGTGATGATATCCTTCTTTTGTTATTAAATATCTGCTAGTTTTTCAAAATATTTTTAAGTTTTAAACTTAAATACATAGTAAGAAAAGAAAAGAAATATATTATAAGCTTAATTACAAATTAAAAAAGAAAAAAAAACATTACCATATGTGTAGCATGGTAAATATACATTAAGTTTCCATTTAAAAAAAGTCTATATAATAAATAGCATGCATTGTGTTCAGAGCTGTTCATCTTTGATTCCTTGTAAATTTGCATTTGTTCCCTGATGTACACTTTTTACTTTGTTCTCCCCCCACCCTTGCACCATCTCCCCTTCCCCCAAGGAGGCTACAATCAAGTGTAAATATATCTCTCTAAATCTCTATCTATCTATATCTTCTAAATGACAAAGTGGGACATCAGGATTTCAACCATCTTACTTATTTCACAAGCGGTAGTTTATTTCATGGGAATGATAAGTTGATTTGTTAATCTTTTGTACTATTTTAATGGGTTTTCCATCCAACTACGTGTCAAATATTGCAGCAAAATGCAGTCTTCAACCACATTTTTTTTTCCTTTGTTTAGACTTTAATACAATGTACATTTTCTTATTTAAAAATTGCGTTTGTTGTGTCAAAAAAAATCCTTCTCAAAATCCAATGAGTAGTATTGCAAATGTTAAGGACATTTTATGGATGAATAAATGATGTCTCTAAAGAGGTTGAGTTCTTACTATGTTGACATAGCTTCTAAGTGATAGCAGCGATGTAATATAAAGGGATAGGGATTAGGCCTGTGATTTTCTGGATAAGGAAACTCCCTTTACCAATGCAGGTCTAGATCCGCTCTGCATTGTTTAGTTTGGGAGTTCATGAAGTTCAGAGATTGCCCAATATTGCACAGCATGTGTGAGAAGAGAACTTTGAAGCTCAGTCTTCCTATCTTTGAATCTAGCTTTCTATTCGTTGTATCATATTATCTCTACATCATCTTTATTTTATCCTCAATCTTATGCAGTTTACTTTTCATTTTGAGCAAGATTGGAAATTGTAGCTTTCTATATTCTTTCTCATAATCCCATATTCTTGACTCCTGCCTGTAAGTCAGCTGTTCAATCTGCCCTTTCATAAGACCTTCAAGTTAGCAACACTTCTCATTCTCACTCAGGAAAGAGACAAAAAGAATCATTCTGCCCTATGATTTGTACTCATGGTAAGTCTGTCATTAGACTAACTTTGGTTCCTTTGAAGCAATAAAGCTTAGTACCTCAGTCTTTTCTGAGTCTTTTAATTAGGCTTACATTTGTTACTTTTCCTATACTTCTTCACTCTTTTGATTGACACTTTGGGAAGTCTCTTTTATATATTCTCTTAAAGGTGTTTATACTTAGGATCATGTAATCTTATAGATGAAAGGAACCTTAGAAATCTCTTTGAAGATGAAGAAATTGTGTCCTAACCAGGTTAAATGACTTGGTCATGATTATGCATTTAGCCACTGATCTATTAGTGGACACAAACTTCCACAGCTTTTCCTAGAAGGATGGGGTTAAACCCTTGAGTGCCGTCATAATATCCACTAAGATTTCTGACTATTTCACTCCAAATGTCTTAAATATTCTCAAATTATTTAATGATTATCAATTATGCTCACAATTTATTTTATGAGAAAGACTTCTGGCATATATGTTTACAAAAAATAAGGTCAAATGTCTTAAAATGTTTAAAATACATGGTCCATTCTTTTCTTCTAAATGATCAGTTTGAACATATTTCTATTTTTACCTGTTAGTTTATCTATTTTTGAAGTACGTGTGGGCAGTTAAGTGGCACAGTGGATAGAGAATTTGTCCTGGATTTAGGAGGACTTGAGTTTAAATATAGCCTCAGATGCTTAGTAACTGTGTGACCCTGGGCAAGTCACTTAACCCTGATTGCCTTCTCCTCCTCCTCAAAATAAATAAATAAATGAAGTAGCTCTGTGGCACTATGGATAGGGAGCTCTCCTCATTGATAAAGAGTCAACTTCTAGTCAGTTAGACTTGGAATCAAGAACTCCCTCATAACATAGTGACTGTGTGATTCTAGAGGAAATTCTCAACTCCTCAGTCTTTTTGACAATTCTACCAGATTGTATGTTGAAAATACAGTTAAAATAACACTTTTAAAGGGCAATAAGAATTGATTTAACTAAATTTAAAAAACATAATTTTTTAAATTCATTCAAGATTTTATTAAGATTTAAATACCACCAACATTTTATGTCATACAAGATAAGGTCAAAATGGATTCATGATTTATAAATAAAGGATGCTACCATGAGCAAATCAGGAGAGCAAGCAATAGTTTACTTGTTGGAACTATGGAGTGGGGAGGAATTTATATTTAAGAATTATGTGTCAAAAATCACTTTTGTTTAAATTCATTTCTTTTAGGAATCATATCTCCAGATTTTATCCTACTGATTTATTCAACGTACCTACAAATATATGACATACATATTTATGAGGATATATGTATACTATGTATATTTTTCTATCATAAAACACAAAATTAATTTTTTTTCTAATTTGTTGTTGTTCAGTTATTCCAATTATGTCTAATTTTTTTGTAAGGCCATTTGAGGTTTTCTTGGCAAAGATACTGTAGTGGTTTACCATTTCCTTCTCTAGCTCATTTTACAGATGAGGAAACTGAGGCAGAGTTAAATGACTTGCCCAGAGTTACATCACAAGTAAATGTCTGAGGATAGATGTGAACTCATGAAGATCATCAGTCTTTCTGATTCTAAGTCCAATGCTCTATCCACCACACCACCTAGCTGTCTCTGTTTTTCTACAGACTAAACATAATTTCTAATATGTTATATCAAATTAGTTTCTTAGCTGAATTAATAATCATAGCTGAAGATTTAATAGACTATAGATAATTTATTAAATTATAGAAATATATATTGTTATACATATGCATATGTACATAGAAAATATTAGAAAAACATAAACATTAAATACCTAACAGTAGCCAGGAATAATTCTACTGAGAAACAATTAAGTTGTATATCTTAGAAACAGAGCAAAATGTGGGCCATTTGAGAGCACAGTCAGAGTTTTATGGATGTGGTAGATGAAGTCACTAGAAATACCAACAACAGTTGATATCAGCTTGTGACAAGTGCTATCAATGGAGCATTTGGGGACTTTATTTGACCTTTCCTTCAACTTTAAAGACATATCCAAGCACGAATGATATACTTTAAGAATATGAAATGGTGTTAATCTGTGAGGTATAACTAAAATGCTGGAATCTAGAATCCAGATGCCAAACTCCTTGTGAGTGGGTCAGTCAAAGGGTGATTCTGAAGCTAGTGAGATGACGTGTAAATTAAGTGCTCTGCTTGCCTTAATAAATCAAGTGCACAAGTACAGGATGAAGGGCATGACAAAAAGTGGTTTATGTGGAAAAAAAAGACATGAATCTTAACTGGCTGGATGTTTGTTATGAGTTAACAGAACAGTATGGGAGTCCAGAAGGGTAACACCATATTAGGTTAAATCAGTAGAAATATCTTGCCTAAGTGCAGGAGATCATTATTCAGTTTTTCCTTCCGTTAGAATCTCTCTTGAGTATTATTTCCAGTGCTGAGTATAAATTTTAGAAATAATATTTTTGGGAGGAAGATAACAGTATAACTATGGGACGGTGCCATGGAAGGATATACATTGAAATAACTAGTAAGTATAGCTTAGAAAAGACTCAAGTGGTGGTGATCACCATCTTCGAATATGTAAAACGCTGTCATATGAAAAATTGGATTTGGAAATTTCTACTTGTGTTTAAGAGCAAAAGTAGGAGCAATTAATTGGAATGATAAAGATTAAGATTTCAGGTTAATGCAAGGGGGGCAAGCCTTAACAATTTTAGTTGTTTAGAAAGGGAATGAATTTCACCAGGAAGTAAAAATTTTGTAGTTATTGGAGGTAAATCAATATTGGCTGGATGATCACTTTTTCATGGATGTTACTTCAAATAAATTGATTTAGATTACTTTTGAGAGTTTCTTTCCAACTATTCAATTCTTTGATTCTGAGGCTCATTGAACATGACTGTGTATATTTAGACTATTTATCTCATTTCTTCTTAGAATTAGGAACTGAGAAAGTCAACAGACCTAATATCTAGAAGTGTTTTGTGACTCTCTCTGCTGAAGTGGAAATGTCTTCTTTGCCCTTAGTTTGGTTGATGCAAAACAGGAATTTGTCAAAGGTAAATTTTACTAACAAAGCAATGGAGAAAAATACAAATAAACTAAATGAGAGAGCACAGATGTAACTTAAAGTCTAGGAAATTATTGATCTAACACATATATATTTGGATCAAACAATCTTCCCTCTTTTTTTCACTAAGGAACCCAGTCTAAAAGTCCCTCCCCCCATTTAGAATTCATGATCAGAGTTCTTATTATATTCAACTTTTTGTTTTCATTCCTTCCTTTAAAATGGTACATTATTTAGGTCCCCCCTAAATAAATGGATCAAGATATTACTAGATGATGAATAAGTTGCCATGGGTTGTAGAAGGAAATCATTGCACTTCTTCAGGTTTACCTTAATGAAGTGACAATAGACACCAATGCAGTCACCAGGGAGGCATTATCTTCTCTTGTTTAGAAGAATTCATGGTCAACCTTTTCTGCCCAAGACTTCAATCATAGTCAGAGACAAATTATCTTGCAGATTCTGTGTTTTCCAGGCTTATCTAACAATTCTTATGATCTCTTCTGAAATGCCAGCCCAGAAAAGATAGGGCATGTAGACCTCTGGACAATGAAGCTCAAATGAACTTTCTGCAGGAGGGATGATAGAGTACCAGAATAGAAAGGGGGTTATAATTTGACCACATCTATTTTGAAGCAGTGGCAAAGCTAATTGAGGAAAGAAAAGGACAATTTGATTAAAAATGAAAAATGAGCTCAGAGTTTGTTGCCAAAGTCAAATAAAATGGGATGAGTGGTTTCAATCTTCCATGTTCTGACCAGTTTCATGGAATAAGATGGGGATAAATACAGGTAGAATGAGTAATATACATAAATGTTTTTCTTCTAGTGATCGATCTTATTTTACTAAAGGATTTATGTAGTTATTCAATTAACATGAATCCAGTATCTCAAAGTCTTCAGGAACCCTCAGTTGACCTTTAAAAACTATAAGTATCTCAAAAATAAAGTTTAATAAAGTGTTACAAAATGTTTCAAAATTTTCATGCTGACAATGGCCAAATACAAGCCAATATAGAATTATTAGATAGCAGTAATGTGCCATCCCTATTATGTGTGGGCATGTAGCTTCCCCTCTATGCCTCAATTTTTTTATTAGGAAAATTATACATTTGGAATCTATCAATTCTAAGGTCAATTTCAACTGTTGATCCTATGATTCTAGGAGGTCAAGGGTAGAGACAAATGATGCTATCACTTGTAGTTACAGTTTAGGATATAGCAAAAATTATGGTGTTTTGGGAAAAATGGAAACTTTCTATAAAACTCATTTTTTCTTAATTATCAGAAAATGAAATGAGAGTTGTGTCAGAAGGACACTCAGCCAACCTGCACTTATTAAGTATTTATCTTGTTCTAGGCATTTTACTTTGTACAAGGCATACAAAATCAAATGATTTTACCTCAGCCCTCAAATAAGTCACATTCTAATCAAAGAAGCATATACATGTAAGATATAAGCAGTATAAATCAAAGGTAGTCTTAGAGAGAAGATATTAATGGCAAAGGGTGTCTAAATGAAAAGTCCCCTTGATGAGTGTGGGACCTCAGTTGAGTTTTGAAAGCACTTCACAAATTATTTCATTCAATCCTCACAATTACTCTGGGAAGTAGATTATTATCCCCATTGTACAGTTGAGAAAACTGAGTCACAGAGAGACTAAATGACTTTCCCAGGATTATACATCTAATAAGTATCTTAGGCTAGAGTTGAACTTTGCTCTTCCTGATTCTAGTCCCTGTGCTGTGCCAGTTTTATGTCATTACTAATTCTGTTCATTTTACTCTCATACGTATATGTTTAAGTGATTTTTAGACCCCTCAAAGTCACCTTAACCATGAGGATTTTAGTGGTCATCTAATCTGACACTTTCACTTTATCAATGAGGAAACTGAAGGAAGAATTTAAGTGACTTGCCAAAGGTTATATTGTAAGTATGTGGTATAAAAATATTTATCTCCTAAAAGAATGAGCCAGGAAACCAAAGTGATATGTGATGGTTTCCTTGGTTAAGTAGCTGCTACCTCAGCTAAATGCCTTATTTTATCATTCTAATCACCACCTATCTTCTTTATCCCAAGTTATTTTACATTCTATTCAGATAACAGCTTCTGATCCTAGTAGAAACACATTTCTTGCTCTAGAGTGAAATATTTTATCTTGCTTGAGATCAGAGTTGTAAAGACCTCGGACCATCTATGGTCATGATACCTGTGGAACTTGCAATTCACATTTGGGAGGCACAATGGAACCAATTAACTTGCTCCATTCATTGGCAAGCAGGTTGATAAAAATGTCAGCTCTAGGCATGGAGAATGTTTACCTTTGAGTAAAGGCAATAGCATGGGAATAATTTTTATATGAAGTATCCGAAAGACTGTAGCATGGAAGGGAGAGAAGGAGAATAGATTTATTCTTCTTGATCTAAAATCCTAGGACCAGGAGAAATGAATGGAAAATATAGAAATGAGCAGAATGGTACAGTAAAAAAAAACATTGGATTGGAACAAGTGGACATGGATTCAGATCCTGAATTTTCCACTTAATAATTTTGTGCCCTTGGGCAAGTCTCTCTGGAGATCTGTTTACTCCATGATAAAATGAGGGAGTGGTAACTCTCTGAGCTCACTTTTAAATCTAAATCTATTTTCTTGTGAGTAGGGAAAATAGGTAGTGCAGTGAATAGTCTTAGACCCGGAGTCAGGAAGACTTCCTGACTTCAAATCCAGCCTTAGACACTTATTATTAGTTGTACGGCCTCAGCAAGTCATTTAACCCTGCCTGCCTTAGTTTCCTCATTTGTAAAATGAGGTAGAGAAAGAAATGACAAACTACTCTAGTATCTTTACCAAGAAAACCCATAATTGGCTCACAAAGAGTCTGAAAGAACTAAATAACGAAAAACAACATCATTCCTATTAGTAGATTATAAATTCCCTGTGGGCAAGATACATCTCTGTATTTCCTGTACCTTATACATAACAATTGGTAATACATATTTGTTGAATGGATTGATGTTTGGACTGGGGAAAATTTTTCATTTTTAAAAATGTTTTTTTTTTTTTAAATTCTCTTAGGGAAAAATCTTTTTTGACTTTTCTTTGTATCTTTCCATGAAATCTAATGCAATGCCTTAACACGATAAATATTTATAAACTGATTTAGCCTATAGTAAGTTTTGTACATGTTTATTTTATGTTTAATATCCTATTATATATCCATTCCAAACTCAGTCCTCAGCTACTTTCATTCCACATAACCTAGTTATATATATATTTTTTGGGATACATACATGTATGCATAGAGAAAGAGGATACAGCTAGTGGTGCCTATACTTGGGTAAAACACATTTTTTTTTTTTGCTTTTTGGAGGGGGGAAGGCAGGGCAGTTGGGGTCAAGTAACTTGCCCAAGGTCACATGGCTAGTAAGTGTTAAGTGTCTGAAGTGGATTTGAACTCAGATCCTCCTGACTCCAGGGCCAGTGCTCTATTCACTATGCCACCTAGCTGCCCCCAGAACACATTTCTATCATACAGAAAAAAAACCAAAAAACCAAAAAAACAAGCTGCTCATAACATTTCTCTCAAAGTACTTTAAAGGTCTCTTTCCTTGAGACTTAAATAGACCATTGTTTTACAGTTTTCTGATGTATTTATTGAATAGGCATTGATTATTATAGTTCTCTGATATGTTCTTTCACATATTAGACCATAAATTCTATAAAGATAGTGCTCTCAACACACACTTCAAGTTTGTACTGGGAAAAATGTTTTTTAAATAAATGAACAAATGTTGGTTTGGGATTTGTTGAGCATAAACATAGTAAGAACAGATGCTACTCCCTCCCTGGTTTGCAAGATGATGCTAAAGAATACATTTTCTTCCACAGGAAGGCAGCATCAAGCAATCATTAACATTTTGATTCCACAGTTCTTTCTGAGTCTGGTCCCAATTTTGAATTTTCTTGTGTGGGATACTCAATGACTTCCTTTCTGAAGAATAACTGGGTCCTTTATTCCCCACTTTGTATGCTTGCCAAATTCCTTTTCTAACTTGATCATAATTTCTAGAAATAGACCTTAAGATTCTGAAAATACATGAAACCAAATATCCCAATATTTCTCTACTAGTTTATTCTTGGGGGTACATTGGTAGTATCTTAATATAAAAATAACAACTATGTTTTAGATATCCCACTTCTGAGATTTTTAAATGGGTTTTAAGGCTTCTTAAATTCTTAGCATATATAGTTCTCTGAATTTATAATGTTGATATTGATAAACATCAGTATGGTCAGGAAGAAAATGAAATCATCCATAATGCCTACCACATGGAGAATTTGTTTAGTTGTTTAAAACTAAATGAATGTTATTTAAACAACAACAACAAGCAGACAAATAAACAAAAATTGATACTCAGCCCCTTAAGTGGGGTTGACTTTTGTCTTTTATGGATCCTGCGGTAAATAAGAAAAAAGGTCCCTCTTTTGTAGAATCACAAATCTTGGAGAGACTTCAGAAAATCAGAATTTAGAATAAGCTCTCAACCTAGGAGCTATCTTGGATGCCTCTCTATCTCTCACCCCCAATGTTTAATCATTTGTCAGGGCTTGTCAATTTAACTATCGCAACATCTCTTAAATATGCCCCCTTTCTCTCCTCTGACACTGCCCCCACCCTGATGCAGACCTTCATTATCTCAGGCAGGCCTTGATTATTTCAATAGCCTGTGTGTATCTTAGGTCTCTTCCATTCTAAACCATTCTCCATCTACTAAAACAATTTTTTTTTCTTCTTTGGAGGGAATAAAGCAGAGCAGTTGGGGTTAAGTGACATAAGCAAGGTCACACAGCTAGTATGTTAAGTGTCTGAGGGTAGATTTGAACTCAGGTCCTCCTGACTCCAGGGCCAGTGCTCTATTCACTGCACCACCTAGATCTCCCTTCTAAAATAATTTTCCTAAAGCACCGGGTTGAGCATGTCAGTCCAATAAACTCTGCTGGATTCTCTTTGCCTCCAGGAATAAATACAAAACACAGTTTGGTGTTCCAAGTCCTTAACAATCTAACTTCTTCCTACCTTTATAGTCATCTTAGACATTGTTTTTCTTCAATCCCATGAAATTGGCCTTTTGGTTGTTCCATGAATAAGACATTCCATCTCTAGGTTCTGAAGTTTCTCTCTGATTTTCCCATATGCCTGGCATATTTTCCCTTCTCCACTCCAGCTACTAACCTTGCTGGCTTCCTTTAAGTTCCAACTAAAATCTTAGCTTCTTTGGGAAGCCTTCCCCAACCCCTCTCAATTTCTGCACCTTCTGTCTGTTAATTATTTCATGTTTGTCCTGTATCTTGCTTCTTTTGTATATATTTGTTCACATGGTAATTACATTGTAAGCTCCTCGAGGGCAGGACTATCTTTTGGCTCTTAAAAAATTTACTATAAGTTTAAAACATTCAGTTCCAAAAGTTTTTGCATTCCAAATTCTTCTCCCGCCCTCCACACAAGTTGTGGCACCATGCAGTTCAATATAGATTCTACATTTGCTATCACATTAAACACAACTTGTAAAGAAGAATTATAACCAACAGAATGAATGACAAAGAAGAAACAAAACAAAATGAAAAAGAGAGAGAGCAAGTAGTTTGTTACAATCTCCATTCAGACTCTATAATTCTTTCTCTGGATGTGGATAACCTTTTTCCATCGTGAGTCCTTTGGAATTGTTTTATAATCTTGCATTGCTGAGGGGAGTCCAGTCTATCAAAGTCAGTCATCACAGATATGATGTGTCTGTAATTGTGTACAATGTTCCCCTGGTTCTGCTCTTCTCACTCAGCATCAGTTGATATAAGTCTCTCCAGGTTATTATGAAGTTTGTTTGCTTCTCATTTCTTATAGCACAATAGCTTTCCATTACATTCATATATCACAACTTGTTCAGTCATTCCTCAATTGATGGGCATCTCCTTGTTTTCCAATTCTTTGCCACCACAAAAGAGCCACTATAGATATTTTTGTACTTACTGGTCCTCTTCCCACTTCTCTGATCTCTTTGGGATATAGCCCTAGAAGTGGTATTGCTGGATCAAAGGGTCTGTACATTTTTATAACCCTTTGTGGCATAATACAAAGAGTATTAGAATTGCAGTAAGAAAACCAAGGTAAAATTACACTTTGTTCCATCATTCCTTAAGTGGTGGAAATTGTTTTCATATCCTTAATTTTAAAGGTTTATTATGAGGATGAAATAAAGATGATGTATATTAAGCTCTTTGCAAACATTAAAGTACCACACATGTTATTTTTTATGGTGATGATGAAGTTGGAGGAAAAAATTTATAAGCATCTAGAACCATTTTAAACTGGTTAACGTCATGTAAAAAAATTTCAAAGTGAGTACTCGTGCCCATGAAGTCAACAAATGGCAAAAAATCAGGGCCTGATTTATTGGTTTGTCAATTTTCTAGACCTAAGAAAGAGATGAGGAAAATATTAATTATGTGATTAAAGTTAACTGTACCACACTACATACTTCCACTACTCTGGCTAGCTTTCACTTGACATGACAGAAGAAATGCAAATAAGAGCAACTCTTAGGTACCACGTCCTCCTCCACGTAATAATATTTTATTTTTCTTTTAATGACATGTGAAAATAGTTTTCAACATTCACTTTTGTAAGATTTTGATTTCCAAATTTTTCTCCCTCCCTCTTTTACTCCTCACTCCCTCCACAGGGTAACATGAAATCTAATATAGTTTATACATGTATAATCATATTAAATAGATTTCCAAATTAGCCATGTTGTGAAAGAAAAATCAGAAAAAAGAGGAAAACTATGAGAAAAAAAAAGTGAGAATAGAATGCTTCAATCTGAATTCAAACTCAATAGATATTTTTCTGGATGTGGTTAGCATTTTCCATCATGAGTCTTTTGGAATTGTCTTGAATTATTGTGTTGCTAAGAAGAGCTAAGTCTATCATAGCTGATCATCACAAAGTGATGCTGTTACTGTGTACAATGTTCATGTGGCTCTGCTTACTTCACTCATCATCAGTTCATGTAAATCTTTTCAGGTTTTTCTGAAATCCACCAGCTCATTATTTCTTATAGCACAGTAGTATTCCATTATATTCATATTCCACAACAACTTTAGCCATTCCCAATTGGTGGGCATTCCCACAATTTCCAATTCTTGGTTACCACAAAAAGAGTTTCTATAAATATTTTTTTGAAGATGTTGATTCATTTCCCTTTGTTATGATCTCTTTGTGATACAGACCTAGTAGTGCTATTTCTGGGTCAAAAGATACGCAGAGTTTTATAGCTCTTTGGATACAGTTACAATTTCACTCCAGAATGGATGAAATCAGTTCACAACTCCACCAACAATGCATTAGTGTTCCAATTTTTCCACATATTCTCCAACATTTATCATTTATTATTTATCATTTTTATTTCCATATTAACCAATCTGATAGGTATGATGTGGTACTTCACAGTTGTTTTAATTTGCATTTCTCTAACCAATAGTGATTTAGAACACTTTTTCATAGGACTATTGATAGTTTTAATTTCTTCCTCTGAAAACCACCTGTTTATATCCTTCAATCATTTATCAATTGGAGAATGACTTGTAGTCTTATATTTTTGACTCAGTTCTCTATATATTTTAGAAATGAGGCCTTTATCAGAAACATTGTCAGTAATAATTTTTTTCCAGTTTTCTCTTTTCTTGTAATCTTGGTTGCATTGGCTTTGTGCAAAACCTTTTAAATTTATTGTAATCAAAATGATCCATTTTGCATTCTGTAATGTTCTCTTCTTCTCCATAGATGTTAAGGTAAATTATTTTTTTTTCTCTCCCAATTTGCTTAAGCTTTCACCCTTTATGTCTAACTCATGTACTCATTCAACCTTATCTTGATATAGGGCAAAATACTTCTCTTTAGTAGATACTACATAGTAATTGAAGGTTTTTTTTTTCCCATTTGTGGGTGAAGGAACAAATGTTTAAGGTCTTGCATACCATCTTATACCCAAATAATGCAATCAGATACATTTTGTTAATTTTGATTTCCTTGTCTTTTTTCTAGATATCTTTCAAAGATAAGCTTCTTACAGGATATCTCTAATGAATCGGCATATTCTGAGAGCTTTCAGACTACAAAATTTAGAAAGATAGACGTCTGAGAGCAAAAAAGTAGTTTGTTCCTTTCTTTTTTTTTTCTTTTATTATGGAAGGTAGGACCTGCCTATAGGAAGTTTGTTTTTAATTGGTGGCTGCCATTCCTTTTTAAGAAAATCATGTTGGGGCAGCTAGGTGGCACAATGAGTAAAGTACCTGTCCTGAAATCTGGAGGACCTGAGTTCAAATCTGGCTTAGATACTTAACACTTGCTAGTCTTGTGACCTTGGGCAAGTCACTTAACCCCAATTACCCCTTCCCTCAAAAAAATCATGTTAGCTATTTTATATACTATGTCAAGGGATTACTCTTTTAAAGTTATTTCTTCTTATGTTCCTTTTCTGGGAAGTGGATAGTGAGGCCATCTTGACTCTAGGATCTTGATAACAAAACACACCTCCTAACTCTCTAAAGTGTTAAAATATTTAGAATGAAGCATATTTTGTCATACATCAACAGCATATCAGTTCCTATTCTTTAACTAATATCTTTTAAAAAAATTTTTATTTGTATCTTTGAATTTATATGACTGTCACTTCTGTATCTCTCCTTTCCCCCCCATCCAAAGAACCATTCTTGCCACAATTATTTGAAAAGAAAAACAAAACAATAGTTACATAAATCTTTCCAACATTGTCAA
>CM053585.1:334838495-334855854 GCA_028646515.1 Pseudochirops corinnae | reverse complement strand
TTTCCATTGAGCTCATGGTTTTTCATAAGAAAAGTCTCGAAGTCCTTTATTTCATTAAATGACCATCTCCTTGCCTGAAAGAATATGCTCGGTCTTGCCGGGTAGTTGATCCTTGGTTGTAGTCCTAGTTCTTTTGCTTTATGAAATATGGCATTCCAATCCCTCTGATCTTTTAATGTAGCCACTGCTAAATCCTGTGTAATCCTTACTGTATTTCTACGATATTTGAATTGTTTCTTCTTGGCTGCATTCAATATTTTCTCTTTCACCTTGTAACTCTGGAGTTTGGCTACTATATTTCTTGGAGTTTTCAATTTGGGGTCTCTTTCAGGAGGAGATTGGTGAATTCTTTCAATAATTATTTCCCCTTCTGATTCTAATACCTCAGGACAGTTTTCTTTGACAATCTCCTGAAGGATGCTGTCCAGGCTACACGTTTCCTTCTGTGGTCTCCAGTGTGTGTGTAGAGTCCGTGTTGCCTTCTGAGTTAGGTTGTTCTTGCTCACTATAGAATGATTTGATGGTTCTAGCCTTTGCAGTTTCTTTCTTCCCCATTGTGGTTGCCTATATCCTGTATTTTTAGAGTGGATATTTGCTTCTGGGGTGAGTTTCTCAGGCTGGGAGGTAGGGGTTTGGTTGTTGACTTAGTGAGCTGTGGCCTCTGAGTATGTGGACTGAAGCCAGGGCCAGGATGCTCAGTGTTTCCCCCTGAGTTACCTGAGGCCAGGGGTACTCTGTTTCAGGTTTCCACCCGTTTATCTGGGCTGCTTCTCAGGCAGGCTCACTGTAGTAGAAGGGTGGGGCTGTGGTTTGCTGATTGGCCAGGTGTTTCTAAAGCATACCTGGGCTTTTGTTGTTAGAGCTTGCTGGCTCTACCCACCTGTGTTTAGGCTTTGTACAGTACAATCTCCCTTCCCCCTTCCTCAGTGATTTCCAGGCCTGGGGTTTTTACACTTATGCAAGAATGTACTCTAGGTGGGGCTTTTACCTCTTGATTTTTTTTTGTAAAAATGATTCTTTTTTGTAATTATCTGTTCTAAAAATCAGTAGGGGAATCAGTACTGAGTCCATTACTCCTGAATATTCTGAATTCTTATGATGAGTGGAAGAAATCAATATTGTAAACATGCCCTAAAGGTGTGTTCCCTATCAAAGTATCTTGCATGATTCTAAATGTGTGGTTTAAGATTATTCATTGTGGATGAGCATAGTCTCCTACATTATGTTTTAAAATCTCATGGGGCTGAATTGAGGGTACTTAAAGAAATGTCATTTTATACCTGAAGACAGGCATCAATATATAATGAGGACATTAAAATAAAAATTATTGCCTGATGGTTTTATTATCATTAACCAAAGGTAATGTTAGCTCTGATCATGCTTTTCCCCTCCATGAAAATCCCTGACACCTCTCAGTAGTCTCTTGCATAATTTTCAAAGCCTCTTAGCCTGGTAACGAGATTTTCCACAGTCAGGTACCAACTTGCTTATATAATCTTACTTTCTGAAATCCCTTATAATTAAACTTCTATTCATTCATTCATTCATTCTTTCACGTATTTAGTAGTAAACTCCTTGCTTACTCTGGTGAATTCTTTTTTTTTAATGTAATATCTTGAGTTTATTTGAGGTTAGGGGATTATGTTTGCTCTCGGAAAGGAGAGGGGATGTTCTCTTATTGATTCTGAACTTCAGTCATAGACCAGATCTCCCTATATTTCCTATACACACATCCTGACTCTTCTCATCCTGCATCTCCAAATCTCTTACTCTTTCACCAGCCGCTAGATCCGATGTTGAGCTCTGTGTTCACTTGCAGTCACTTCAAACACATATGCAATACACAGTAAGGTTTCCTTGGTATTTCTGTTGGTCACTACTGTATTGGTAATGGAATTTGGACATGCCCCTGTATTGGCTTGGTTTTTGGGTTCAATGTAAAACCCAGAGCTTGTGAATCCCACTTGTGGAATGGACTTGTTGACATGAAGAGAGAGGGCTGAACTGGGAGGAGCCACGAATTGGGAGAGAGGCCGAAGCCTAGAGAAGACCAGAAGGACTTTGGGAGAGCAATATCCAGTATTGTGGAGTCTGAGTTGCTGAGAGAAAGACTGCTAAGAGCCTGTTTTAACTGCCACCTGGAATGCCACCTGGAACTGCCAAGGACTGAGGAGGCATGGCTATGGTGCCAGTATTTTGTCTGTCTGTTTTGATGTTGTTTTACCAGATTCACCTGATGGTGAAGGACAGTGTTACTGTTGTAGAGGTCCTGGAACCTGGCTGTTGGTTCAGAAGCCCTGAAGGAGGATTTTCTTGTGGTACCTGCACATAAATCCTGGAAGAGGGCCTTGCTGATGTTTTCAGGGGTTCTGGAACTGTTCTACAGGCAGAGAGTGACTTGATGAGGACACTGGCTATGGCTTTGTTGAGCCTTGTCTCCCCAGGAACAGAGATTGCTGAGGGCTTGCCTCAAGTGAAGATAAAACAAGGCCCTTTCCTTGGGTATTCAATGCTGAGCTTAACTTTGTTGTAACTTAAGGGTAGATGGCCTTTTGTGCTGTCCTACCCCTTTTGAGATTCAGGGGTGGGAAGCCTTTGAGTTTTTTGTGCTCTGTGATTGACCAAATGAATGTACTTTGTTTATGGCTGGAGACTAATCTCCATTTGAGAAGAGCCTTTGACTGACTAAATGAATGCACTGTCTAAGGGTGGAGTACTGCCTGGATTGAATTGAGAACTCACTTGCTAAAGGAACAAGTTATACTGTATTTTGACTTTCTCTGTTCTGTGACTGTTTGCTGAATAAATGGGGTTTACTATGCTGGTAATTTGAATGTTGGAAGTTGCCTTTGCTTGGCATTACAACCACCTGCAGAATAGTGAAGTTCTTCAATACACTATTCATCATTTATTTTCTGGCAGGTATTTTAGCTTATGGATGAAGTTGATCATACATTTTCATAGAGGAAACCAGTGAATTCGGTAGGAGTAGTGGCCACTCTCATACTGGCCATAGTCTGTCTCTATTTTCTCCACAATCTGTTTGCCAAAGAAGCAGGCTTTGGTGGAGAACTTGATGATCATGTTCTCAGGGCTCTCATACTGACTGGAGACATTGTAAAAAGAGCTGCCTTCATCCTTGGTGTTGGTGTTGAGATCAGCCCAGAACTTGACAAGGAAGAAAGCATTTGGGAGTCCTTGTTCAAAGAGCTCTTGGAGTGTTGGATGTCTGCCTCTTTGAGGTAGAGGTTACTGTAGCTGGGACCGGACTGGCCAATGTATACAAATAGGTGCTTATTATATGTGTTTGGGTCTTGTTGCTGCTCCAAGAAGGAAGACAACTCCAACAACCAGAGGTTGGAGCTGGCCACACTTCATCCTTGCCATGGAGGGATTGATGGTGACAGGGTGGACCCAAGCAGGAGACTCAAACCCTGGCAGAGGGAGCAGTGGCTGAACAGCATAGGTTTGTTGAGAGAAAAGTTTCACATCTCGGGAAGTTCTGGCTTGGCCTGACAAAATTCCTTGTCACACTCTGAGACGGCTGGGTAGGCTGGTCCCTGGGTAAATGCCATTTTATTGTGGAAGGTTGTAGCAGAGATGATCTGAGTGGATGACATGGTAGCCATATTCTGCAGGGCTTTGTCCTTAGCTGCCTGATCCTTTAACTTGGCTTGGATATCCTGAGCTTTGTGATGGGCCAGCACCTAGATGTGGCTAGATACCTGCTTCCTGGTTTGAGTTTTCCCAGTCCAGAGCTTAATATAAAAAGCAATCAGCTCATTATGGCCTGTCCCAGGATGGGGGATGAGAGAGTGATGTTGTACTAAGTGAATTTTGAAGACAGCTCTGAGATGAACCAATTCTGCTCTCACTCTCCAATAATGCTGAACAGGGAAAGGGGCAGTGAGACCCTGAAAAGAGACTGATAGCTGGAAGAAGTTGGGAGATGGGGAGGGGCCTGGGGCCAGGCTGGGGTTCAAGAGCCTTGTGGAAGCTGCTGACCCTCACCACCCCCCTGGCCTCAAGTTTGAAAGAAGTAAGCCTCTAGTCTGATGAATTCTACAGACATCTCAGAATAAGGTTTGTTACATACATAAAATGAAATACACAGGATTATTAAAAAGTCATTTGTATTGAAACATACTTATCAATTCAAAAATAAAACAAACAAACCTGAATTTATGGTTAAGAAACCTTGACTATAGGGAGCCAGAGCATGTAAGGCTCATTCCCCACCAGTAGCTCTCCCACACTCTCTTCCTCATTCCACGGTTCTGGATCAGCGTCTGGAGAAGGCCTTGAAGAGGCCCTGGGGAAGGTGGATCGCGGAGGCCCGGCTTTATGAACTGTGAGGTTCACATTGCAAGTGGTTGTGTCATGCCACAGGGAAGTGTTTGAAGCCCAGGAATTAGTTGGGTCACATGGAGGTCAGAGTATATTGCACAGTCCCACGCCAGGGGATACTGCATTGCTCAGGACTCTCTTGCGTGGGGTTACCTGCTGTTCCTGATTGGCATCTCCACACCCTGGGGCCTTCATGCCCTTCTAATTGCACTCCTCCTCTCACAATTCTGTTCAGCTGGGCTCTATCATGTGTGGTATATGGATCTGGGGGTCTATTTAAGACCTAGAGCTGGGAGGTATCTTGGAAGTCTGCCTTAGTATATGGCTTTAAGACTTCCCCATAGAGAGATCTTAATAAACTTTTCTGTTTGGACCTCAGAGACGTGACTCTTCTGTCCTAAAAGGTACCCTAGCATCATTGAGTTGGGTGTGTAACCAGTTACCTCTGCTGGTAAGTTAGGGCACTCTAAGAGAGAACCCTGACAACGGACAAAATCCTAGGTAGCTGTGGCAGACCTTGGAAAGGGTCGCACACAATTGGCTTTGGCTTCAAGGCCCGCCAACATAGGTTTTGGACAGCCAGTGGGAGGAAAGGCTGCTCTATGGAGTAAATTCCATTAGGGATTGGTTTTCAAAATCTAAGAGTTAGAAGTGAGAGCTCAGATAAGGGAGTACTTATCCAGTACTGCTTTGAACCACCTCAGAAGAAGAGAATGGATTTACCAGGAATCAAAAAGAAGAGCTTGCTAGGAGTCAAAGAAAATAATAAAAAGTCCAGCACTCGAGCTCCCTATCCCACCAAACGTAAAGATAGAACTGATGACAAGTCAGAGGACAGGTCTAAAGATAAAAGGGCCACCAAAAAATCAAGTGAAAAGGACCCTTTTAGAGACCGAGCTCCTAAGAGAAGCAGTGGCTCCAGTGGGAGTAGCACCTCCAGGTCTCGCTTCAGTTCCACCTCCAGCTCTGGCTCTAGTACTAGCACTGGCTCTAGCAGTGGGTCCAGCTCTTCTTCTGCATCAAGTCATTCAGGAAGCTCTAGGACCTCCCGAAGTTCCAACTCCAACAGTTCTTCTGGATCTCCTAGTCCCTCTTGAAGAAGGCATGATGATAGGAGGCGTTCCTGCTCCAACTGGAAGCCACCTAAAAGGGATTAAAAGGAAAGGAAGAGATGAAGTCCTTCACCAAACCCCACCAAAGTACACATTGGAAGGCTTACTAGGAATGTGACATAGGATCACATCATGGAAGTATTTTTCCCTTATGGGAAAATTAAAATGATTGATATGCCTGTGGAAAGGATGCATCCTTATCTATCCAAAGGCCGTGCATATGTGGAGTTTGAAAATCCAGATGAGGCTGAAAAGGCATTGAAGCATATGGATGGAGGACAGAGCGATGGTCAGAAGATAGCCACTGCAATGCTGGCCCCCTGGCCCATTCAGAAGGATGTTGTCACCACCCTCAATGTGGCATAAATCACCACCATGCATGAGAAAAAGGTCCTGCTCTCCTAGGTGCAGCTCTTCTGTCCCCCAAAGATCCAGCTCCCCGGCACCACCTCAATAGCTCCAGCTCCAATTTTTCCCGATAAAGCAAGGCAGCTGTTCTCACTTTGTGACTTAAATATGATTGAACACAATATTAAAGCATTGCACTGAGGGTGGGGGAGAGAAAAATGGGAATTAAGCACTGGCTAGCAGAGGTTTACTTAATGCATTGGATGTCTCCTTGCCCTTGAAGGCTTCTAAACAGCAAATTTGATTCATTTCTCAGGACTGATTTTTGGCTCGCAGGAATATTTAAGGTTCAAGAATTGTAGCCTAAATAAGGGTCTTTTTTTTTTTCCTGGCCCAAATAGAAAGCTCAGCTATTGGCAACTTCTGAGAAAATCAGGAAACCAACAGAAGCAAACCAAGCAAAACAGAGATCAAGATGCTGAAGCTCTGCCCACCCCAAAGTGGCAGCATTGTTTTTTTTTTTTTCCTTTCTCCCTAAGTAAATTTTTCATCAATATGAAGACTTGGTGGCTGCTTTTTGGCCAGGCTGATTTTTTAAGAAAAGAGGACATGAGCTTATGCATGTCTACTTTATCTCCTGCTAAAGCTAGGCCAACAGTCTACTGCTTTGAATTTTTTTTCTCCTGATTTTGAGGGCCTGAAGACCCTGGGAAGGAATACAGATTTTTCATACCCCCTCCTTTACTCATTACCATAAATGGTTCTTTAAACACACCAGTGCCCACCTCAGAAATTGGTAAGTAGGTTGTGGGCCAGCCCCTGGGTGCTGCCTCATCAAGGAGCCAGCCCTCTGAGGCTGGGGCCCCTTGAAAAGCTAGCAGGTTAATTTTGCAAAATGTAAATTGCATTCTTGGCTTTTATTGTACAGTCAATACTAGAAAATTAGTGTGTGGAGTTTTGCATCTTTGTAGCATTTTATATAATGTTGTGTTTGTACTTTTGGTGTGTAGAATGGAAGAAAATGGTATTAAATAAACCTCAAGGGTTGAGATACAAAAAACAAAAACCTTGACTATAAATACTCTACATTCAATCCACACTGAGCTAGTCATAATTTCTTAAATATACTCTATATTTATTGGACTCCTGTGCATTGATCATGCTAATCCAACTGTTAAGAATGACTTCTCAACCCCTACCCTTGCTATCTCTACCTAATGAAATATTTACCACTTTCTCCAGGGCAAGGACTATGCCTTATCCTTTTATGATCATCTTATTCCCAATTTATGCAGCATTATTGCTTGCACACACAGAGTGATTGCTCAATGTATGAATTAGTGAATCACCGACTGACATTTATATAAAGCAGAAATTGAGGATTGGTATTCTTTATGTTTTACAAAATCTTCAATCAACATACATTTATTAAGTGTATTCTGTGTGCTAGATACCACTAACTACTGTTCTTAAAAATGACAAAAAGACAGTTCCTCAACTTAAGAAGTTCACAATCCAATGGGGGCAAATTTATACAAAACAAGCAATATACAGGAAAAATGGAAAATAATTAGCAGAAGGAAGTCACTATAATTAAGAAACTTGGCAAAGACTTTCTGTAAAAGAGAGATTTAATTAAATACAGGCAAATCTCATTTTATTGTACTTCACTTTATTGTGTTTCACATATAATGCATTTTTTTTTCTTTTTACCATTTGAATGTTTTTGGTAACCCTGTGTCAAGCAAGTCTTTTGGTACCATTTTTCTAACAGCATGTGTTCACATCATATCTCTGTGTCACATTTCGGTAATTCCCCAAATATTTGAAACTCCATTATTATTGTATCAGCTATCATGATCTGTGATCAATGGTTTTTGATGTAATTATTGCAATTGTTTTGGGGCACCATGGACTATGCCCATATCAGTTTATGAATTTAATTGACAAATGTGTAAGTTCTGACTACTCCATTGATTAGGTATTCCCCCCATCTTTTGCCTTCACCTCAGGGCTCCCTATTCCTGGAGACACAAAAATATTGAAGACTACTACATAAACATAGTTGATAAAGCAGCAACAAGTTTTGAAAGGATTGACTCCAATTTTGAAAGAAGTTCCACCGTTGGTAAAATGTTATCAAACAGAATTGTATGTTACAGATAAATATTTCATGAAAGTAAGAGTCAATACGTGTTGCAGACTTCATTGCTGTTTTATTTTAAGAAATTGTCACAGGCACCCCAGCCTTCAGCAAATACCACCCAGATCATTCAGCAGCTATCAACATTGAAGCAATACTCTCCACTAGCAACAAAAATTACAACTCAATGAAGGTTCAGATGATGGTTTGCATTTCTTAGCAATAAAATATTTTTAGCTAAGATATATAAATTGTTTTGTTTTTTAGACAAAATAATATTGCACATGTAATAGAGTACAGTATATTGTAAACATAACTTTTATATGTAGTGGGAAGCCAAAAAATCATGTGACTTGCTTTATTGCAATATTCACTTTATTGTAGTGGTCTGGAACCAAATTTGCAATATTTCAGAGGTATGTTTGTATTACTAATAGATGCTATTTCTGTAATCATATGATAAAAACCAGTGGGGAAATAAAACATAGCCTTTTTAGGATGGGATATATATGGTGTCAGTTTGAGAGAATAGTAAGAAGCCAAGATCTAGAGCAGGGCTTCTTAAACTTTTCCCACTGGAGACCTGTTTTTGCATTTGGCAGCTTTTCATTGGCATTGTGTGATCTGAGGGCATGTGCAGTATAAAGTGCATACTTTGTATTCAGAACCAAGGCTGCACTAGAATTACATGATGCAATGCAGGCAAGTGCTGTCAGAAACACCTCGGATTCATTATGTGTTGATTTTTAATTAAATTTTGCTCATTGTGCATTCAGAAATCTTCTACTGTTCCAAATTTTTTGCCACCCCATGTGGAGTTGTGACCCACAGTTTAAGAAGTACTGATCTAGACTATGGCAACATGTGGATGATAATATTATGGTCTTAGATCCAGATGAGAATTTGTAAGCCAGCAAGTCTGACTCCCATTTTACAGATGAGCAAACAGAGGCTTGGGGAAGTTAAGTAACCACGTGTCTAGGATCAGAAAGCTAGTAGATATCTGAAATACCATTTGGACCCAGGTTTTCCTGACTCTAAAACCATCACTCTTTTTACTACTTTATCCTGAAAAATCTTTCTCAGGCACATATAACCATGAATAAGTCACAACCTTTGAGAGACTCTACTTCTTATAATACTGCTTTCAGAGCTCACTGAGATGGATAAGACAACATGGAATATGCAAATGAACCTAGCAAAATTTCATTCATTTACCCGACAGGTGTTTGGTACTGACCTCTTAAGAGAAGGATATCATGAGCAAAAAATTAAGTGCCAAAGTACTCTTGTGGAACATTATTATTGTATTAGGGAATATGGAATGTGAATATTAGTGAAGATATGGAATACAGTGGAACCAAAACAAAACATAACACCTGATTTGGAATTTGAGGAAATAAGTTCAAATTTAGACTCTGAAGCACTTATAAAATCATGATGAGTTTGGGAAAGTTATTTAACATCTTGAAACCTGAGATCTCTTATCCCCAAAATGGGGATAATAATAATTTAATTTCAATCTCCCCAAGTTTTTTCAAGGAAGGTACAAATTTTAAAGTGTTATATAATGGGAATCTAGATTAGAATCTGAAAGTGCCTTTTACATTGAAGAACTGTTTAAGCACATGGTCAGTTTGTCTCAGTCATGTAAATTTTGATTCAAATACATCTTTTGAAACCTATGTAGTATATGACCCTGGGAAAATGGATGAGTCTTTGTAAGTAAGGTATTTGCTTAGTCATCCTAGGAAACTCACTAAGACTATAAATTGAAAAAGCAGATGCTGTTCCATATGGGTAAAGAATTTTCTTACTGGTAGTTTTCCATGCCATTGAAATCACAAGTCAATCCCATAAACCATTTATTTTGCAAATAATCACACATATAAACACCATAAAGAAGATAAAAGTACTATGAGTAAAAGGCCAGTGTAAAAATTATAATGTATCTCTTGGTCTATCAGTACCAATTCTCAAACTGTACTACAGAGTGGCAATCATTAAGATGATTTTGTGCTGTTTAAAGAACCAAATAAAGCAGAAGTCAAATGGTGGAACAGATTAGTTTCATAACATACAGAAGCAAATAAACAGAGAAGCATAGTGTTCGATAAACTGAAAGATGACAATTACTGCAAGGAAGGACTGACTCATTATTTGAAGAAAATAAAAAGTGACCGAAAGGGAAGGAAGAAAATAAACATTTATATAGCATACATCATATAACAAGCATTATGAAAAACACTTTTTTTTTAAACAAAAGCATCTTATTTGATCTTCATGTTAACCTTACAAGGTAGGTGCTATGGTTATTCCCCTTTTACAGCTGAGAAACTGAAACAGAGAAATTGATTTTGCCCAGGGTCCCACAGCAAGTAAGTCTCTAACACCAGGTTTAAATTCAGGTCTTCCCAACTGAAGGCCTAGCAATCTCTCCACTGTGCCACTACTGGGAGGATTTCACAGTAATATGGCAGAAAATGGGTGTAGTCCAAGACCTCACACCACACACCAAGATGAGCTCCAAATAGATGCATGACCTAGACATCTTTTAAAATCTCATCATTAAGAAGTATCAAAACATAGGAAAATTATGAATAGGGAAAGAGTTCATGACTAAACAAAAGATAGAGAGGATCACACAAGATAAAATAAATCTTTTTAATTAAAAATTTTTAAAGTTTTTTTTTCTTTTTTCCCAAATAAATATATCAGTGAAAATCAGAAGAGAAATAGCTAACTGGGGAATCTTTTGGGCAATACATTTGTCCGATAAATGTGTCATATCCAAAACATGTAATGAACAGTTTCAAATATGTATGACTCAAAAGTATTCTCCAAATGAATGGGTAAAAATTGAACAGGCAGTTCTCAAAGAAGAAATCTAAGGTGTCATGAACCATACAAAGAAATGCTCTAAATCGCTACTAGCTAAGGAAATAAAAATTAAAGCAAGTAAGAGTATACCGTACTACAAAACTGGCAAAGATGAGAAAGAATACAACAAATGTCAGAAGAACTAAGGGAAAATAGATATATCAGAACACCAAAGATGGAACTTTAGACTAGTCTTGCCATTCTAGAAAGAAATTTGGAATTACACCCCAATTTATCCAACTGTACATAATCATTTCACCAGTTATATCACTACAAGACTTCCCCCCCATAAATCAAATAAAAATAAAAGGATCTATATGTACAAAAATATTTATAACGGTTTCTTTTTTGCTGGTCTAAAATTTTAAGGAAGGGGAATGTCCTCCTATTTGAGAATGGATGAACAAAAGTGGAACATTAATATAATGGAAAATTACTGTTCCTTTAGAAATGATAAAAGTTTTAAAGGAAACTGAAAAAGCCTATATCAATTGGATAGAGTTTCTGGATTATTTTGTTTTTCCAAAGCCATTAATGTATTTGTCAGTCTATTAGCAGATACGGTGGGCATATGGGCAGTTAGGTGGTGCAGTGGATAGAATACTGATCCTGGAATCAGGACTCCTTAAATTCAAATCTGGCCTCAGACAGTTATTAGGTATGTGACGCTTGAAAGTCATTTAACCCTGTTTGCCTTAGTTTCCCCATATGGAAAATGAGCTGGAGAATTGAACAGCAAAATACTCCAGTATGTTTGGCAAGACAATCCCAAAAGGAATCAAAAAGAGTCCAATACACCTGAAAAATGACGAAACAACAACCACTGTGCCAGATATTTCATACTTAAAGTGTATAGAGTTAACGTGGTAGGATGGGTCTTGATACAAAAGGAACGAAGACACAGTACGCAAGCCTTGAGGGTGTTATTGTCTATTTAAAGAGACAGAATATAACTTACATTTAAAGATGAAAGAATTTAAAAAATAGTCAAAAGTATGATTAATTTGGTGCTTACATAGTAAGTCTATAAGTGCTTAGGGGCCCAGAATGACGGAGTGATTAGAAATAGATGGTACTAATCCATCAGAGCTGCCTAAAAGAGGTGAGTTTGGCGGCTGTTAATACTTTCAATATATTCCTGAAGGAATCTCACAAAAAAGAATGATTATTCCCTATTTTAATTTTAGATAAGGACAAAATTTCCAAGGAAAGTTATTTTAAATTTGTTAAAATGTTGATTGATAATCTTTTTTTAGAAAGTGGAGATATATGAAATTCTTGATTATTTGCTTCTGGACCTCATTGGTGGGGCTAAAGGAATACCATCATTATAAGTATAAAACAATAGTACAGTTTCTACTGCCCCTCCCCCCTCCCTATTCAGGTTCTTGTCTTAAATAGAGAGTTATTGAAAACTAGAAACATTTACAATGAAGAAAGGGGAATATGAGTTGTTATAACTCCTTTCACGACACCTCACCATTAAGGGCATCAGATAATCAGCAAATGTTGTTTAGGACATCAAGCAGATCAATCAAGAAACAACATTTATTAATTACAAGAGACAAAAGTGAAGTAGTGCCTGTCCTCCAGGAGTTTCAATTCTACTGACAAAAAGAACATGTGAGTGTGTGTATTTACATATGTGTATGTACATACATGTGTATATATATATATATATACACCCACATGCACACATATATAACATATATTTGTCCACATGCATATACATATGCAGATGTTGCTTTGTTCTCTACTAATAGCAAAGAAAAAGAATGTCTAAGATAGAAACGACATCCAGGAAATGCCTCAGCATTTCTAATGTAATCTAAGCCCTTATGGTCTCTAGGAAACCAGTCATCTTACAACTCTCCATGCCTCTCTCCTGGAGAAGCTTGTGAGCTTGGCCCATCCAGATTGTAGATCAATCTATTGATTGACTGATCTATCTATCTATCCATCTATCTATCCATCTATCAATCTATCGATCTATCTATCATCTCCAGACTATATTATGCATATACACATGTATATATTCATCATATATGCATTGTAGCTATAGATGCAGTGTGTGTGTGTGTATGTGTACATATTTATATATATATATGGATGTATATCGAATGAATATTAAATACTTTTAATGTTCCCCCCAGAATATTTCTCCTAAACTGGAATGAACAAGAATAAATAAATACTGTCCATTCAAATCACATGTTGAGTTTTGCATATAGAACTTTCTCACATCTGCTTTGGGATCTATGTTCTTTATACTGATGAGGAAATTGATGATCCGATAGTCACATTGCTAATAAATATCTAAGGCAGATTCTAAATGTTGGTTTATTTTTATTGAAGAACAACACATTGTCCACTATCCTCAACTGAATGCCATTTCGTAAATTTACCAGCTCACTAAACCTGGATAGGTCACTTGGCCTTTCTGCCTTAGTCTCTTTATCTGTAAAATTCCCACAATAATATCTTTGGCACTTATTTTACAGGGTTCAGGTGAAGATTAAATGAAATAATGTATTAATATGTTCTTTAAATGTTAAAGAGCTATGAACATCTAAGCTTCAATTATTATCAGGACCAGAGACTGAATTTTTTCCATGATACAGAGTATGAATGTCCTTATATAGGGTATAAATGTCCCTGTGATCTCAATATTTCCCTTGAAAGAAAGGAAAGAATTGCACATTAACCTAAACTGTTCTCAGTGCATTAACTGCACATCTCTGGTTTCTAGTGCAATAATTAACAGCAAAGGGTTTAACAATGCTTGACAATGCTAGAATGTATAATTAGACTTCAAATTTAACACCCCATTAGGGTGAATAAAAGGGAATTTCACACTTGTCTTGGTACTGTTGTTTCAATCTATTTGGCAGTGGATCAAAATAGACAAAAAGTGCATCAATTTATGTTGTCAAGGTTAGCTTGGCAACAAGAAATCTCAGAAATTTAATTTTTAAGAGTTAAAATCTTGGACTTCTGTAGATGCTTATTAATATATATTGTTCTGACACACGGGTGCTTTGTTGCATTCCATTGTCAAGGGATACTTATCTCTCTTTAATATCCATAATTTGGTTTTCTGATTAAACCTTATGGAAGCTGGATTCTTCTAAACTGAGAGATACAAAGCTTTCTCTCTCTCTCTCTCTCTCTCTCTCTCTCTCTCTCTCTCTCACACACACACACACACACACATACACACACACACACACACACACACACACACGTTCAAGGGTCCAGAATAAGTTCCCAAACAAAAACATATTATACAATCTAGAAGAGGGGCATCCTTTCAGAAAATCTGTTCCAGTGGTTCTCAGTCTTTTTGGTGTTATGCATTCCTTCACCAGTCCAGTAAAGTCTATGGGCAGCTTCTCAGAATAATTCTTTTAAATGCATAAAATAGAATATTTGAGATTATAAAAGAAATCAATTATATTGAAATAAATATAATTTTTTTTCCATTCACAATCATAGACCCACAGAAAAATATCTGTGAGCTTTCTTCATTAACTCAATTGATCTAATCCAATCTCAATTTATAAATGAGAAAACTTTCCAACAATATGACTAAGTTAGCAAACATTCTTAGAGAGCAGAAATTCTAACCTAATCCCTCTAATTCCAAGTCTATGAAATCTAATATTTTTCTAGGATGCATATATCATATTTATAAACTGTTTTACTATATACTTTTATTTATTTCATTAACTATTTCCCAATTACAGGTAAATATAATATTGATATTATTTTTCACAATTTTGAATTCCAAATTGTCTTGTTCCTGTCTGTTAATCTCCCTTCCTTGGGAAGGCAAATATTTTGATATTAATTATACATGTTAAACTCATGCAAAACATTTCCATATTAGCCATATTATAGAAACATACATACACAATCACAAAACAAAGGAAGAAAAATAAAGTAAAAAAAAAGTATGCACCAATTTGCCAGAATTCATTAGTTTTCACTCTAGAGCTGGAGAACATTTTTCTGTTCACTTTACTCTGCATATTTTCATACAAATCCTTCCAGGTTTTTCTGAAAGCATCCTGCTCATCATCTGCTATAGCAAATAGTATGCCATCAAAATCATATAGCAAAATTTCTTCAACCATTCCCAAATTGATAGTCATTCCTTTGATTTCTAATTCATTGTCATCACAAAAGAGCTCTCTCTCTCTCTCTCTCTCTCTCTCTCTCTCTCTCTCTCTCTCTCTCTCTATATATATATATATATATATATATATATATATGATTTGTATATATAAATATATATTGTACAAATAGGTTCTTTTCATTTTTCTTTTGTCTCTTTGGAATATAGAATTAGTCGTGGTATCCTTAGATCAGAGGATATGCACAATTTTATAACACTTTCAGCATAGTTCCAAATTGTTCCTCTGAATAATTAGACTAGTTCACAACTCTGTCAATAATGTTTTAGTGTTTCACTTTTTCCACATCCCATCCAGCATTTGTCACTTTCCTTTTCTACCATGCTAGTCAAGGTGTGAAGCTTTAATTTTTTTTTCTAATCAGTAGTTATTTAAAGCATTCTTTCATATGACTATTAATAGCTTTGTATCCTTTAGCTATTTATCAACTTGGGAACAGTTCTTATTTTTAGAAATTTGATTCAATTTCCTATACATTTAAGAAATGAAGCTTTTATGTGAGAAACGTTGGTTTTTTTTTTTTCCTGTTTTCCTTTTAATTCATCTGAATTGGTTTTGTTTGCACAAAAACTTTTTAATTTAATTTAATCAAAAATATTTATTTTACTTCCCTGATCCTCCCTGTCTTTTGTTTGATCATAAAATCTTCCCTTATCTAGAGATCTGTCTGGTACACTTTTTTCCCTTGTTGCCCCAGTTTACTTATAGTATCACTGTATGTCTAAATCATTTATCCATTTGAACCTTATCTTGGTGTATGGTATGATATGTTCTATTCCCAGTTTTTACCTAAATGCTTTGTAGTTTTCCCAGAAATTTCACACAAATGTCAAGTTCTTACCTTAAATCTTCCATCTTTGGGTTTCTCAAATACTAGATTACTAAGTTAATTTACTACTGAGTATTTTGTACCTAATCTCTTCCTCTGATCCACTATTCTATTTTTAGCCAGTACCAGATTGTCTTGACCATTACTCCTTTCCAATTTAGTTTGAAATCTAAACCTACTATTCTGCTTTCCTTCACATTAAAAAAAAAAATTCTCTTGGTATTTTTCACCTTTGATTCCTCCAGATGAATTTTGTTATTATTTTTTTCTTGCTCATAAGATAATTATTTGTAACTTTGATTGATATGAAATTAAACAAGTAAATAAACTTAGGTAGAATTATAATTTCTGTCATATTGCTTTAGCCTAGACCTTGAACAATTAATATTTCTCTAATTGTTTAGATCTGTCTTTATTTTTGCATAAAGGGTTTTGTAATTGTGTTCAAGAAGTTCCTGAGTTTGTCTTAGCAAATAGACTGCCAAGTATTTTATATTGTATGCGGTTATTTTATTTTAAATTGAATTTATCTTTCTTCCTCTTAATGCTCATCTGTGTTGGTAATATATAGAAAAGCTGATGATTTATTGCACTTATTACATATTGTGCAACTTTGCTAAAGTTGCTTATTATTTCAATTAGTTTTTTATTTCATTCTCTATGGTTGTCTAGGTAAACCATTGCATGGTCTGCAAGGAGTGATAGTTTTGTTTCCTTGTTGCTAATTTTTATTCCTTTAATTTCTTATTTTTCTTTTTTAAATTTATCTCATTGCTATAGCTAGCATTTTGGTACGATTTGGAATAATAGTGGTAAAAATGGGCATCATTGTTTCATTTCTGATGTTACTAGGAATTTTTCAAGTTTATGCCCATTACAGATAATGCTTGTTCTTTGTTTTAGACAGAAATTACTTATTCTAAGAGAGACTCCAGTGATTCCTTTGCTTTCCATTGCGTTTCATAGGCATGGGCATTGTATCTTGTCAAACCTTTTTTCTTTTGTTGTTGTTTATTTTTTTGTTTGTTTTTCTTGCATCTGTTTATATAATAATATAAATTTTGTTGTTTTTATTATCGATATGGTTAATTATGCTGATACCTTGCATTGCTGATATAAATTACATTTGGTTTTAGTGTGCAATCTTTACGATATATTCCTGAAATGTCATTGCTAGTATCTTATTTAATTTTTTTCTTGCATTAATTTTTATTATGGAAAATGGCTTATAATTTTTTCTATATATTTGGCTATCTTTGATTTTTGTTCTCAGAAGAACTATATTTGCATCATAAAATAATTTAGTAGGAATCACTCTTTGTTTTTTAAATAGTTTGTATACTATTGGGATTAATTTTTTTCCCTTAAATATTTGGCAGAATTTACTTGCAAATTGATCTGATCCTGAGGAACTTTTCTTACTGAACTCATTGATGACTTGTTTAATTTAATTTTCTGAGATAGAGTTATTTACTCATCTGTTAATATGAACAGTTTATATTTT
>CM053585.1:334803868-334830170 GCA_028646515.1 Pseudochirops corinnae | reverse complement strand
TATCCAGCAGTTTAAAAATCAATTACCCCCTCTTTATCTCTCTAATTATTAGCCTCTCCCCATGTTTGAAACATTGTCATCATTGACAACAACAAAGCAAGAGCAACAACAACCCAACTTTACTAGATTCTACCAGCCACACAATCTCTGACCTGACCTTTTTCTAGCCTCCTTTTCTCAAAACAGCTTGGTGCCATAGGGAACAGAACACTTTACCTAGAGTTCGGGAGACTAGACTTCAAATTTGACACTAGACACCACGTGTGTGACTCTGATCTAATAACAGCCTCTGCTTGCCTCCATTTCCAAATAGGTAAAATTATGATAATAATGGCACATATCCCACCAGGACAGTTGTGAAAAATATGATGAGATGATATTTGTAAAGTGCTTAACATGCTGAATAAATGTTTGTTCTCGTCTCCCTCCTTATCCAAAGTCTTAGAAAAAGCTTTCTACATTTCTTGACTATTCTCTCTTCTTAAGCCTTTGTAATCTGACTTTAAACATTAGTTAAAACCTTCTTTCTCCTCAGTTACCAGTAATCTCTTAATTAGAAAACCCGATGAACTTTTCCCACTGTCAATCATTCTTGATCTATATGCAGCATTTGTCAATCTTGACCTCCTTCCTCTTCTTATCTTCTGCCTTCCATTACTTGAGTTTTTACTATTATTTTCCAGTTTTCTTCTTACCTGTCACTTTTGATGACTCCTCAGTCTCTTCTTATGGCTCATTATTTGTATCATATCACTTAATTGTTGGTGTTTCCAATGGCACTGTCCCATGTATTTATGTTTTCTCTCTGTTCATATGGTTTCTATGTGATCACGGATCTTCTCATGGATTTGATTTATCTTTGTACAGATGACAGAAAGATCTCTATATCAAATCCCATTTGTTCCTCTCTGCTTCTACATCTCATCAAGTGGTGCCTTATTTCAAATTAAATGTCCCAGAAACATTTCAAACTCCACATTTCCAAAACAGATTGAAGCTTTATATTCAGACATCTCTCTTCCATAGTTCCATAAAAGGTATTACCATTCTTCCAGGCTCCAAGGTTCATGATCTTGATTTTATCCTTGTCTTCTCACTGCTTTTACTTCAGATATCCAAGCACTTTTATTTTTCTACTTTTATTTTCTACTTCTAAAACATCTTCCATATTGACCAATTCTGTCTACTCACATATCTACCACTTTGATTGAGTTCTCTATCATATCTTATCAAGATTGTTGGAAAGGATAGCACTAAAATCCCTCTAAAACTGAAATTAAATGTAAAGTAGCAATGAAGGTAATCTCAACTGAAAGCTATTTACTCACACAATTTTAAACCCTGGAAAGTAATAATGCTGTATTAGATTGGATAATCTAAGAACTGAAAGAAAAAAAAAATTGTCTTTGCTTTGGCAGTACATATACTAAAATTGTAATGATATGGAGAAGATAAGCATTGCCCCTGTGCAAGTATGACGTGCAAATTCATGAAGTGTTCCGTATTTTTTTTTTCATGATCTAGATATAAAGGTTGATACTATAAGCAATCTGGGAGAGAAAGGAATAGTTTACCTGTAAGATTTGTGGAGAAGGGAAGAATTTATGACCAAACAAGAGATAGCGAAGTGGGGAGTCTGTGTTGCACAGTGCAATGTTTGGGAGGTTAACATATGATGCTTCAGTCAGAGGCTGGTGATCTGCCCAAGGATCAGTGACCACCAAGAGGCAAGGCTCCCTGAAAGCTGCCTGAATCTGGTTAGTGAAGGTGCCCAGTGTGAAACATGCAGCAAAAAGTTTGGCACCAGTGGCAGCAGCAAATTTCTGAACAGCTTGCTGGCCAGTGTTACTGGATGAGATGACAAGGAACGTCGACTGGGTTTTCAATGGCACAAGCTGCCAGCAGGAGGTTTTCCCAAGTTCTTTTCAAATTAATGATGTAGATGCCATCACTCTTTCTTTTGTAAATGTACTGTTCCATCTGGAAGTCCAAATTGGTGCCACCCAGATGGATTCCTGCAGCAAGGAATTTGAGGACATCCTCCTCCTTCATCTGTAAGACATCTAGGGCTCCAGACATTGTGAAAGTTTCTCTTTAAAGTTACAATGGAAACCAAGAACTATGCTATATGGAAACCTCTTGGGGCAGCGTGTAAAGGCTAATCTATTTTTTAGGGTGTTATTTTCTTCAGTCAGCTTCTTAACTCTCTTTTCATGATTTTTTTGCATCATTCTCATTTCTCTTCCCAATTTTTCCTCCACATCTCTTACTTGATTTTCAAAATCCTTTTTGAGCTCCTCCATGGTTTGTAACGAGTTCATATTTTTCTTGGAAGCTTTTGTTGCAGGAGTTCTGATTTCATTGTCTTCCTTCTGTTCCATGCTTTGATCCTTTTTCCCCCCAAAAAGGAATCTAATGTTGAATGGCTATGCTTGCTTTGCTTCTTTTGCTTGCTCATGTTGCCACTCAATTACTTGACTTTTGAGTTCTTTGCCACAGTAGACCTCTGCTTCCAGAAAGGGGAGCTTTGTACAAAACCTCTAGGGTTTTCACAGCTGCTGGAGCTTTTAGGAGGGTACTGTCTCTTCAGTACCCACAAACTCTGGGTAACTGGTCACACACATCAGGACCACCACCCAAGACCGTGATCCAGAGACAGGCAGGTTAAAGTGACAGTGATTACTTTCTGAAAGGTTCCTTGCACACACACACTCACACGTAATGATTTGCAGGCCATGAGCTCTGAAGCAACCATATGGAGAAGGCTGCAGGGCCACTGCATGTCCACCACTTCTAGCTCCAGGGGCAGGGACCAGGACGTGCTCCTCCATCCCCCACAGTTACAACAGATTTCTACCCTGACTTTTCTTTTTATTTGGCCTTTATGGGTTGGTAATTTGGGAAACCACCACTGTTGTTGGTGATCCGCTCTCCGTAAGTTTGCTGCACCAGCTGGTCAGGGCTGCTCTAGGGCTAAAACCTTGGGCTCATGCTTGGCTGGTCTTGGCTTCCAGCATGCTATAATGGAACCTTCCTATCTGCCTGCCGGCTGCCTTCAGTGGGAGATTTGTTTCTCTCTGTCACTTTGTGGGTTCTGTGGCTCTGAAATTCATTCAGAGTCATATTTTATAGGTATTTCAGGTAGTTATGTGGGAGAGCCATGGAGTTTTCCTGCTTCTATGCAGCCAACTTTGCTCCACCCCAACATAAGCTTTTCTTGATTTACAATTGACACAGTTCTCATACTGTGTCTCAGTTTCCCCATTTGGTTTAGTGACATTATCTGACTTCTACTATTTCTGTTCTTAAAGGCTCTTTTGTTGTTTGTTTTTTGACAAATGTGTTCTTGTTCATTTGTTGTGGGATAAATAGGAACATATTGTGATATTCTAAGAAATCTTTCAAATAATTTCAAGTATGGAAAGCACAGGCTATACAGTACTATGGGATTGTTTAGACATTCCATGTCAAAGTACCCAGTAATCTATAATGAGCTTATCTTTGGATGCTTTTTCAGTTGCCATAGTCAACCTTAGCCTAATTCACATTTTATATAATATCATCAACTCTCCTTAATTAATGTTCTCTGACTAAGACAGAGTGAATACTTCTCATCAAAATAATTCTTTTGATGATATATTTTTTCCACCATTTTACTCCTATCTATTATCAAAATTTAAACATATGAACTATAAAATATGAAAACATCTCAAGATGCTTTCATTTTATCTTGAAATTCCCATAGCTGAATGGCTTTTTTTCTCATTTTTATTTGAGGAAAATAGCAGTTTTTCAAGTAGCTGAATATTTCTTGTATGTTCTTCAGCAATCACATTCACTGCTAGTTTCAGCAGTGAAAAATAGTTTATTCTAATGTGCCTATACTAAGCTTTTCATTTTGTCTTCATTTTCCCCAGCTCTGGGTGTCATCTATAGGAAGAAAGGTAGATTTTAAGATAAAAGTGTTCCTTTATAATATCTTTATAATCAGTCTCCTTGAAATTAGCTGTTTTAGAAAAACTCCAGACTTTCATGTCAAAAGATTTTAAGTCTTAAATTTAAAATGAGTCGGAATAAGTAGAGACATTTAGAAAAAAAAAGAAACAAAAAGAAGGAAGAAATAAAATCTATATTTAAAATAGAGATTAACCCTGAAATAAACTTTGGGATACTGCCTTCGATCCTGTTATCCTACTTCATCCATTCTAGCTTGATCAGACCCACTACCCCCTTTAGATTTTATTTGGAAGATACTTTAGAGCTGGCGTAATACATCTCCTTCATTTTATATATGACAAATTGGATAAGAAAGAGAACAAGACTGGCCCAATATTAAATAGTGTTTCATCTGGGATCTGAACTCATGTCCTCTGGTTTAAAATCCTTTTTTCATCACTCTCTTCTGCCTCCTACTCTTTATCCATGAAGTCTTTTTTCCAGTCTTATTACCTATGCAGGTTCCTAATCTTCTTGATACCTTATTTATAACCTGGATAGGAATGGAAGCAAATAGGATTAGAGTTGAATGAAAAGGAGAAATGATAGCTAGCTAGTTAGCTAGAGTATTTATTAAGCATTTGTTATGTGAGAAAATTGTGAAAGGCACTAGAGATATAAATAACAAGCTAATAAAATAGTCCCTGTCTTAAATTCTAGTGGAGGAAGACATACAAGAGAAAGGAACACTACACATAAGGGTAGCTGCAAATCCAATGGAAAAGCATGGGAAGGAATGTAGTATATGGAAGTGCCTATTGATGGGAATGACAGTTGGTCAGCCAGACTCGGGGATTCCAGGGGTCCCAAAGTACCTACTGTAGCCCCACAGTTGTGTCGGTCACCCCAACGACCCTGCAAGTGCTCTCAGTCGCCCCAACGACTCTTCAGAAGAGAACTCTGGATATGGACAGAATAGTCTGACACACCTCAGTGAAGTGGCCAAGTGTCTTTATTGCCTTACAAATCTCCTCTTGCTGCTGCCCCCTCAGCCTTATTCTCCTGCCCCTTTTATTCCCTTTCCATCTGCCCTTTTGTCAGGTGTCCCAACAACAGGATCCTGATAGGTGGGGAGTGCTCCTCCATTGATGGTGCATGCTCAATGCCCCCATGTTTGACGTGCAGTCATCAAAGCAGAGTACACAGCTGGATGCCTTTTACCTGCCTCAGGTTTTCCTTGTTAGCAAGGACACATTGACTGAGATCAGACAGGTAGGCAAATAGCTCTAAGGGGCCCTTACAACAGCTCCCCAACCACACCTACCAGGGTCAAGAGCAGTCCCATGGGTACTGGGGTCAGTACTATGTACAGTACATAGTACATTCCAGTAATATGGGGAAAAGTCAGAATTAATGACCAAAGTAGAGACAGTAGGCTGTGAAGATTCTGGGGAAGTTTAAGTGACCCATGGCAAAGGGAAGGAGATCCTCATGGGGAAGAAATTGTGTGACATTCACAGAAAAGGTTATCAGGATTATAGCAGAATTTAAAGTTACTTTAGAGATTAATTAGTATGTCTCATCTTAAAGATGACATTACTGAAGCTCAGAGGGGTTCTGACTTGTCCAAGGTTTTCCTTGTGAGAGATGGCAGAGCTGAGATTTTAACTCTACCCTTTGGTTCTAAAGTAGTGCCTTTTCCTCCTGGTATACTGGTATACTTGACTGAAGCCTTTTAACAAGTAGGAATAGTTCCTCTACTCAGTCAGCTTTCTGTATTAGCATTACAGAAGGCCATTGTTCCATGAGAGTGAACTGAATTCAGTTAACTGTAGACTCCGGGTCTTCTCTATATTTCTGGAGGATATCATTAGGTCTTGTTGATTCAATTGTCTTTGACCCTTATATTTGCTCAATCATATTTGCTTTTTACCTTTCTTTAAATATGATGTGTAGATGAAGCTCAGATCATCTTTGCACTTTCCATCTTCTACCCCAATTCATTATTATTAACACCTTGTCCAATGGTGACAGTTTGCATACATACACACATATATGGGCATGTTCCTTATAAAAAACATTTGAGATAGGAGTTATTAGCACCCTAATTTTACAGATTAGGAAACTGAGGTTAAGGAGGTTAAAGAGAATTTTCCAGGGAAACACGGTGGTTAAGTATCTGAGGCAGACTTGGAAAATAGTCATTATGGCTATTACAAATAAATTAAAAATAAGAGACATGGGAAGGAAGAAAGTATCTCTATCCAGAGAAACGAAGTATAATTTAGGCAATAAATAGAGACTGGGGCATCCTATCAGGAACATGGAGTAGGGTCTCCTTTATCTAATACTGTGATCTGTAAAGAGGGGAGTAGATCTTTATTCACTTACTTAAGGGATCTGACTCCCTTTTAAAGACTTCTGCTTGCAGAACATTCAGTATAGATAGGCTTTGCATCACCTCCATATTTCCAACATGGATAAATATTACAACATTTCTAAGAAGGTATAGCTGATTTGGACATCCTGATTGAGTATGTGACCTGGAATGACTGGATGTAGTATTGAAGCTACTAGAGTTTGGACCCTCCCCTCCTACCATTCTCTTTTTTTTTTTTATAGGCTATCAATAGAGTAAGAATCTAGTGCAGGTGGCCCAGGATCTATGACCTTAAAAAAAAAAAAAGGCAACTATTTAAATGTAATTGATTTCATTGTAATTCTATATTTTCTGGAATGTATTTAAAAACCTCATTTTGGGAAGAGACTCAGAACAGACCACCAAATGAATTTATGGAATGACCCCCCCCCCCAAAAAAAAAAAAGTCAATAAATCCTAAACTGAAGTTTCATTGTTTTATTTTCTTATTTTCAGGCCACTGAGGGATTGTAAAGTCTGGTGAAAGTTTCTTTCCTCCTTATGTGTTACCAAAGGAGTAGTAGCCTGGTGGCTCTGATCCTACTTTTCACTTCTTCGCCTTTGGATTGAGGAAAGGATAAAGATTTCAGGCTTTTCAGATGTTGCTTCTGTCTCTTTCTATTACTCAGTCTCTGTTTCTCCTTAGCTTACACAATGTAGTCTTCGATTTTGCCTTTTTATAGCCTTATGACAATTATTAAAGATCTTGTTGCTAGGAATGTCCTATTTTACTTCCTTGGATGATTCTATTTTTCTGAAAATATTTGCTGTGGATAAACTTGTCATGTTACCTAAGATCCACTGAGAGATTTTAAAACTTGCCAAATGGATTTCAAAGTATTATTTCAGAGAAAAATGTTTTTCAGTATGTAAAGTTTTTGACTTGAAAAAAATACCTAAACTTTCTCCATGATTTCTAGAGAGTAATTATTCATACAATAACTGCTTCCTCTGAGGTTCAGGTGGGTGTGATTTTATGTTAATTAAATTGTAGTCATTGATGTGCATTATATTAATCTAAGTCATGTCTTCAAGATCTTAGAACAGCTGTTAAGGTGATGACAAAAATCTGTTTTCACCACTAAGAGTAAGGCACAGATGTTCAGAAATGCTGTAGGAGAAGCAGATATAGGCACAAAGCAGTTAAAATACCAAACATCAATATGGTGAAGTTTACATTTTTGGGAAAACGGCCAAAAATGAGAAAATGAACAATCTTTTAAAACTTAGGAATATTTCTTTCCTGGTACTCTTAACAAAGTGTTCTCCTGAGTTATGACAGTAAGAAGGGACTGAGCAAGGCAAGGGATGAATGTTGTTGTTACTGTTGATGTAGCTGAATCAGGTCCAACTCTTTGTGACCTCATGGATCATACCACTGCAGGCCTATCTAATCTCCATTACCTTCCAAAATTTTTCCAACTTCATGTTTCTTACTTCTACTAGCTTTTTATCCATTTCATTCTCTGCTATCACCTTTTCCTTTTGCTTTTAATTTTATCCAACATCAAGGTCTTTTCTAATGAGTCTTGTCTTCTCATTATGTGGTCAAAGTAGTTAGGCTTCATTTTTGGTATTTGTCCTTCCAATGAATACTCCAAAACCATCGCTTCTTATTTCTCAACTAAATAAAACCTTAAGTATATGAGTCTAATTTAGCATCAACTGGATCATAGAAATGACCATAATAAACATTTGGGGCATTTACATTGTTCAAAGAACTCTTCATTATGCAGAGGTAAAAGATTAAGTTGTAATTATATTATCATTACAACATTATTAGTAAACTATGTTTCTTGATCTCATGGAGGCTTTTGGTTTTTTTTATTTTTATTTTTTTTTTACTTACTAGGGTCACTCTAGCCAGTGATAAGAGTTTTGGCTTTGGCAAAAGAACTTGGAATTTTCCCTCTGATATTTGCAAGCTGTGTGACCCTGAGAAAATAATTTACCTTTCTGAGTTTCAGTGTTTTTCCTCTTTGAAAAATATATGTACTGCCTAGTACACAAATTTCTTGGCAAACACAAATGAAATAATGCATGTAGAATCTGTTGTCAACTTGGGAGGATATAACAACTCAAAAAGCAGATCATGAACAATAGTAGCTGATATTTACTTAGCACTTCAGGGTTTATAAACCACTTTACAAATATTTTATTCAATGCTCACTACAACCCTCAGATGGAGGTGCTTTTATTTTCCTTATTCTATATAAGAAAAATTTAGAGCAAATTGAGATTAAATGATTTGTCCAATGGCACTTAGAGAGTAAGTATCTGAAGCTGCTTTTGAATTCAATTCTCTCTACTTCTAAGTACAGTTCTCTATTCCATGCACCACCAAGCTACCTCAGGTATAATATACCTTTTTATACATTTGGTTTTATATACCTTAGTTTGGTTAAAAAAAAATTGTCTCATTTGACACTTAGAACAAACCAGTATGTTAGGATCTTTATCAATTTATCGTTAAGAAAAGTTGGACTAAGGAAGTTAAGTGACTTCACCTTGTTCACATAGCTAGTAAATTTCTGAGATTATCTGAAAAATTTTATCATTACTATTTATTATTATATCATATCTAATTAATATTTAATGTATTATAGTATATATAAAGCCTGTAACACATTGCTATATAAAAGAGATGTAATTATATATACAATAATATTATTTTTATCTATTAATAGTAATAACTCTAACATTATTTTTATCTATTAAACCCTAATAACTCTAATTCTAATAAAATTTTAAAGTTAACAAAGTGTCTTGCATGTATTATATCATTTAACTGGTTACAACTTAACTTTTTCTCCCTTTCTCCAAAGGCCATCTTTTATACCACCAAGCTGCCATTACACACAATACCTAGAAGTGCATTAAAGAGATGATAAGCAAGGGATATCTGAGGTCTGAGAAAGTAAAGGATGGTGACTGACTGTGGAAGACACAGAAGATTTCCTGAAGGAGATGGTGTGTGAGTTGTACCTTAAGTAATTGTCAGAATTTTAATTGGAAGAGATTCAGGTGGGATGGTGTTTAAGAAAACTCATGGAGTATAAAGCCACACACAAGCAGCTTTCCAGAATACTGCAGCTGTGAACAGCTTTCAAGGTTCTGATTACATAGGATAGTGAGCTCTCTATAACAAATCACAGCAAAACATTCATAGAAAATAAAAATATAGCATTTACGATGTTACAACTTATCACAAAAAATCAACATACAGCATTCACCATGTCAAAACTCAACAACTTATCACTAAAATGACCACACAGTTTTCACCAATGTGGTCACAGTTTTAAAAAAAGTACATTCATTTAGTAAATAACAAAATCCTTAATTCAATCACAAAGTAAAGAAGTAAAAGTTCTCCAAACCTCAGTCATAGTGATCATAATCTTCTTAGTCAGTACACAGTATCCAAGTAAATCTTGCAACCTGACTAGAGGCTGGCTCTCAGTTTCCATAGTTCCTTTTCCATGGTCCCAGCTCCAACTGTTACCTGACTTCAAAGGCAGGCAGCTACCAGTTCCTTATTCAGCTCCTTGTCCAGTTCTTCATCCAGTTCCTGTTCCATATTGAAGTTCACAGTGTCCAGTCCACCTCAAATCCTTCACAGTTCCTGTTTCTGGGAAGACAAAGTTTGACAGAGGCACAATAATATTCATACACATTGCCGGCATCGTCATCAATTTACTATCAACCTGGGAAATCATCTCAGACCCACCAACAAGGTCTGAGAACTCAACACAAATCATCAACATAGAAATCAACACAGACCTACAAACAAGCTACAAGAGATCAGCACAAATGATCAATAAAGTCCCAAAGGACCTCCAAAACCCTCCTCCAGGACTTCTGTAAACATACAACCAGAAAATCCTCTTTCAGGACTTCCAGTTATTACTAGGGTTTCTGTACAAAGTATCACAAACAAAAATCAACACAGACAGAAAAAAGTGTCTGGATACCACATATTTTCTCCATCTTGACTCTGCCACCACAAGAGTCCTCTTTTCAGTTCTTCTGTCCCTAGCCTGGGCCTCTCCTTATATATGGTTATTAGCTCTCCTTCCCTTTGCAGGAGTCCATGAGTTCTAGTGTTCAGAAGTTGTGGGATTCACATGTGCTATTTCTTAACAGACTTGATAGAGGGCTCAAAAGAAACTTGAACTGAAACAAGGTGTTAATTCAATAGCTGAAACAAGATGTGAACTAATTCTGTGCTTGCCATCACATGGAGTTGAGCCAATATAGAACAAGCATGAAGAGAAGAAGCCAATAGTCATGTCAGTTCTATGAATATTTATTTACAGTGTTAGGTCCTTGAGTACAAAAGCTAATTCAGTTTTGTCTTATATCATTAGTGCCTAAAGTATTGACTGACACATATACCATATTTAATAAATGCTTACTTATTTCAATTGGATTATTAAGTGTCCACTATCACAATATATTCTGTGTAGGGGAAAATACAAAATATGAATCATGGATTTCCTTTTTGTAAGAAGTTCATTTCTTTCAAGAATCCTACAGACTCTTTTGTCAGCATATGAATGACTTGGCTGATATCAAGTGCAATCAAAGAATCTTTCCATTTATGCTTGACTGAACCAAGAAGTTTCTGACACCCAGAAGGTTGTCCTATTCTCTATGCTATTCTGTGGACATCAGGAAATGCATCTTGTAGGAAATGCTATTGACCTGGTGTCCGGGGCTCTACTGCTGCCACAAGCTCAGGGACATATGTTTGACTAGCCCTACAACCCTCACTTACCCTTCAGGTCTTCGGTGATCACCGGCTTCCAACAGGAAGAATGAGTCAGACAGAAGGCGAGATTCAAGGGGTGGTTTATTCTTGTAAGGTCACATCTCAAAAGGAGGGACGCTTCTGCATTCAGGTCTTTTATCACCATCCCTCATCCAATCACAGGTTCGGATTACATTTATTACCTTATATGGCACAGCAAGCTAGCTAAGCCACACCCAAACTACATAACCCTTTTACCCCCGCCCCCAACAACCTGGAATGAGATTTAACTATTTAATAAATAAGGTGGGGGGGGGGTGGAACCAAGGTGGCACAGTAGAAGCACAAACTTATCATGAGCTCCCCCTATGATAACTTCCAATATATGTAAAAAAAAATACTCTAAACAAACTTTAGAGCTATAGAACCCACAAAAAGACAGAGAGAAACAAATCTCCTACTTAAGGCAACCTGGCAGGACTACAGGAAGGGTCTATCACACTGAGCTGAGAGCCAAGCATAGTCCCACATGAGCTATGTGGTTCTGGCCCCAGGGAAGCCCCAACCAGTTGCAGCCAGAACAGACTTCAGGAGAGTGAATAACCAGAAGCTGGATTGATTTTCAGACTTCTCAACCCATAAATGCCAAAGACCAAGTAAAAAGGTCAGTGTAGAACTCTGTTGGAATGGGGGGGGGGGCAGAAGGGCTCCATCTGGCTCCTGCCCTTAGGGCAAGAAGTATTGGAGGTTCACTGGCTGTGCAATGTGGCTGCTTCAGGAGCTCCTGGCCTTTAGATTGTAGGGGGACCAAGTGACCATTCAGAAGGTAATTGCTTTTGCTTTAACCTGCTTGGATCTGGATCATGGCCTTGAGTGGTCCTGGGGTGTATGGTCAGTGAGCCAGAGCTTCTGGGCCTGTAGAGAAAGCATCCTTCTACTAGCTTTGGCAGCTGTGAATATTCCAGCAGTTTGGGGGGAAGCTCTCTTCATCCCAGAATTAGAGTTCTACAGTGACAAAGAGCTCAAAAGTCAAGTAATAGGCTGGCAATATGAGCAACCAAAGGAATCACAAACAGATCATAGAATCCTTTTTTGGGGACAAAAGAGATCAAGGCATGGAGTGGGAGAAAGACAGCACAGTCAGAACACATGAATCAAAAGTCTCCAAGAAAAAATGTGAATTGGCTACACGCCATGGAGGAGCTCAAGAAGGATTTTGAAAATAAAGTAAGAGAAGGGGAGGAAACATTGGGAAGAGAAATGTGAACAATGAAAGAAAATTATGAAAAGCAAGTCAACAGTCTGCTAAAGGAGACCTAAAAATACACTGAAACAAATAACACCTTAAAAATAGTCTAACTCAAATGGCAAAAGAGGCCCAAAAAGCCAGTGAGGAGAAGAATGCTATAAAAAGTCAAATTGCCCAGATGGAAAAGGAATTTAAAAAACTCACTGAAGAGAATAACTCCTTCAAAATTAGATTGGAACAAATGGAAGCTAATGAATTTATGAGAAATCAAGGATATTAGAAAACAGATCCAAACAAATGAAAAAAAAAATTAGGCAATGTGAAATATATCATTGGAATTACCACTGACCTGGAAAATAGAGCCAGGAGAGATAAGAGATAATTTGAAAATTATTGGACTACTTCAAAGCCTTGATAAAAAAAAAAAGAGCCCAGACACCATCTTTCAAGAAATTATCATGCAAAATTACCCTGATATGCTAGAACCAGAGGGCAAAACAGAAATTGAAAGGATTTACTGTTTATTCTCTTGAAAAAGATCCCCAAAAAGAAAACCCCTAGGAATATTGTAACCAAATTTCAGAATTCCCAGGTCACGGAGAAATTATTACAAGCCATCAGGAAGATACAATTTGAGTATTCCAGAAATACAATGAGGATCACACAAGACCTAGCAGCTTCTATATTAAGGGATTGAAGGGCTTGGAATATGAAATTCCACAGGTCAAAGGAGCTAAGACTAAAACCAAGAATCACCTACCCTATAAAACTGGGTATAATGTTTCAGGTGAAAATATGGTCATTCAATGAAATAGAGCATTTTCAAGCATTCTTGATGACAAAACCAGAGCTGAACAGAAAATTTGACTTTCAACTACAAGGAGCAAGAAAAGCATGAGAAGATAAACAGGAAAAAGAAATCATAAGGAATTAATTAATGTTGAACTATTTTTATTCCTACATGGAAATACAATAATTGTAACTCATAAGACTTTTCTCAGTATGGTGATAGTTGAAGTGAATACATACATACATACATACATGTGTGTATGTATACATACATATATATGTATGTATAAGAGGATGTATGTGTATATAAATATATATGTGAGTATGGGCATATGTGCGTTCAGGTATACATAGACAGAGTGCACAGGATTTGTTGAATTTGAAGTGGTGATATCTAAAAAATAAAATTAAGAGGTGGAGAGGAATTTATTGGGAGAAGGAGAAAGGGAGCGATAGTTTAGGGTAAATTATATCCTATAAAAGAGACAAGAGAAAACTATTACAATGGAGGAGAAGAGCAGGAAAGTGAAATGGAATGGGATAATCTTAATCTCATAGAATTTGGCTTAAGGGGGGAATAACAAACACACTCAAATAAGTATCTTACCCTACATTATCATAGGGGAGTAGGAGATAAGAGGGGGTGATAGAAGGGATAGCAGATTGGGGAAGAGGGTATTTAGAAGCACACATTTTTGAAAATGGATAGGGTCAAAGGAGAAAATAGAATAAGTGAGGGAGCAAGATTGGATGGATGGAATTCGTTAGTCTTTAAAAATATAAGTACTATGGAAATGATTTATGTAACTACAAATGTGCAGCCTATATTGAATTGCTTATCTTCTCAGTGGGGCCAGATGAGGAGGGAAGAAAGGAAAAAAAATCTGGAACTCAAAGTTTAAAAAACAAATCTTTAAAATAAATTTGTTTCTTACATGCTACTGAGAAATAAGATATACAGGCACTGGAGTATAGAAATCCATCTTGCTCTACTAGTCAGCATATAAGAGAGAATAGATTGAGGGAAGGGGTATTCAGTAGGCTCGCTATTTTGGGGTGGGTGGGGGAAAGATGTGGAGAAAAATTGTAACTTCTAATATTGTGGAAATAAATGTTGAAAACTAAAACATATAAATAAATTTAAAAAATAAAAATAAATTTAAAAATAAATAAATTAGGTAAAAATGGTTTATCATGGCATTCTGGGTTCTCCATCATTATTCTTTCCATTCTAACTTTCACTTACTCTATGTTCCCATCAAATGGGCCACTTTTCATCTTTCAAATTTTGTTCTTTCTTTAACTATGTTTCTCCCATCTCTCCCATTATCCTCCATATTTGAAATGAATTCCCAGCTTTCCACTACCTTTATATGTGAAAATTATTCTTTTTTTCTGGAGTCCAGTTAGCATGTCATTTCTTCCATCCAGTATTGTGGGCCTGTGGGGAAAATGTTGGGTTTCGAGGCAAAGAACTGGGCATGGTGGAGAATTTACTGTCTCTGACACCAGGGTATCTATGTTCAAGACCCATCTCTTCACTCACAAATTTTATTACCTTAGACAAGTCATTTAACCTACTACCCTCAGTCTTTTCATTCACAAAATATATAGAGGGAAGTGTAGATGGCATCTGAGTTTGTTTCTTACATGCAACTGGGAAATAAGATATACAGACACTGGAGTATACAAATCCATCTTGCCCTACTAGCCAATTAGGGGAGAATATAAGAGAGAACAGATTAGGGGAAGGGATCTTTAGATCCATAATCCTAGGATTCCATGACCTGGATTCAAATGACAGCTTGACCATTTACTACTTGTGTGACCTTCTGCAAAGCATTTAAGCCCCCTTTAGATTCCCAGATCTTCAGTAGTACAGTTGGCCTACATGCCTTCCAAAGTTCTTTCTAGCTCTAGAAATCCTGAGGTCCAATCATTATTCTTTTATCCCAATGTGACCATGTTCCATCCCTCCTCAAATATCTCATGACATATAAATGCTACCTCTTCTTTTTATCTCTTACATCTTTCATTGCATTATTTTGACATTCCTTTCTGTCTAAATAATATGAATAATTCTTTGATGACTGTGCTTTATTTCATCTTTGCTTACCCCATACCTAGGAAAATGCCTTATACATAGAAAGAGATGCATTTATTTGTTGAATCAAATTAAATAATGTGGCAAATGATTCAAGGAACACATATTCAACATTATCTGAAGCAAAAATGAAATGATTGCCACTTTTGGTCACAATTATAGGATAACAAGATTCATAATGAGAAGAGAACTTATAGGTTAACTATTCTAATCTATTCCTTTCACAGACAATGATGTATCAGTAACTTGCCCAAAGTAACCCAAGTGGTAAGCAGCAGAGCTGAGATTCAAATTCAGGTTTCTCAACTCCAAATATAGGACTTTTTAGTTTTAGTTTTTAACCTACAGGATATTCTGGATCAGAGAGTGATGGATGCACTCAGAGCAGTACCTTAGACAGATTAATTTGGCTGTCCTGAGAAGATAGATTAGAATAAGGAATGCCCAATAGGAAGCTATTACAGAATACTGAGTGAAAGAGAATGGAAGCCTTGATTACACTGTATGCCATTATTGGACTTTAATTTCCTATATATCTACATTTTGCATTGTTTTCAAATCTCTCAGTAAATGATTATTTTATAGATTATTTCATTACTTCACAAAAAGAATAATGGGAAAAAGATATTAAAATGAACAGCATATGACTTTTTAACATTGATACTTTTAGCTCAATAGAAAATACACAGGAAAATGTAATCTCAATCATGTAAAAGTCACCACATTGCTTGCATGTATTTCAAAATTCCTTTGCCCAAAGAAATGCCATTTACATTATCACTTTATGAACTGGGGAGAAGGGTGAGAAAAGAAAGGAAGGAAGGAAGGAAGGAAGCAAGAAAGGAAGGAAGGAAGGAAAGAAGAAAAAAGGAAAGAAGGATGGAAGGAAGGGTGGAAGTAAGATAGAAAAAAAAAGAGAGAAGGAAAGAAGGAAGGGACAAAGGAATGGAGGAACTAAGGGAGGAGGAAAACTCATGACTCCAGTATGTTCAACAAAGAAAAGGCATTCTATATTTGTGGAAAGGACAATCTCCCTTTCCTGTCATGAAACTTAATTACATTGGGGGATGTGTTTCTTGTGAAATATATTCCCCTATTTTTTTCTTCAAGAAATTCAAAATCCCTAAATAGAGCCTCTTTCCCAGCTTGCCAATTTTGTTCCAAAAACAGAACTTCCGTACAATTGAAATACATGCAAGCAACGTGGTGACTTTTATATGGTTGAGATTACATTTTCTTGAGTATTTCCTATTGACCTAAAAGTATCAATGTTAAAAAGTCATATGCCATTCATTTTAATATCTTTTTCCCATTATTCTTTTTGTGAAGTAATGAAATAATCTATAAAATAATCATTTACTGAGAGATTTGAAAACAATGCAAAATTCAGATTATTTTACCCTAATGTATAGTCAGTATTGACTTCAAGGTTACCCTGACACATTTTTCTCACAAGAAAAATATAAAACCTACCAGATGTTTATCCCTCAAACAAAATACAGATGTTTACCTTTCTCTCACCCTATTTCCACCACAAATATTTTTGGCCTTTACCATTCCCAGGATCATTCCTGCATCCCATGCCATTTGCCTCCATGTGACTTTACTACCTACTCAATTTTATTCCTTGGCCAGACCTGGAGACAAAGAAAATACCAATATACTATAGGATTATTGGATCATGGACTTAGATCTGAAAAATACTTCAATGTCCATCTAGTTTTACCTCCTCATTGTACAAATGAAGAAAAAGCATCTCATAGAGGGACTTGACCATGGCTACAAGTAGTAAACAGTGGAGTCTGGATTCAAACTCAGGCCTTTCACCTGAAGATACAGTGTTCTTCTTTTTTTAATCTGTTCTACTCTATATGTGCAGTCAGTTTAACATAATCATATTTACACACACAATAGTTTATATTATTTTTCTCTAAGGTTGTTAAATTCTGTGATTAATGTTCAGCAACCATCTTTTTTAGATTCAAGTAAAGACTAGTCACTCTGGTGTCTGCCACCTGCTGCCTCTTATTACACATGAGTTCTACAGTGAAGGATTAAAATTATTTAAATTGAATTTGTAATTGTAAAGGGAAAAAAATGATGACTTCCTAGTATCCATGAATGATCACAAAACCATTTACTTTTGAGAGCAGTTTAATTGATTCAGTTGATTTCAGTTTTCTTGTGGAATAATTATCTTTCTCTTCACCAAATAACTTTCTCCCAAATCTTCTTCAGCTGAACCTGTTATGCTCCTGAGTGTTTCAAATTACAAATTCAGCAAATTGTACTTTTGATTTTCCAGTTTTAAACCTCAGAGATATTTTTTTTTAGAGAATTAAGTTTCATGAGATATGGTCAATTACTGGAATTTCCCAGTTCCTTTGGGAAGTACTCACTTTGCTACAACAAAACCATCCGAAGTACCTTATAACAAGTCTGAAACTACTCTTGATCTCTGCAACACTAAATGGGATGACCTTTGGAGCTTGGCTTCAGATATCATAGTCTTAGTAATAGGGTGATCTTATTATTGATAACAAGATTCAGAAATGAAAGAAATAGATGATTTAGTTCAAATCCCTTATGTCTACATGAGGAGACTGAGACAAAAAAAAAAAAAAAGCTATGCCTTGTCCAAAGCCACTCAAATATCCAAATACTTAAAGGGAGCTATGAGATCATTGATTTCAGAGATTCCTTTAATTCAGATTGCAACTATCCAGGCCTGCCCATTTTATGTGATGGGCACATGCTTGTGCCAATATTCTCAGCAAATCAATAAGCATTTATTGAATAACTACTGTATTTTAGGCACTATGCTATAGGCTAGAGATACAAAGAAAGGCAAAGTATAATTCCTCTGCTAAAGGAACTTATAATCTAATGGAGGACCTCAAGCAAGCAAATACATGTAAATAAGTTATATACTGGAGAAATTAAAAAAATATATTATGAAGAGAAGGCACAAGAATTAAGACGTGTTTGGAAAGACTTTGTGTAGAAGGTATGATTTTAGCTATAACTTTAATAATGCCAGATAGGTTGAGAGGAAGAAATGAGAAAGGAGGAGATTGCGGGCATGGGAGAGAGCTAGAGAAAATGCTTGAAGACAAGAGATGCAGCTTCCTGTTTTTGGAATAGCAAGAAAACCAGTATCACTGGATCTAAAAACACATGGTAGGGTGAGAGGGAGGAATGTAATGTGCAAAAACTGTGGAAAGATGTGTGTTAGAGGTAATGGCTAGGTTGTGAAGAGATTTGAAATGATTTTGTATTTGATCTTGAAGATGATAGGGAACCATTGTAGTTTTTGAGTGGGGGTGATGGAAACATGATTAGACTCAGAACAAGTAGTCAGAAGAGAAGGAGGAAATCTCGGAGAGAACTGTATTCCAAAAACCTAGAGAAAAGAGAGTATCAGGAAGAAAGAGATAGGCAGTTTCAAAGGCTAGAGTGGTCAAGAAGAAAGAGGATTGAGAGAAGACCATTGAATTTGGTGATTAGGAAATTAAGTTTCAGTTGAATCATGTGATCAGTTGCTAGAATAAAGATAATTAAGAAAGTTAGAGGAGAGGAAGTGGAAGTACTATTATAGACATTATTCTCAAGTATTTTAGCTACTAGGGGCAGATAAATATAGAGCATTAATTATCAAGAATGGAATGACCAAGTGAAGGTTATTTTTGAGGGTGAAGGATACAAGGGTATGTTTCTAGGCAGTAGGGAAGGAACCTGAAGACAGGGAGAGACTGAAGATAAGTGAGAGAGTATAATTGAGAGGGCAATCTGTTAAAGGAGACAGGATAGAGTGAGTTCACTAGTGCTGATGGAGATGTCTACCTTAGCAAGAAGTAGAGCTACATCTTCACGTGAGAAAGAGGTAAAGGGAGAAGATACCAGCAGAAGGCATTGAAAATTTATGAGATTGAGATATGGCAGATAGGAGAAGAGGGAGATCTCAGAGAATGACTAATTTTTTTTTTTTCAGTAAAATATGAAACACAAACTGAGAGGGTGTATAGTGGCAGGCATAGAAAGTTTGAAGAGGGATAAAAAGGTATGGAAGAGAAGAGAATATGGTAGTAAATTGATAAGGGAGACCTACTGCCTAGTAGCAGTGAGGGCCCAGTTAAGGCTGTGCCAGAGACCTCTCTTACATTTACTCTCATAATTGTGAAGGTAATAGTAGAGGACTTTGTCTCTCTGCATATTATATCTTACTCTTGACATGCAACAAAGCCATCTTATATTCCTTTCATGCCAGTACTTGAGAACTTCCTTTTCTGCTTTGGAGTTCCTAATTTGCTGTCTATTAAAGCCTTCTCATACCCACCATGTGTGATTACATGTAACCCATTAGCAGACTTTTGTGTAATGTCTATCCTTAGTTCTTCAGAAATAGTGGCATTCCATGTCTCATTGCTTTGTTCTACACTAGAAAAATGTTGATATCGAAAAATAAAATAGACCTTTACTTTTATGGGGAGCTTGGGATCAACAAAACAACTTTTTTAATTACCTGAAACGTCACAGAGTAATTAGTAGGGGTGTGATTTGACCCTGGGTCTCTTAACCACAAATATAGCACTCTTTTCACAACTTAGCACAAATCACTTGGCTTTTCTGATGCCATGATGTCTGGTACTTGTCAATAGAAGGTAGCATGGTTAACTGAACCAGTGATTTCATTGGTATATGAAAGTTACTGGTAGGAAAATCTCTTCTACTAATACACACAACTTCTCTAAAATTTGAAAGTCTTCTTTAAAGCTTAGTCTTATAAAATTGATTGGTTCATTAAGAAACTAAATAATTTCACACAGATAATGTGTACAGATAGAACTATAAAAAATATCTTCCTGGCCTGCTCTCTAGCCATTATGCCAAGTTATTCATGAAAAGGACTAAAGATAAATATTTAACCAGGAAAAAATATAATAGATTTAAAAAACCCAATGGAATCCTTTGCAATTAAAAAAAAATTTGTGGCACTGAAATAATATCCCTAACATTTTTTAACTTTGTTCTGGATTTCAGCGTTGTTCCATAGATTATAGAATGATCTGTGATCTCAAAGGCCCTGTACAAGGGAGGTCCTTCTCCTGATTAACTCTCAGTTCTCCCTTGCCTCAATAAATAATCTTGATGGATTCATGTGACCAATAAAAGAAACAAATTATGATGTTTAAAAAGAGCAGAGAGATAGGGTTCCTGGGTAAAATCAGTTTTATTGATTATATCTCAAAAGCAGTCAACAAAAAGAGGTTCGTTGTCCCCCTCAGTGGCCAAGAGAGTGAATCCATTGCACGTTCAATATTAATAAAGTTTTTTGGAAAAGGGGTGAACATGAGCATGAAAAAAACAATTCTGATTGGTCAACACGTAATAAAAAATGAATATTATAATGACAGTTGGGCTATATTACAATGCTTGGGTATATGACTTGGGTCACCCAAGTCTTTGTCAAAGAGGCTTTACAATTTCTGTATCACCTGTCTGACAAAAGGAAGAATCCACATTTTCCCAGATTTTCCACAGTGTTTTATTTCTGGATAAGGAAGTAGAAAAGGGAAAACAAAACAAAACAAAACAAAACATACAACAGAATCTTGGCCCTGATTCAGTAACTGGTTAATAATACCAGAAAGAAATGATCATTTTTCACATCAACAACAACAAGAACAACAACAACCACAAAATACCCTGAGAGATTTTATTATAAAAAGCTAGTCCCTGAGTCAATGAGTTGAGGATTTAATGAAGAGATACCTTTGAAACATATAGGTTGTTTGACCTGTCGAAAATCACTTAACCACTGAGTTCTGCCACTACAACATGCATCCTGACATACCTCCAAGCAAGTCTTTAAGACTACTAGTTGCATTACAGTAGCTTATCTGCATTGATTGATGGAAGTTCCCCATTCAGGAGTTACTTATACCAATGAAATCATAAACCTATATCAACAGTGCTATATTAAGCTTTTTTTCAGTGTTGGAAGATACTTTATTATTTTTTGTAGCTTTTCCTTTATTGTTTCTTGATTACCATCATATATATTTCTCTGCGTGTAAACACAAACCCACATATGCACATACATACATAAACACATACATATGTATGTATATATATATTTACTTATTATAATAAAAGATTTTCTTAAAGGTTATAAAAAGTATCTCCCATTTTTTATGTTAAGATAATATAGGAATTTTTGATACATGCAATAAAAATGAACCATATATTTTAATAATAACATGTAGAGTAATTTCAACTGCATAATTCTGCAATAATTTCCCAAGGTGCTATTGTTAGAGAAATAGTTCCATACTTAACAGACTCAATAAAACCCATTGGGTGGCTTTCCTTTTTTTAATATTGGATCTTTACACTTTTTCTTTCATAATTCAATTAAGATTGACTTTAGTTATTTTTCTCTGTTATAGAAAAAAATGTCTAGGCAATTTTGAAAAAAAAAGTGCTTTAGCAAGTTTTAAAATTCTAAAATCCTCCTGGAGACATTTGTTAGGCTGTTTTCTTATTTCCACTGAATTTTTTTAAAGACTAATTGGTCTGATGTGTCTGTTCAAGAGAATTTAGAATATGTGCAATTTCTACATTCATTTTTATAAGATTTTGAATTTCAATTTTTTCTCACTCCTTTCCATCACCCCCTCCCCAAGATGGCAAGCAATCTGATATGTTATACATATGCATTCATGTAAACATATTTCCACATTAGTCATGTTATGAAAGAAAAACAAAACAAAACAAAGGGGAAAAGCCATGCACATATGAAAAGGAAAATAGTATGCTTCAATCTACATTCAGATTCCATAATTATTTCTCTGGATGTGGATAGCATTTTTAATCATGAGTCTTTCAGAATTGGCTTGGATCATTGTACTGCTGAGAAGAGCTGAGGAGATCATAGTTGTTCATTGTTCATTGTGTTACTGTGTATAGAGTTCTCTTGGTTCTGCTCACTCCACTCAGCATCAATTGATATAAGTCCTTATAGGTCTTTCTGAGCAATTGTATCTCATTATACTCATACATCATACCTTGTTTTGTCATTCCCCAATTGATGGGAATTCCCACAATTTCCAATTCTTTGCTACAACAAAAAGAGCTGCTATAAATATTTTTGTATATATAAGTCCTTGTGCCTTTTTTATGATCTCTTTGGGATGCAGACCTAGTAGCAGTATTTCAGGATCAAAGAGTAGACACACTTTGATTACCCTTTGGGTAGAGTGCCAAATTATTCACCAGAATGGTTGGATCAGTACACAACTCCAACAAAAACACATTAGTGTTCCAATTTCCTCATACATCCAAAATTTATACTTTCCTTTTCTGTCATATTAGCCAATCTGATAGTTGTAAGATGGTACCTCAGAATTGTTTTAATTTGCATTTCTCTAATATATAGTGGTTTAGAATATTTTTTCAAATGATTATAAATAGCTTAAATTTCTTCACCTGAAAACTGCCTGTTCATTTCTTTTGATCATTTATCAATTGGAGAAAATCTTACATCATTTTAAATTTGATACAGTTCTCTATATATTTGAGAAATGATTCCTTTATCAGAAACATTGACTCTAAAAATTATTTTCCACATTTCTACTTTCCTTATAATTTGGTTGCATTGCTTTTGCTTGTAAAATAAAACTTTTTAAAAGTTAATATGATAAATATTATACATTTTATATTTCGTAGTATTCTCTATCTCTTGTTTAGTCACAAAATCTTCCTTTCCCCACAGATCTGATAGTTAAATTTTTGCTTGCACTTCTAATTTCCTTATGAATGTCACCCTTTATGTCTAAATCCTATACCCATTTTTGCCATATCTTAGTATATTGTGAGAGATGTTGGTCTATGCTTAGTTTCTGCCATACAATTTTCTAGTTTTTCCAGCAGTTTTTGTAAAATATGGAATTCTTATCCCAGGAGCTGGAGCCTTTGGGTTTATAAAACAGTAGATTGCTGCAGTCTTTTACTACTGTGTCTTGTGTACCTAATCTACTCCACTAATACATCATTTTATTTCTTAGACAGTACCAAATAGTTTTGATGATAACTGCTTTATAATATAATTTTATATCTGGTATGCTTAAGCCACCTTCCTTTACTTTTACTCCATTATATCCTTCAATATTCTTAACCGTTTAGTCTTCCAGATACATTATATCATTATTTTTCTAGCTGTATATAATCACTTTTGGTAGTTTGATTAGTATGGCACTGAATAAGTAAATTGATTGAGGTAAAATTTTAATTTTTTTATTATATTAGCTCAGCCTTCTCATGAGCAATTGCCCCCTCTCTGCTATCAAGTTGTTTAGATCTGACGTTATTTGTGTAAAAAATATTTTTGTTCATATAGTTCCTGGAAAGCAGATTCCCAAATATTTTATACTTCCTACAGTTATTTTAAATGGAATTTCACTTTTTATCTCTTCCTTCTGAGCTTTGTTGGTACTTTCTATCTATCTATCTATCTATCTATCTATCTATCTATCTATCTATCTATCTATCTATCAAATCTGTCTATCAATACTGATGATTTATTGGTTTATGTTATATGCTACAACTTTACTAAAGTTGTTAATTATTTCAGGTAGTTTTTAGTTGATTCTCTAAGCATTCCATCATATCATCTGCTAAGAATGATAGCTTTGTTTCCACATTGCCTATTCTAATTCCTTATGTTTCTTTTTTCTTCTCCTATTGTTTATTCTACATTTTCTAGTACAATATTAAATAATAATAGTGATAACGGGTATCCTTGTTTCATCCCTCATCTTATTGGAAGCCTTCTAGGCTCCCAATATCTATATCTAATTTTCATTATAGATAATCCTTGGTGATAGTTTTGAATAGATACTGCTTATCATTTTAAGGCAAGCTCCACTTATTCCTAAATTCTCTAGTGTTTTAATAGGAATGGGTGCTATATTTTGGGAAAAGCTTTTTCTACGTCTATTGAGATAATCATATGATTTGTATTGGTTTTGTTATTAATATAGTTACTTATGTTAATAGTATTCCTAATATTTAAACAGACCTGAATCACTATGTATAAATCCTACTTGGTCATAGAGCAACATCCTCATGAACAAATTGTTATAACCTCTTTGCTAATATTTTATTTATGTTACACTAATGATTTATGTTTCACTAATATTCATTGGGAATTTGATCTACAATTTTCTTTTTTCTGTTTTGGCTCTTCCTGGTTTAGATACCAGCAACATATTTGTGTCATAAGTACAATTTGATTAAACTCCTTTTTTGTCTATTTTTCCAGGTAGATTACATAGAATTGCATTCAAGTGCTCTTTAAATGTTTGGTAGAATAAAAATTAAGCATAGGAGAATATAACTTGTTATATAATAAAATCTACAGATAAAATGTTGTAAAGATTCTTTAATGAAGCTAGAACCAATATGAAAATTTCAAAGGACTCCCCATCATGAAAAATTCTATCTACCTCCAGAGAGAGGAGTGATAAACTCTCAGAACATTTTGAATCATATTTTTTCACTATTTTTCTTGCTGCTTTTTGCATTGTGGTTAATAGGGAAATCTGTTTTGTGTGACTTCACAAATATGAAAGGATATCATGTTACCTGCTGTCTCAAGGGCTTGCAGAAAATTTTGAACTCAAACAAATGAATATTTAAAAAGAACTTCTATAATGGATGGCTGGATGGATAGATAGAGATGGATGATAGATAGATAGATAGATAGATAGATAGATAGATAGATAGATAGATAGAACTGATTTATAGAAAGCTGATCTTGAAAAGAAGATGATATCAATATAAGTCTCATCTCTATTCCCAAAGCTCCTGTCTTCCATTTGAAATTGTTGGCTAGGCATTCACACTTGAATGCCACACTTTTACTTCAAATTGAACATGTCTAAAATACAGCTTCTTAACCTTTTCTCAAAACCCAATACTTATTTCAACTTTTTACATTTGAATAGATAGTAGCATGTACTTGGACTTGAAACCCTGCCATTTATTTTCGATTCTTTCCTCTTCCTCCCCAAGTCCTATCAATTCTACTTTTTCCAATATATTTTATTCTCTTCCCTTATACCACTTTCAAACCTTATCACTTATTTACTGGGTTATAATAATAATAATAATAATAATAATAATAATAATAATAATAATAATAATAATAATAATACTCCAACTGGTCTATTTGCCCTTATTCCAGCTTATTCTTCACACAACTAACTAGCTAACTAACTAACTAACTATCTCATATATATGAGCCAATCCATCTCACTTCTCTGTTCAAGAAACATCAGTAGATGCCTATTGTCCTGTAAATAATTAATATTTAATTTCCACCTAAATCTGCCTGCAAGGTACTTTTCTAGTTTAATTTCACACCATTTTTGAACATATAATATAGATGCCAGTGGAATTCTATTTCTGCCACAAACATTGAATGATAATCATTTTTTTTTTATTTTTTATACACAATATTCCTCCCTCAATTTTTTCCCCCATGGGATCCATCTCTGTTACTTTATTGGGAAAGAGAATTATCAGTGAAAAGTCTTCCTCTACCAATACAGATTAGCAACCTACAATTTTATACAGTTGACTGGAGGATTGGGAGGTTGCATAATTTGCCCATGATCACACCAAAATTAAAGTTCAGAGGTAGAATTTTAATGCTGGACATAGTTCACCTCTTATAATTGCAATGTATAGTATATTGCACCATTTCACATATCCTTGAAAATACTAGATGGTAAATGATCATTGTGTTTGACATTTTTACTGTTTGAAAGGAAAGCTGCAGATTTATCACAAGATAGGAGCTGTACACCTGAGTATAGATAGGCACAGAGAGAAGCTATTTCTTGTAGCAACAGGGAACAAATATTGCCAGCAAATTAATGAGAAGAGTATGTGATTCTGTCCATTCCTATTTCTAAGAAGAAACACACACTCATACGTGTGTGTTATATATACATATTATATATGTATTTGTATATATGAATACAAACACAC
>CM053585.1:334768437-334803368 GCA_028646515.1 Pseudochirops corinnae | reverse complement strand
ACATAGACAGAGGGCACAGGATCAATTGAATAGGAAAGGATGATATTTAAAAGGTAAAATTGAGAGATGGGAGAGGAATAGAATGAGAGGAGACAGGGAGAGACAGAATGGGGTTAATCATCTCATATAGAAGAGGCAAGGGGTAACTGTTAACAATGGAGATGAAGAACAGGAAGGCAAAAGGGAATGGGTCAAGCTTACTGTCATTGAATTTGGCTTAGGGAAGGAATGACATACACTCTAAATTGGCTATCTTGCCCTACAGGAGAGTAGGGGGGATGGGGATGAGAGGTGGGAGGATTGAGGGGAGGGCGTGGGGGTGGATAGGGTTGTTAGAAGCACATACTTCTATAAAGGGACAGAGACAAAGTAGTGAATAGAACAAAGTGGGGAGGGATAGGATAGGAAGGAGGGAAATATAGTCAGTCTTTCACATTTTGTCCATTGTGGAGATGTTCTGCGTAACTACACATGTACAGCCTTTATTGAATTGTTTGTGGGGGTGGGTGATGAAGGAGGACAGGAAAGAAACTAGAATTTAAAGTTCTATAATCAAATGTTAAAATTATATATATATATATATATATATATATATATACACATACATACACACAATTATTAATTACATGCAGCTGGGAATTAAGATATACAGGCACTGAGGTAGGGAGATCCATCTTGCCCTTCCAGGAAGTCAGAGGGCTAATGGAGGAGGACATAGGAGAGAACAGTTTGGGTGAGGGGTTATACAGTGGGATTGCTGTTTTGTTGTGGTGGGTAGGGGAAAGATGGAGAGAAAATTTGTAACTCAAAATCTCATAGAAATGAATGACGTAAACTAAATATAAGCAAAAGTTAATTAAGAAAAAAAAAAAAGATTTTGTTAGTGACTAAATGAATGTACTACCCAGGGGTTGAGTACTTTGAATTTTGTACTTTGTGATTGAACTGAGAACTTACTAAATGATTGAGTTACCCTGTATTTTGATTTTCTCTTTTCTGTGAATGTTTTGCCTTCATCTGTTACTCAATGAATAGGGAGTTACTATGCTCATAATCTGAACATTTGAAGTTGCTTGTGCTTGACATTAAACACCATACTAGGAGGTCCTTTGTCAGTGTCTCCCATGTCACATAATCAGCTGCAAAGTTCTTAAGAGAGACCTTGAAACTGTCATTGTATCCCTTTTTCTGACCACCATGTGAATGTTTCCCTTGTGTTAGTTCTCAGTAAAATTCTTTTTGTTAAGCATATGTTTTTCATTTGAACAATGTGGCCAGCCCATTGGAGTTGTGTTTCTGATGCAGAGTTTGAATGCTTGGCATTTTAATTAAATAAAGAACCTCAGTGTCTGATAGCTTATCCTTCCATGTAATCTTTAGAATTAATAGAAGAAAAAACAAAATACTTTTAAAAACTTGATATTAGGAAATGAAATTTAACAACCCATCAATGAATTTCCTAAGGGAGAAAAATGCAGAAAAGTCCTCCAGTGGATGGAGACTCATTCCCCTCCCCCAGTGAGATCATATTAAATAGGGTCTATTGAAGCATAGACAAATATCCCTAAGGGACACATATTGAGTTATAAATCTATACTTTAATATTATCTCCTTTTATTTTATTTTTAATTATTTTGTTAAATATTTCACAATACAATTTAATCTGGTTATTTTGAGAATGTTGTGGGCTACATAGTGTCAATAGGTTATTGGCATTCATCATCTGCCCTTCCATGTAATATTATGGTCCCTCTGGTTTTCCTCCCTAGGTACCAAAGGGAAAATTCTTAATCAAATGACATGTTGGTCTATAACTAAATCATTCTATGACTTACATTAATGAGTTTTATTCATTAGTTTCTAATGCATGACAATTGTTTAAATTCACACCTCCCAAGTTTCTTTCTTAGCTTCTTATTTTTTGAAACATACTTTAACTTATAAATTATATCTTTAAATAAAGATATTTTACCAGAACCATTCCAAATAAAAACTCATTTCAATTTCAAATTTGGGTTACTTTTTAAGACACATTAACTTAAATATTGAACTGATTAATAAAAATGTGCTACTAAGAGATGGTAACTGCTGTTTAAAGTAAAAACAGAAAAGGATTAAATTTGAATTTTTATGTTAGTGTTATTTAAAAAAAATTGGAAAAGAACTGTATAATAATGTGATGAGATGCGTAATAGATTTAAACAACAATCACCATGGGGTGTGAAGCTGGAAAGAACCTTTCAGAAAATAATATAGTTGTGTCTTAAACTTGGAGATTTACAATGTGTTTTACACACATAACCTCAGGTAGCCCTCACACCAACACTCTAACTTGTATACCATAGGTAACATTATTTCCTTTATATATTTTATCAAAGTGCAGCACAGGGAGGAGGTGACACAGACTCATTAACTTCTATAAATGGGATTTGAACACTGATTTTTCTTGAGAGTAAGATCATCGCTCTTTCCATGACACTATGCCAGATAATCTGTTTTAATTTCCTCATGTTACAGAAGAATTAGAGCAACCGACAGATTAAAATCAGTAAGTGGAAAACCTGGATTTTGAACTCATGTCTTTGATTTCAACTGAAAGGAAATCCAGTTTTGTTTTTCTTCTACTCCCAGACAGGTAGGTGGCACAGGGGATAAAGTAGGTGGCACGGGATCTAGAGTCAAAGAAAACCTGAATTCATATTCAACTTCAGGTACTTACCAGCTTCATTACCTTGGGCAAGTCATTTAACTTTATCTCAATTTTCCCAATTGCAAACTGGTGATATTAATACCACCCACCTCCAAAAGTTGTTACAAGGATAAAATGAGATAACATTGATCAAATACTTAGCAAAGCTCCTGTTGTTAAGGAATTTCACTTGTGTCTGACTTTTTGTGACTCCATTTGAAGCTTTTCTTGGCAAAGTTACTGGAGTGGCTTGCCATTTTCTTCTACATCCTGTTATATAATAGGCATTATGTAAATACATGCTATTCTTATTCTTGTTATTATTGTTGTTGCTACTGCTATTATCATCTTATTAGACTTATGTATGAGATCCATGAATATATTTCACAGATTTATTTATTCTTTGAGGGCAAAGGATAATGTCCCTGCTCAAACCCCATTAAAAAGAAACCCTATGGACTCCAAATATAGGGTTTTAATTTGTGCAGGGATTTTGTTCAGCCCTGAGGATACTAAAAAAGAAAGAAAACAAAACTAAGCCTCCAGCTCTTAAGAAGTTTACATTCAAAAGGGGTAGATAACATACACCTTGATGTAGGTTCTCATTACTTCATGTCTGGACTGTTATAAAACCCTTCTGGTTGGTCTTTCTGCCTCACATCTCTTTTCATTTTAGACTTTTATCCACTGAGCTCTCAAACTGATCTTCTTAAAGAATAAGTCTGAATATGTAACCCCTTTATTCAACATACTCCAGTGACTGACTCTTTATTGTCTCTGGTATCAAATATAAAATCCTCTCTTTGGCTTTTAAACCTTCTCCTAACTTAACCCCTTTCTACTTTTTCAGTCTTCTTTTGCTTAATTCCTCTATACACACACACACACACACACACACACACAGCCCCCGATCCTGGCCAAATTGCTGCCTTGGATAGGATGATTCATCTGCCATTTTGGTGCATTTTCACTGTCTACCCCCTCCCCCCCATACCTTAAATACTCTGACTCTCCATCTCTTCTTCCAAGCTTCCCTGCCATTCTTCCATTCACAGCTAAAGTCCCACCTTCTACAGTTAGTCTTTTCCAGTTCTCCTTACAATTAGTGTTTTCTCTCTGAGACAATCCTCAATTTAGATTGTGAGTTCCTTGAGATAGAGGGTTTTTTTTTGCTCCTTTCATTCTATTCCCACAGCTTAGTACAATGCCTGCCACATAGTAGGGCCTTAATAAATGCTTATTGACTGACTGACTGAACATACCCATAAATTAGTTCATACAACACACAGAGAAAGCTAATGGAATGTAGTTTTAGGGGGAAGGAAATGATAACTGCAAGGGCTATGATAGGCCTATGCTTGATGTAAATTGTAATGGAAGGCAGGGATTTGAAGAGGAGGTAAAGAGAGAAAGTGGTACAAGAATGGAGGACAGCTAAAGAAAAAAACAAAGAGATGGGAGGTAGAATGCTATGTAGGACAGTAGAAAGGATGGCAATAAACTTCAGTTAAGTGCCTTCCGTTTGCCAGATGCTTGCAAAATGCCCCCAAATATTGTGTCTTTCAATTCGCACAACGATCCCAAGAGGCAGGTGCTGTATTACCCCTTTTTAAAGGTGAGGAAACTTGGGAAGTAAGAGATTAGGTGAATTATCAAGATTTATACAGCTAGTAAGTGTCTGGGGCAGGATTTTAATTCAGGTCTTCCTGCTTTCATGCCCAGAGCTCTATACAGTGTACCACCTAGCATCCTTTACATGGATCATTAAGTATTCCACTATTCCTGTACCAGAGAGTACATGGAAAGGAATGTTTTATACAAGACCAAAAAGGTAGGAAGGAACCAGCTTATAAAGAACTGGTTGATAAATGTTATTATTTAATTAAGAACAAGCTATATTGAACTCAGATTTTATTATATAATTAATTCTAAAAGAATTAAAATATATACTATTTTCTTATAAGAGCTGAAAATCAAATGAAAGGCTCAGAACAAGAGAAAATTCAATGACCATTGACAGATGATTCATTTTTTATTGAATGCTTTATTTAATAAAAATCAGATATAATTACAAATCTGGTAGGAAGATTTGAGAATGTATTTTCTGTAATACCCAGATGGCACCATATTCCTCATACCCTTCACACAACTATACTCCTGCTAAATCAGCCTACTTATTTCCATGACATGACATTCCTTTTTCTTCTTCCTTATCTTTGTACGGGAGGCAGGTAACCTGTTCCCAGAATGCTTTTCTCTTCATTGCCTCTCAGAAATCTTAACTACCTTTCAGATTCAGATGAAGTGTCACTTTTTCCAAGGAACTTTTTATGATCCAAATTCTTAGTACTCCATATTTACCTACCTCCCCAGTTTCTCTATTTTTTGTCTTGTATTCATGTTATATCCATTTTATATTATGTATTTGGACATATTTTGTTCCTTTGGAATAGAATGTGACTCCTTGAGGACAAGATTTTGGTTTGGGCTTTGTATCTCTTCTACCTAACACAATGCCTTAAACATAATACATCCTGACTAATTAACAAATGTTGCTTGGACTGAAGTAAAATCATAGGATTTTAGAAATGAATTTGTACACAATCACAGACACATTGTATGTGGGACGACCAACTTTGATAAACTGGATTCTTCTCTTATAACACATAGTTATAAGACAACTCTACAAGTCTCAGGATGGAAGGAGGTATCTACATTCAGAGAAGGATCTAGAAAGAACAGAGTTTAAATGGAGACTGAAGCAATCTACATACTATCATTCTTTTTTATGTTTGATTCTCTTTCTTTTTTCCCATTATTCACTCCATTGGTTACAACACTTCTATACAACTAGACTAATGTCCAATGTGAAAGTATTTGCAGATCCTATACTTGATTACATGCTGCCATGTGGGGGGGGGCGGAGAGGGAGGGGAGAAGATGTGAAACTCAAGGGATTTTTAACCAAATCTTGTAAACTAAAAGTAAATAAACAAATCAATTTCAAAAAAAGAGACTTTAGAAAACTTTCCTAACTTTTAACGCAACTCCTCAGTTTCCACATAAGGAAACTAAAACATCATGTGGTCAACTGATTATCTCATAACTAACTAGTTTATCAGTGGAAGACTTATGATAAAAAAATATAGACTATATATCATTTCAACATTAAAAACATACCCATCCTTGACAAATGATAGCAACCCAGAGATATATACAAATGGTAAGTGATTAGGAAGGAAGAAAAGGAATAGAATTGAGAGAGAAACTAAACAGAATTAGAAGAGAAAAAATATGTTCATTAGATTTATTTTCAAAGCACAAAAGTTATTATTTTTCTATATATCTGTTAGTCTGTGCCTTTAATTGGTGATTATTGGACCTGGCTCTCAAATATATATTTAGAAGTTAAAATTTGGTTTAGGCATCTTGCCTCATCAAGTGAAACTTACTCATTTCAGAAAAAAAAAATCTTCTTTTAAAAAAATCATTTACTTTTACCTTACAACATTCAATTCTACAAGCTTTTGAGTTCAAAATGTTCTCCGTTTGCTCTCCGCGCCCCCCCCTCCCCATGGTGGCATGCAATCCAATATAGATTCTACATATACCTTCACATTAAACCTTATTCAAGTTATAAAGAAGAATTATAACCAATGCAATGAGCAACAAGAAAGAAGAAATGAAGCAAAACAAAATGAAAAAGAGAGAGCAAGTAGTTTGCTTGGATCTGCATTCAGAATCCATAATTCTTTCTCTGGATGTGGATGGCCTTTTCCATCATGAATCTTTTGGAGTTGTCTTATAATCTTGTATTGTTGAGAAGAATCCAATCTATCAAAGTTAGTCTGTAATTGTGTACAATGTTCTCCTGGTTCTACTCCTCTCACTCAACATCAGTTTATATAAGTGTTTTCAGGTTATCATGAAGTCAGTCTGCTCCTAATTTCTTATAGCATGATAGTATTCCATTACATTCATATACCACAACTTATTTAGCCATTCCCCAATTGATTTACAATTTTTTGCTACCGTGAAAAGAACTATCATAAACATTTTTGTACATAGGGGTCTTCCTCCAACTTGTCTGATCTCTTGGAGAAACAGCCCTAGAATTGGCATTGCTGGGTCAAAGGGCATGTACATTTTTATTGCCCTTTAGGCATAGTTCCAAAATGCTCTCCAGAATGGTTCGATCAGTTCACAACTCCACCAACAATGCATTAGTGTTCCAATTTTCCCACATCTTCTACAGCTTTTATCATTTTCCTGTTTCGTCATCTTAGCCAATCTGCCTGGTAAGATGTGGTACATCAGAATTGTTTTTGATTTCCATTTCTTTAATCAATAGTGATTTTGAGCATTTTTAAAATGATCATATATATATCTTTAATTTCTTCCTCTGAAAACTGCCTGTTCACATCCTTTGACCATTTATCAATTGGTGAATGGCTTGTATTCTTATAAATTGGAGTCAGATCTCTGTATATTGTATAAATGAGGACTTTATCAGACACACTGTAAACCTTCTTTCCCAATTTTATGCTTTCCTCCCAACCTTGGTTACATTGGGTTTATTTGTGCAAAAACTTTTCAATTTAATATAATCAAAATGATCCATTTTGCATTTTGTAATGCTCTCCATATCTTGTTTGGTCATAAATTCTTAACTTCTCCATAAATCAGACAGGTAAACTGTTCCTTGCCCTCCCAGATTGCTTATAGTATCAAAATTTTTATCTAAATCATGAACCCATTTTGACTTCATTTTGGTATATAGTGTAAGGTATTGACCTATGTCCAGTTTCTGCCATACCATTTTCCAATTTTCCCAGTAGTTATTTTGTGAAATAATGAGTTCTTATCCCAGAAGCTGGAGTCTTCAGGTTTATCAAACAGTAGGCTACTATAGTCATTGCATACCTAATCTATTCCACTTATCTACCACTCTATTTCTCAATCTGTACCAAGTGACTTTGATGACTGCTTCTTTATAGTACAGTTTAAAATCTGGTACAGTTAGACCATCTTCCCCACATTTTTTTTCCATTAATTTCCTTCACATTCTGGACCTTTTTTTCTTCCCAATAAATTTTGTTATTATTTTTTCTAGCTCCATAAAATAATTTTGGTAGTTTGATGGATATGGCACTAAATAGGTAAATTAATTTAGGAAAATTTTTCATTTTTATTATATTAGTTCAGCCTAATTATGAGCCACTGATATTTTTCCAATTATTTAGATCTGGCTCTATTGGTGGGAAAAGTGTTTTGTAATTGTGTTCATATAGTTCCTGGATTTGCTTGGCAGGTAGACTCCCAAATATTTTATAATGTGTACACTAACTTTAAATAAAATTTCTCTTTCCATTTTTTGCTGTTGGGCTTTGTTAGAAATATATAGGAATACTAAGGATTTATATGGATTTGTCTTATATCTTGCAAATTTGCTACTTTTATTTATTATTGCAAGCAGTTTTTTTAATTGATTGTCTAGGATTCTCTAAGAACATCATCATATCATCGGCAATGAATGATCATTCAGTCTATTCTTTGTCTATTCTAATTCTTTCAATTTCTTTTTCTTCTCTTATTGCTGCAGCTAACATTTCTAGTACCAAATTAATAACAGGGGTGGTAGTGGACATTTTTTATGATTCTATCAACATCTATTATGAATTACTAGTTTGTTTCATTTTTTCTTCATTTCTAATATCAGCTACATGCTAAAGAAATCAATGACTCTTTGGGGTATCCCTGTTTTGAACTTTCTTCTTCTTATGTCAAACCCCAATTGCTTATTTGAAAATTCCACTTGCATTTTAATGGCATTGTGTATGTAAGTATAGGGGATTATTGAGTCAATAAATCAACCCCATGATACTTAAAGTAGCTAACAAAATGTTATGCTCTGATGTCTTTGTCAGGTTAAAACATTTCAATTGAGTCAATCAATCAATGATATGAATAGATATATGGAAGACCTGGACATCTCTTTTTAATCATTAATCAATCAAAGGCTTCAGAATATATTAGAGGTTCTTTTAAGTGGTTGGATGAAATGGAACTTTATAGGAGTTATGTTAGAATTAATCTCATTCCTAATATTATCCTGATTGCTTTTCCCCCAGTATTTTAATTAACCTTTATTATTTCTTCATTTCATAGTTTCAAAATAAAACAAGCAAAACAATGCTCATATTAAATATGCATAATCAAGCAAAAAACATATTCATGTGCTGTGTTTGAAAATGTATATCCCATTCTATATCTTATATCCATTATCTCTAGGTAAGGGGAAGGGTAGCATGCTTCATCATTCTTGATCATTGTATTGATCAGAGTTCTTAAGTCTTTCAAAGTTATTTGTATTTATAATGTTGTTAGCATATAAATAATTTTTCTGCTTCTATTCACTTCTTCAGTCAATTTAAGCTTATTTTCTTAGACTTTTCCAAAATTATCATTTTCTTTATGTTTTAGAGCACATTTATATATCACAACTTATTCTATCATTTCCCAATTGATCAGCCTCCTCTTAGTTACTATTTTTGTGACTAAAAATGTTAATATTTTTGTTACTATACATATATATGTACATATACACACATACACATGAACATATGTATATATGTGATTTTTAAATATCTCTTGTCAACAAAACATAGCAGATCTTGATGGGTTAAAGAGTCAGCATGGTTTAGTGACTTTGATGCAATTTCAAATTACTTTCCAGAATAGATGTAATAATTCAGAATTCTACCAGTTTGCCAGTTTTCACTCAACCTTTACATCATTTCTATCATTCTTGTTTTTTTTTTTGTCATATTTGACAATCTCCTGAAGGTGAGATAGAACATCAAAGTTTATTTTTTTCTAATTGTTAGTTATTTGAAGTATTTTTTACATAAAAGTTGGTAATTTAGATTTCTTTTTTTCAAACTGCCTCTCTATGATAATTTTGATTATAGTTAATAATAGCTAACATTAATATAACATTTTCAGAATTATAAAAGACTCTACAAATGTCATCTCATGTGATCCTTCCAGTGATCCTGGCAGGCAGGTGTTGTGATTGTCACTGTCTGTTACTGATGAGGAAGCTAAGGCAGGCAAAGGTTAAATGACTTGCTGAGGGTCATATGCTGGTAACTATTTAAGGATGAATCAGGTAATTATGCCTCCTTGTCCAGTGTTCTCTTCACTTCACCATCTAGGTACTTGAATTAAATTTTTGCATTAAAATGTCTGTGAAATCCCTGATGAAATATCCCTATAATTTTTCAGATACATACTTACAGGATCACATTAGAATTAGAAAGGATCTGAGCAATCATGTAGTTCAACTTTCTCATTTTACAGATGAGGTAACTGAGGTTAATGACTTTTCCCATGTATACAGTGGTCTATTAAAGATTTTAACACATTTCCTCCAAATCCATTCTTCTTCTGATTTTAATAACATCATAATGTCACCTCTAATCCTTTTATTAAAAGGCCTTGGGATGGAAATCATTGTGACTACTAATTTTTTTTTTTTTGGCCTGGTTAAAAACAAACCTTAATAGGTGTTAGTTCATTTTTCCTTGCTTAAGAAGAGCAATCTCTTGTAAAAGCATGTTTACTTATGATTTCAAATATCTAGTCTTTGAATTTTCTGAGAACATGGATGCCACTAGATAGCCTTTGTTAGAAATCTCCCCTCTTCCTTAATTCAAATGAAGCCAAATATGTCAGTGTATGACACCAAAGTAATGCATTTGTCTGGAGGAAAGGGAGGGGAAGGGAACAGGTGGTGAGTTCAGTTGATGGCCTCCTTAGGAGATATGAGTGTCATAGAGATTTATGAAAATTTACTGACTGGGGACACACCCAAAGGACAGTGATTTATTAAATACATAGAGAAATGTACTAGATTACATATCTCTGCCAGTTTTCCAAGAGCTTTCTCTGTTTTGACTATTACACAGCAAATAGTCACATCTGGAATTGTGCAGTTCAAAGGTCATTTGACTTACAAAACTACAGCAGTATGAGTCATAATAACCTGAAACTGACCTTCAACTTAGTAAATTATGCTGATTATGTTGTTTTAGAAAGAAACAAAGAAAAAGAAAAGAAAAAAGCAAAAGAGAAAAGGAGAGAAAGAAAGTGAAATGTAAGGAGGGGCAGAAGAAAACAAAGTGAGAAGACAAATTGGTATTAACTACCTACCATGTGGCAGGTATCATATTGTTTTACACATATTATTTTCTTCATAGATATTAGCTCATTTGATTCTCACAACGATCCTGAGAAGCAGCTTCTATTATTAGTTTGATTTTAAATTTCAGGAAATTTAAGGAGACAGAGGATAAATGATTTACCCAGAGTCACACAGCTAGTAAGTATGTGAAACCAGAATTTAACTTGTCTTCTTGATTTCAGGTCCAGATCTGTACTCCCTGACATAACTCTTTGGGTGGAGGGATCTCTTGCAATATTGAGTCAGATATTAATGTGTAATGAGGATTGAACAAATGGGGCTTTGTAACAAGGCTGTAACACCTTAGAGGACACACTCTCTTCAGCTCACAGTAACACTTATCATCTTGTCACAAAGGCACCCATTTTCCAGGAATGTTATTTGCTCCCTAATTGTGGGAGTTGTGGGAGTAAGGACCAAACTCTCCGAAGGCCTCACATCTCCTTTGAAGTCAAACAACTGATTCTATGTTAAGAATGTCCTTGATCTTCTCCCCTGCTGTTTCTTCCCACCCTAGTATATGTGAAATGATTGAAGTTGGTTGCAGATATATCTAGATAAGACTTAATGCACTGATTAAGTGGTTAGTTATGTAATAGAGAAAGCTGAGTCAGAAAAGCAGGGTCAGAAGTTATGCAAAAATACTTCAGATGGTACCTAAAGTTTGTTTTGTGTAGAATGATGGACTAATGAGATGGTTAATTCATGGAATGAACACAGGGCTTTGAAATGCTTCGGAAGAATACCAATGTTTAGTATTACAACGCTGCTCTAACTTTACTTCATAACTGACAATTCTATTTCCTATCAGTGACAGTGCTTTTTAAAGTGCCTCATAGATTTTCTTTGAAATAACTCACAGCTTTGATGCTATATGATTTATGAATAGCTGTATATATTGTTTAACATGTACCAGATGCCTGTCAGTTACCATTTGTCAGTGTTCTATTATTATCTGTGAACAAATGTTCCTAGTTAAATCAAATTGGAGACCTGAGGGCTGTGAAAGGGTGAGTCTGTACAAGGGATAGAGTTGGCTTCCCTTGTGATGCTAAAGGTGATTGTTTGTCTCAGACAAGGAACATATGAAAGTCAGACCAAACAACAGGTTTTTGACCTCAAGTAGTGTCATTATCTGCTGAATGTGAAAGACAGCTTCTGTAAGATTTTTAAAAAATAACATTTTGTGTAAAATGACTGGGCTTTGTCACGGGAAAATAGAATTGTAATGTCTAATTCACAAAGGTACTTTCTATCTTTCATACAAATCTTTCATTGAGATCAAGCTAGCTTTTAAAGTATTATGTGGGACTGTAATATCATTTTTTTCCAATTTGCAAGAAAACCATTGAGCTAGTCATACTTGAATGTCCCTTTGATTACAGTGTTGAGGCAGAAACTCCTTTCTGGTTGTCTAAGGAAGGAGACAAGGCAATAGCTAAGAGGACACACACATACACACACACACACACACAAACACACACCCCAAAAGTGATTATAATGGAAATTCAGAGAAAGAACCTTAAGAAATTTTCTTCTAGACACTGGCAATTTTCCTTTTGCTTACATTTCTAGTTTTCAGGGAATGACAGAAAAAATATTCACCCTCCTCTAATTGTTTAAATTGTATTTTGCATTATGTTGATGTAATACTTGGAATGATTTATGAGTATTCATTAGAACTGGGCACAGTAAATGGCAAAGATTTCCCATTCAAAGTTTACACTTTTCTCTATCTTTTGGATCTACGTTAAAAACAATTACCTTTTTTCTTCTCTTTTGCACCTTTACATCATGTTGCTTCCTGCCTCTTCACCTTGAGCTTCATTCCTTTCCTGCCTTTCTGTGGTTTCACTTTTGACCTCATAGCCCTTATCATTCATATAAGCACAGTCATTCTCTCCAGGCTGTAAAAAAGTTACCAGTGGTCAAATTCTGCAGTGATTGGAGTCAGGAGGACATGTCTCAAATGGTTTTCAAAAAAAAAGAAAAGCTCATGCTGCTGTTTTATTTTTTATTTTTATTTTTTGTAAATAGGATTTCTTTCCTAATTACACGTTAAATACTCATCAACATTTATTTTTATGACTATGTTAAAAAATATTTTCCCTCCTCTCCTCCCTCCCCACCTCCCCAAAACAGCAAGCAATCTCATATAGGTTTTATATATATATATATATATATATATACATACACACACATATATATATATCCATACACACATACATATATATCCATATATATGTGTGTGTGTGTGTGTGTGTGTATTTCATCATGTTAAAAATATTTCCACAAATGCTTCAATTTAAAGGAGAAAATTTTAATGGAAGTGTAGGTAATGTGTCCTAGGTATTCTGAATGACATAGAAATCTCAAGGTAAAATTATGTCCATAATATTCTGAAGTAGATATTCCAGATTTTTCTACAGCGTCCTATGATTTCTTTCTATAATTTTAATTTTTTTTCTAAATTCAGAGAACTGTAGTGAACCTAAATAAAGAAAACAATGGAAAATTAAATAGACAAAAACACGTGATTACAACTATAGTAACATTTGCAATACCTTCACATGGTGGCATGACAACCCAACCATGGGCTATGGAAAATATCAAAAAGAAGACTAATTGATATCTAGATTCTCTCTTTATGAAGCTCTGTGTGCATGCACACATATACGCACACTATAGATAGAGATATATATTTGTGTATATACTCACACATACGCACATATTTATACATACTAGCTATTCAACCATGAACAAGTCTCTTAATCTTGTAATTCCCTGGGGGAGGGGGGGAAACAACAAGAGCTTAATTAAAGAAGAATTGCTTTTCTGTATTAATAGAGGGAGTTTTGGAAGGTGCATGTATGTCCTCCCACCCCCCAAAGATGGAAAAAGATGTCAATATTTTATTTGTCTTCAAGAGTAAAGCAATTATCCTGCTACTTCCTACCCTGTGAAAAATCTGTTTGCCAATTTTAATTCCCCTTTCTTGCCCATTTATCATCAAGGGCTTTGCAAAGGCTGCAAGTTTGAGCGAGTTATGGAAGATATCATCACTTCAGTTTGTCAACTATAAGAGAAATGATAGACAGAAAACCATTTAGTGTAAGTCATTTTATTGACCTGAACTGAACCTTTAGCACCATTACCTGGGAAAGTCTCTAACAAGGAGCCTATGATTTTGGTGGTTCAGAAACATGGACTATTACCTCAAGAAAACTATGACGGAATGTCTGAGAACAAGATTCATGATCACTTAATGGACCCAATTGCTTTTATAAATATATTTAAACAACTTTGAATTTTTTGAACTTTGGAACATAGCTAGGATTAAAAATATATGAAGGCATAAAAATAACAATAGTACATTTTGCTTCCATTTTTCTGGTTAACTTTTAATTTTAAGGTTAGAAGCAAAAACAAAAAGGTTCTCTGTGTGTGTGTGTGTGTGTGTGTGTGTGTGTGTGTGTGTGTGTGTGATTCAGCTTATTGCTGAAGTGAAAAGATTAGGGGTTATATGGGGAGTCAATAAAGACATAGGTTAGGGTTCAAGTCTATGCTTCAGTGTGCTAACAATATTATGAAGTTTCTTCAAGCTTTAATTCTACATAGGGAATGCAGAATATTCACAGATGAGTGAAAACAAAATAATGTGGGTGTTGGGGGGAGAGATAGACAGACAGACAGAGACAGAGACAGAGAGACACAGACAGAGAGACAGAGACACACACAGAGAATGAAATAAACATAAATGTCCTTTTATATATAAATTTTATACATATATGTATACATACATATATATGTGTGTATAAGAATGTAACCTACTGTGAAGAGGGATTAATTCTTTCTTTGTCCTTATGTCTCTAATATCTTCCATGCAGTAACTGAATAAACACTTATTGATTGATCAATCTGATTAAGTTCTATCAAAAAGTGCCTTCTTTCTTCTTCTTTACCTTTTGTATTTCTACTTTTCTTTAGGGTTTAATTTAAATGCTCCTTTATCCTATTATTGTTGTTCAGTTGCTTCAATCATCCCCAATTCTTTTTGTCCCCATTTGGGGTTCTCTTAGCAAAGATACTGGAGTGGTTTGCTATTTCCTCTGTAGCTCATTTTATAGAAGAGAAGACTGAGTCAAACAAGGTTAAGTGACTTGTCCAGAGTTCCACAACTAGTAAGTGTGATGCCAGATTTGAAATCAGAATGATGAGTCTTTCTGATCCCAAGCTCAGTACTCTATCTACCACACAGAATAGCTGTCACCTCAGCCCATTAGCCTTTCTTGATTTTCCCAGTCAGTAAAGGATCACATTCTCCCCTCAGACTTATTATTATATTTGGAATTTTTGTCATACAATATTGCGTATTTGAGTTATATGTGCTTGTGTTATATCATCTTCTAGGTCTATTAGCTCTAAGCGGCAATGACTGTCTTATCTAAAGTTTATATCTCTTAGTTTTCAGCAGTGTTCTGCAAACACTAAATCCTCAATGAATTGGTCATGAATGAAATAATCCTGCTCTGGGGATAGTTCCACAAGGGCCAGATTTTATGCTACCTAGTTTGAAAAATATGGAGATGTGAAAACACTAATCATTTATTAAGTTCCTATGATGTGGTAGGCATTCTGTTAGGTCCTGGGGGTACAATTCCAAAGAATACAAGAGCCCATGCTTCCAACAAGTTTACATTCTCATATGTCTTAGCTCAGACACAGGATATAAACACTTTTTCAGCCCTTACAATGTGCCAGGCATTATGCTAAATGCTGGAGTCACAATGAAATGTAAAAATGCAAAACCAGAACTTGCCTTCAGGGAATTTATTTGTTAATGGACTTGGATGTTGAAATTGAGGAACAATAAGTAGGGTATAACTGCTAGCTATATGGAAGGAAGTCTAATGTTTGAAAAGTAGGAAGGGGTCAATGTGAAAAACTTTAAATGTCAAATTGAGGAATTTGATACAGGAACTAATAGTGAACTTTTGGAGTTTTTTGAGAAGATAATGAATTGGTCAGATCTGTGCTTTATGAAAATATCTGTCATCTGTGTGGAGGATGGTTTATTGAGCAGTGAGTATTCAGGAGACAAACAAGACAGCTATTGAACTAGTTCAGGTGAGATGTGTTGAGGACTTGACCTAACATTATAGTTGAGTGAGTGGAGAGAAAGACAAGAATATGAGATATTATGAAAGTAGAAATGGGATTTAGCAACTGAAGTGCAATGTAGATTGATGATTTTGAGTAGGATGAAGATTATGTAAACCTAGGATGTTTGGAATATGTTTATGTCTCTCAAAGTATTAGGAAAGTCTGTAAGTGGGAAAAAATGGAGTAAATATATGACTTCTGTGCTGGACATGATGGCATTGGGATGCCCATAGGACATTCAGTTATCCAGGTAGTAGTTGGAGATATAGTACTATAGATCAGAAGCACAATTATTTGTCAATATATAAATCTAGGCATCATCTGAATAGGAATAACTGAATCCATGGAAATTGATGAAATCACTAAATAAATGAAATGATTTAGAGAGAAAAAAAATTCCTGAAAGAGACATGAAAAAAACAAAAAATCCAGAAAAGGAGATTGAGAAGAAACTCTGAGACAGAGAGCTAAAGTAGAGTACCAATGAAATGATTACTCACAATGACATTTGATTTAAATTGATGCGTGTGTGTACGTAGCTGATAGCCAACATATTGTAGTGGAGAGAGGGCTATTTTTGTAACTAGTCATGCGTCTTATACACACTATCTGTATGACTGTAGGCAAATAATTTAACTCCCCAAGGACCCAGGAAACTTTCTAAATCCAAAAGGTATACATGAGTTGTACTAACACACAATGTTCATGCACACATATATGTATGTATGTGTGTATGTATGTATATATACATACACACATGCATACACATATATGTTAATGAAAATATAATTCTTCATTATAGCATATGTGCATATATACACATATATACATACTTATGCACACATGAACATACATTACAAATGAATTTGTCTTTGAACTCTAATTGTAGCCAATTATTTAAAATATAGAAGTATTACATAGGGGCATGACATATATGAAATGAAGAACTTTATTTTTTTTTCTCTCTCTGTCTCTCCCTTTCCTCTCCCTTTATCTCTACTCCATGTATCTCTCTCTCTCTCTCTCCCTCTCGTTCTCTCTTTGTTTCTGTTTCTCTGCCTCTGTGTCTCTGTCTCTCCCATTCCTTGCCCCAAAGAAGAACAGTTAATATTTTCCAAATGTAGTAATACATTCTTTATCCAAAATGTAGATGAAACAACAAATCAGAATTCCATTCTACTTCTTCTTCCAATTGTCAGGGAGGAAATGGAGGAGGGGGTTAGGAATGATAGACACCCTGGAGTGAAGTTACTTCCTAGAGAATCACTTGGTGAACATTGAAACTTGAATGAACTTCGTGGGCACTTTATGAACATAATTTGAAATTGTTTTACAAAATCCCTGCACCATTTCACGGCTTTAATGAAAACTTTCTAATGGGCCTGTCTTTCCATATCCTTTCAAAAACTGATTATTCCAATGTTTAGTCATGTGTGGCACTTTGTCATGAGTGAAGTGCAGCTTCAGACTTGTTTTGATTTGCGTTTCTCTTGCTACAAGTGATTTGTAATGTTTTTCACGTATAGTAATAGTCCTTAATTCTTCATTTGAGAAGCATTTATTCATATCCTTTGACTATTTCTCTTTTGGGGAATGACTTTATATTTAATTTGACATCTTAGTTGGTCAAATCACTGAATTCAAATCTTTTTATTTTTCTCCCCAGAGAAACTAGGTAGTCAGACACTGAAAAAAACAACAACTGGTAAATGTGATTGTTGAGCTCTTTCAGTGACATTATGAGAATCATGTAAGGCCATGGAAATCCATGAAATTATTAAAAAAAAAAAACCTGGAGAAGTATTAGAAGGTTAGAGAAAGGGAATGCAGTCTCACTCTTCCAAAAAGGCAACATAACCTGCAAACTACAAGTTACTTAACTTCACTTCAATTCCTCAGGAAATTCTATACCATTTTTAATATTATTAAATAGATGCCTGTGAAATATCTAAAAAAGAAAAAAGAAAAAGAAAAAGAAGACATCATCAGTAACAAGTAATGCTAACCATACCTAATTGCATTTTTTTTTGTATGGGGTAAGGTAAGGCAATGGGGGTTAAGTGACTTGCCCAAGGTCACATGGCTAGTTTGTGTTAAGTGTCTAAGACTGCATTTGAACTCAATGTCTTCCTGACTCCAGGGTTGGTGCTCTATTGACTGCACCACGTAGCCACCCCACTAATTGCATTTTTGATAGAATTAATAAACTAGTAGATGAAAAGAATCTTATTGATAAAGTTTGCCTAGATTTCTTTTTAATGATTTTGATACCTTGTTTCATATTTTTCTTGTGCATCAGACAAAGCCATATGGATTGTGTATACAACCAGATGGTTTGGTAAGTGATTGAATGACAAAACTCAATGAGGATTTCTTCATGATTCAGTATCAGTAAGGCAGGTCTCCAGTGGATTATCCTTGGTCTCTCTCATTGGCTTTTTGTTAATTAACACTTTTATATTAATCAATGACTTGAGTAAAGTCACAGATGGTATTATCATAATGTTTAAAGAAGGCACAAGCTGGACAATATAGCTAACACAATGGATGATAGAGTTACTATCCAAAAATATCTTAACATACTGAATCTAATAAAATAAAATTAAAGAAGAGCAAATGAAAAATATAGCATTGGGTTATAAATATCAACCTCATAGACACAAGATAAGAGATGCATGGGTAAAGAGTAGCTATTCTGAAAAACATGTGGGATTTTTAGTGGCTTACATTCTCAATGGGTTGACAGTGTGATGTTATTGCCAAAATTTAAAAAAAAAAAGGAAAAACAAGCTAAAGCAGTTTTAACTAGATGTGAAAGGGCATAGCTTTCAGGATTTGGGAGATGAAAATATAGTTTACTCCAATCTTTCCAAAACTCACCTGTAATTTTATTTCTCTTCTGGATACCTTGGCTTAAGAAAGGCATTGATAACCTGGAAAGTGTTTAAAGGTGAGCATCCAAGATGGTGAAGAGCCTTGAATTCATGGCATATGTGGAATAATTAAAGAAACTGGGCATATTTAGTCCAGAAAAAAGTGAATTGTACATGATATCTATATTCAAAAATTAGAATGACCATCACATGGTTGGGGGTAGAATTGTTCTAGTTGTCCCTAGATGGTAGAATTGGGAACAATGAGTAGAAGCAACAAAAAAGAAAATAAAAGTTTGTCATCAAACTAAGCTTTCTTACAAAAAGAAATGTCCAAAAATGAATGGGTTTGCCATCAGAGGTGGTGTATGAATTTGCCTCTTTGGAGGACTTAACACAGAATCTACATGCATTTGTTGGATATATAATAGTAGGAATTTCTTTGTGCATGAATTGGAAGAGATGGCTTCTGATATCCTTTCAAACTCTCAAATTCTGTGATGCTTTGATTTTAAACACACATGCACACACACAAGTTTGTTAGGATAATCCATTAAGAATATGAATGTGAGAAATGCATATGATTACACAAACATTGCAAACTATGTGAATCATTATATTCAACTTCATCTTATTTCTTCCTGATAGAAATATTAATGAATGCATTCCTACTGTGAAGGTCACTTCTGTCTAGGTACATTTTTAAGCTGAGAAACATTTTGTTTCATTATATTCCTTGAAATTTGAAATGTAAAAAAAAAAAGATATTGTTAAGCTGATATTGATCATTTTAATGAGACTGATTCAGTAAGTCAGCATTTACACAGCAGATTTCTTTTGCATGTAATATATAAATTTTAGAAACTCACATAACATGTTGTCACAAAACAAACCATCCAAACAACAAAATCTGCAGTTCTTCCCTGATTTAGTATAGTTATTTGCTCATGGTTTTGTCCTAGATTTTTTAGAATAGTTAAAAATTGTGAAACCCACTGGTTCATTACCACTCAACATGAAAATAAGAAGTCTTGTTGACAGATTCATATCATCTGTGTAACATAAAAGACTCAGTGATTTACTTCCTCTGTTTAGGAGGTTTTTTTCATTCTTAGTCATCTTTCTTTTGAACTCAAAAGGAAAACAATTTCTTTGCTGAACAGGCTATTATAGAGTCCTGCTTAGCACTCTGTATTTTGGCAAAGAGAACAACGTCATCTGACTAGGGTATTTTATAATTATTTTTTAATCTTCCATTTGCTGTCTGATATTTTATGATGGTATACTGATCACAAGGTAAAGGAGAATTTATACACAAATCTTTAAACAACTTAGTCTGTGTTTAATAGGAATGTTAATGCTGACAAACCTGGGACTTATTAGATTGGACAAATTACTAAGAATTATTAAACTGAACATCATAAACTGAAAAGATGATAAAATTTATTTTAAGTATGTATTAAGAGCAGCAGGAAGTACCCAAACTGAAATGATCATTCAGTGCTCACGATGGCATCATCTTCTTTTAAACTATGATTTTTGTACCCATTTCCAAATTTTAATCATAATAATAATTGGAAATGTTCAACATATTTTGTTTGGAAAGGAAAAAAAATAAAGGCTTTTTTTGTTTGTTCTTTTTACCACAGTAGAAGGTATATAGGTGGGGTCCCAGTCATATAAATTTTCAATTAAGCTAATCAAATGGAATAGATTTAAGTTTGAATCAATATTAGGTATCATATAAGAAATCACCATGGAAGGGGAGAGTTGGAGTAGATAGAGGAAAGGAGAAAAGGGAAGAGCAGAAGAGTGGAAAGGCAGAACAAAAGGGGGAAAGGAAAGGGAAAAGAAGAAAGTTGAATAGGACAGAATATGATTCTTTGAATGCCTAGTGTCTTCCTATTACTTATAATAGAAAATATCCATTTCTCCTCTTTGGCTTTCAAAACTTTGAACACAATCAAACCTCCAACCTACCTTTGCTACCTCATTGGATGTTATTTCCACTTCTGCACTCTGCCACCCAGCCAATCTCACCTTCTTTACATTAATCACAAACAATATCTACCTCACTTCTCCATGCCTTTGTAATAAGTGCTCCCCATGCTTGCAATGTATTTCCTTTTTACTTGTATTCACATAATTTCTCTCTTCTCTTAAGTTATAGCTCAAGAACAAACTTTTACATGGAATCTTTCCTGATCCACACAACTTACTATGTATACATTCCTACTTATTAACTTTAGATTTGTGTTGCATATATATTTATTGTCTCTCTTATTATAATGCAAATTCCATGTACATAGGAATTATTTCTTTCTTAATTCATTTTCCCAGGTCTTTGCACTGTGCTTGGAACATAGAAAGTATCTAATAAATACCTGTTGATATGCCTATAACTTTTAACCATTGATGCCATGACTTTCCTAAGGAGACCAAAGAAAGAAGGAAAAAAAATCATATATGCACAAATATATTTATTGTATGCTTTTGTTGTTCTTGTGGTAAAACAAAACAAAACAAAAGAAAAAACAAGCAAACCAGTAATCTAAGGGGGGGGCGGGGGTGCCCATCCATTGGAAAATAGACCAGCAAAGTGTGGAATGTGAAGGTAATAGTGCTACAAGGCATGAAGAAAGACAGTTTCAGAGAAATGCAGGGAGACTTGTATGAACTGATAGAGAGTAAAATGAGCAGAAAACAGAACAGTTAATACAATACTGTCATAATTGTAAAAGGAACCAATTTGGAAAGATTTACAAACTCTAATCAACACATTGATCAATCTTGATTAAGATAATGAAGAATGCTACTCACCTGTAAGAGATATGATAGAGCAATAAACAAAATAAAACATGCATTTTGAATATGGAAAAAAATAGGAATTTGTTTTATTGACTATAGGTTTTTCTTACAAGGTTTGCATTTTTCTTTGCCTTTTCCAATGTGCGGGTAGTGGTATGGGAGTGAGAAAATAAATGAATACCTGTTGATAAATCCACACTTGATCAATGGAAGACAGGGAATATAATTAAAAGAATTTGATGGAATGGAGAGTGGAAAATGAATAAATACAATTCAGACTAGAGAATAGTATAGCATCACCCTGGCCCCCATGCCAGACTTAACATTTTGAATAGAGCTATTATAAATTAGATGTCTCATTATTAAATGAAGCCAATATCCTTTTAATGTGAAGTTATAATAAGCAGCTTGATTAAATGAAATACATTTTTAAAATAGTAAATATTGAAAAATGTTTCTGGGTATGAATAAAATTGTACTGGTTAAAAAGTGGATAGAAGCAAAATTAATTTCATAAAATACCCTATGAATTTTCTTTGTACGTTAACATTTCTCTCTATTAAAGTACTCCAAAACTTACCAGAAGCTCTGAACTCAATATTTTCTACATTGTATAGTTTAATTGGTGCCCCTGTTAGCAATACAAAATTATCATTTTATAGTATGAGATAACCAGAATTCAAGATAGGGAACTATCTCATTTTGTAAAAAATTGGAATATAATCACTTTTAGGGAAAACATTAAGAATGAATATTTCCTTTTTAATCCATGGATTGGAGTGAGGGGATTTTATAGGAGTTAATTTATTTTTCATTATTAGAGTTGACCCAAAGAGCAAAGAAGTATGAATCCAAAATGAAACAAAATGTCACATAAAGCAACCTACTTATTTGAAATCCATATATCAAAAACATCTGTACCTATCAATCACATTTAGAGTCTGACAAAAAAAAAATGACCTCTAAGTCCCTAAAGTTTCCCACATTTATTGAAAGTCTTTCAATTAAATTTCACATACATCAATCTATTAGCCTGACCTATCTTATGACATACCTGTGTAACAGAGTGATTTAGTGGGCTTTGAAGAGACTCAATATTCTTTCATAAATTCCTAGGGCTTAAGTAAAAATCTGAGTATAAGAGAGGTCAACAATTTTCAAATGCTTCTTTCCCTGAAATCCCTGTCCTGAAATCCTCTGGAGTTGTTTGTTGGATCCTAGATACCGAATTGGATATAATTTAATCCAACACCTTCGTTTTACAGTCGAAGAAAGTGAGGTCTAAGAACAGGAAGTTACTGTCTAATGTCAAACAAGTCAGAGAGGACCAAAGGTGAAACTTGATTGCAGGCCTACTTGCTCTGGAATCAGTACTCTTTTCACTCTGTCTCCTTGGAACCTGACAATCAAAGTATTCATGAGAATTATTTGAAATTTAATAGAATTTAAGTATTAGAAGAGACTTTAATGGCTTATCTAGTAAAATATCCTGAAAAAATAGTCATCAAGCTTTCTGATTGAAGACTTCCAATGTTTTTCTTATGGAGGTGATCTATTTATTTAGTTTTCTTTACAAATTCAGGACATTACATACATCCAATTATTTTATTTATTTATTATTATGATTAATTCATTATTAATTAATGAATTAATCTTATTACATTCAGTCCAATGCATTTGCCCAGTGGTGCCAAATATGTTACCAAATCCCTGAGATTATAAATGAGAAATATTTACAAATAAATAAACATATAATAGAACATAAATCTTGCTAATATATGGTTTTCTAAGTCAATACACCTCCTACAGAGATCCTTATATCTAGTTTCCTGGTCTCAATTTATATTTCAGTTTGATACCACTGCTTTGGCCTATTAAGATCCTTTAAGTTTTTGAATCAGTTATCCAGATTAATTAATATCTATGTATGTACCTCATCTGGGCCAATGACATGAATTCGTCTAAAGAATATATGTGTTTTCTTAGCATCTACTTGCTTTCTTTGGATATTAAGTCACCATTTGTTCACCTTTGTTCTGATATTTCCAGTTTAAATGCCATTTTCATTGGTTAGGAAGATAAAAGTCAAATACAAATTGAGCAGCTCTGTATTCTTTCTTATCCCAGTTCTCATCATCTCATTTACTCAAAGCAAATGTCCTTTCCTTTCATTAATGTTCCTTTTTCTCCCATTAGGAATCACATCTGAATTGGCTTTCTTGGTATAAGGAACAATGTTTTGAAGAAATTCGTTCTATTCGTGATATAATTATATATTTTTATAGTATATTTCCATCTCCCTATTCATTTTTTTAATTGATCTTGAGGTCATCCTCTACATAGTTCTTTATAAAATGTCAATTATTTGGTGAGTTTCCTGTGCATCCACATTTGTATCTCAAAAGCACATGTGTGCACAATACTCCTTGCACATGCCCTTCATTCTTTGAGAGTATTATTTTCATTTGGGTCCTTAAAAAACTTTCTTCTTGATACACTCTTCTTCTGTTCTCATCCATGATTGCCCTTAGATTACTTTAGTCCATATGAATCCACTATAATTCCATTAAGAGTTTTGAAATAGATTTTTTTTCCCCAAATCAAGAGTCAGTTTCAAATTGTCCTCATATTGATTGAGAGAAGAGAAGAATGATCTCAACAGCAAACTTTAACAGGTAAAGGTTGTCTTCTGAAAGGATGCCATAATTTCTAGCAACCAGTTCTTTTCTGGTACTGAGAATCTGATTAAAACATAATATTTCCTCAAAGGATGAAGTTATCACCATGGCAAGTCAAGAAGTTGTTAATGAAACCCTTCCTCTCCCCTTCCCTGATCTATACTATTATCTAGTACAATATTATGTACCTTTGCCAGGCTTGTTGATATGTTCTTCACCTATTCTCTCTTTCTCTCTAAATGAGTTAACTTATCAAATTTAATTTATTATATGATTATTCTGTGTGGTAAATTGTAATAAGTACTAGGGATAATTAACAGTAATAATTATAAAAACTACAATAATAACAATAATTTATATAATATAAGGTTTTTAAAGCACTGTACATGCCTTATTTGATCAACAATTTAATGAGGAACAGAGTATTATTTTATTGTATCATCTTTTATATGAAGAGATTGAGACAGAGAGTTGAAATTACTTACTTGGGGCCTCACAACTTTGAACTAAGGTAAGATTCAAAACTCAGTTCTCTCTTTTTGAATTCATCTCACACTATCAAAAATATAAAATTCATAAGAGATCCTTCCCTGAAGGAACTTATATTTCAATAGAACAGGGCTTCTTAATATGGAAATTATGGGCATTTAGAAAGCATTTGATTCTATTTTTGATGACTAGGTTTCAATATTATTGATTTCCTCTGTCAATCTATGTATTTTATTTTCTGCATTTAAACATATCATTCCAAAAAGGGGGTTTTAGGCTTCATCAGGCTGTTAAAGGGTTCCATCACACAGGCACAGACACAGACACACACAGACACAGACCCACATATGAAATTTTATAAAATGGGAGTGAAGGAGAGATACTTTGGTTCAGAAATTTTATGCAACCTATCCCACAGAAATGACAATTTTGATTTGATTATTATTCCAGAAGGGAAAGGGGATAAGAAAATTATCTATATGATGTCACAACAATATGTTGGTAAAAAAAATACTTTTGCAATTGAAGACATGTCTTGTTAGCACAAGACATGGGGGCTGCTGACTAAAATCTAGAATCTGAAATAAGCCTCCTCACCAATTTAGGAGGGAGAATGGGAGTTTAACAGATGAAAAGGAATATGCCTTCAGGGCTTAATTTTAGTCTAACCTGCAAGGTACCTGTAGTTAGTCTTGGAATAAAGTGATCAATATTGTTCAAAAATAACACAAAAACCATTTCTTTTTATCTCAATTAATATTTTCTCAAATGCTCTCTGTCATGCTTTCCTATCTGGTCCCTGGATTTCCTAATATAAGTGCTCAAATTGATCTTATATATCAGAGTAGATGTTAATTTGATTTAGAACATCTTACTGAGTTATTTCTAAACTCTCTAACATTTTTTTTCTCAGAAATCAATGTAGGTTCATAAAATATAATTATTTTATTGGGGATATTTTCTTTTTGCAAATTCACACAAGTATACCTTTATCATATACAATGATAGCTGTCACATTACTCTCTTGTCTTTTTCTTCTGAATAGGTTCTTCCCTACCAGAATCATTGTCCACTCATAGCTTTATATACTCAGGCTTCCTTGATGTCTCTGTGATGAACTTTGCTTTCTTTTCTTAGAAACTTTAGTTCTTCTTTTTGATTGTTGCCAAACAGTGAAGTTTTATAAGTAACCATTTGAAGTTCTGAGTTTTAATATTAACTTTTTTTTCTTGAATTTTGAGTTCCATGAAGTTCCCAGTGTCTCAACTCCTTGACCAAAGAATTAAAGAGAAGTAAGGGACAGATCATGTCTGTCTACTTGGTGTAATACATTATGCCTAATAGACCAAGTCAGTCTCTTACTTCTCTTTAATTCTTAGGCCTTTGTACTTCCATGATAGGACAGATAAATAGAAGAAAAAAGTAGGGAAGTATAGAAAAAGGTAAATTGAACTTGAAGAAGAGGCAAAGCATGGAGGGGCAGATAAATAAATGATGATGGGGCAGAAGGTGTATTACAAGGGGTTATATAAAATGCCTCTAATTAATCAAAACAATTCCATTAGTGGAATTCAAATCCCTTCCTTCAAGGAAAGGAAGAGCATATCTCTTTTTTTTTGAGGCAGAAGGGACTATGTATACCTTGATCCTTGTACAATGCCTTGCATATTCAGAATGATTACAAAATTGAATTGAAAAGTAATTAAAATTATAATTTTAAATGAAGCTTCTTCTAGGTTAATAGACAGGAAATAAGTTAAAATATTTCGTCAACACTTCCCAAATGGTTAGAATTCTAAATATATGTGAAACAACTCTGGAAAAGAGAAGTACAATCTATGTTTTCTAATAAATGTCTGTCATCATTTTCCTTCAGCAACTATTTATAACTCCTTCCAACAAAGAAGATTTATACGCCAGAGAATCTTGTTTAAGACTTAAGAAATATATCCTTGGACTTAAGATACACAGGCACTGTGGTAGGGAGATCCATCCTGCCCTACTGGAAATTCAGAGGGGTGATGGGGGAGGACATAGGAGAGAATAGATTGAGGGAGGGGTTATACAATGAGATGGCTATTTTGGGGTGGTGGGTAGGGGAAAGATGGGGAGAAAATTTGTAATTCAAAATCTCGTGGAAATGAATGATGTAAACTAAAATAAAAGTTTTTTAAAAGAAGAAATATGTTCTAGGGAGGTTCTAAAGGAACACTGAAGTCAAGTGACATGCCTAGTGCCTAACCATGGGAAATGTCAGAAGTGATATTTATTTTCAGGACATCTTGATTCCAAGGCCAGCCCTCTATCTAAATATCAAGCTATTATTTTTAATTTTAATATTCCTGGCTTGAAGGATGAATGGCCTATCAATGATACAACTTTCAATCAGTCTGCATGACAGCTATCAGAGACCTTCTCTCTCCCAACATCATCCCATAATGCCAATGTATCATACTATTTAACCCCAAATATTTGGAGGAACAGCCAAATCCAATGAATTAATTTCAATGAAATTGCATAAAATGAATGGGGTCACAAGATCACATATTTTAGAGCTGAAAGGAAAGATTAAAGTAATCTAATTCAATTCCCTATAGAAACTGTGACCCCAAGATGTTAAGTGTGTTGCCCAAAGTGACACAAACAATAAGTGAAAGATAGGATTGAGATTCAGGTCTTCTAATGTCAAAGCCCATGTACATTCCACTAGACCAGAATGTCCATTTGTTGAATTTTCAAAGGGGTTGTGGCTTAATATTTGGTTATAGGATGACAGAAAGTTAAAGCTCTAAAAGGTGTTGAACATAATTTAGTCAAACTTTTTTTTTCAGTTCACAAATAAGGAAACTGAATTACAGAAACATTAAATGACTAGCTCCAAATCCAATTCAGTAATTCAGTTCTGTATGGATTTAGTAATTGGCAAGAATCAAACCCTAGAGTTTGAGGCAAGGGCTCCCACTGGTCACATCATTATTGCTTTCTCAGCAAGTAACAAGGAAGAACAAGGCTTAAATTAATGGTTTAAGAAATTTTATTAACATGAGGATTTTCCAGTATTAAAGTCAGTGACCTAGATTTCATATTCAAAGGTCTCATGATTAAGATGGAAATACCAATAAAGTTATAACTGTCTCTAATTATTTCTCCACAATAGTCAACAATAATTAGTCTTAGAAAATGGAAATTTTTAGTAAATTTAATAGAAATTCAGTGTCTAGGTCTTGGAGGGAAAAAATAAAAGACTTCTGCAATTCAAAGATTTTCTGAAGCTATTGTCTATTCACGTAAGGAAATATGGATTTTGATTCAAGAAGAGACATCTTGTTCAGACATCAAAATGAATTATGGGGGAGATGGAAGAATCTCTTGGAAACCATTAAGTGTTAAGATGAGTTGGGATTAGAACTGTGTCATTGAGTGAAGTTGCTTCTTAACCCAGCCTCAGTAAAATGCTATAATTTAATTAGTTAAAACACAGAACCTTGAACCTCACCATAGTTACTTCTGTGTATCATTCTTCACTCTTGCTAATTGATGAACCCATCTTTTTATGAGTCAGCATGCCATTTCATGGATGATATATTTTATATCATATCTGGTGCACAGTTCAGCATTGATAATGTTAGAGCAGATTACCCTATAATCCTGCTTTTTCATTTACCTCTTATTAATTTTAAAATTTAGCACATTATCTCTTTGTTATGTCTGTTTAAGAAATGCTAATTCACGGATAAACTGTCTATTCAACTGCATAGTGGAGTTTTTGGCAAAGAGAAAGGTTTCATCCTCTTGAGTTTTACTATAAGAATCATTAGTGTGGACTCCTTAAAGTGGTTGCATAGCTTGCTTTTAAGGACCTATAAGGATATTCTGGTGCATGATGCATTTAGCATAATGTCATCCACAGAATTATTCATCCGTCCATGGTGTCAAGCTTGAAATGGATCCCTGTAACCACATATTGGTATAGAAAATCACAAATTTACATGATCTGTGTTGTATTCTATTTTTTTTTTTAATTTTGATAACTTCCAACAGCATTTTAATCTGGTTTAGGCACCATTCAGGCATTTTTGCTGATTGAGAGTTTTGCACATCTAATCTAAATAACTTAATAATCTATAGACAATCTCTTTTCAATTCTAATTTTGCCCATTATACTTGAGAGTAAAAACCTTTGTTATTATGTAGCCTGCACTAGAAATATTTTCCAAATACATTCCAAAAATCTATATATACTAACTTGTAGCAACAATGATAATAAATCACTTGAGATTTGTAAGTGTCCTTTTTTCCAACCACCCTGTGAAGTCCAGTATAAATATTTTCACCTAACTTGAAGAATAACATAGTTGAGGTTCTCAGCTGATGGTATATGTTCTATGGTTACACAACCAATCATTGGAGGCAAGATCCAAACTCCTGACTTCAAGTATTGTTGACTTTCCACTAGAGCAAACTTTCTTGATTACCAGTAAGTGGGGAAAAAGCAAAATAAAAGACAAATAAGTAAATGCATACCTGAATAAATATGTAAAGTAATGGTTTTATGAAAATGGTGAGGTTGCTTAACCCTCTATCCTTAAGAAGCCATTTTAGAACACTTGTCTGACTGATTTCACTCCCTTTTTTCTATTACCTTGTTAAAATCAATAGCCCTATATATTATATACTAGGTGCTATCTTCCTCCATGGACATAAAAACATTCAGGAAGGTTAAAATAATAATAATAATAATAATAATAATAATAATAATAACCACCTATATACTGCTAATAATGCCAATAATTATATTCATTAATAAAGATAGTATCCAACATTTAAACATAATTTTAAGGTTTTCAAAGTGTTTTACATGTATTATCTGATTTATCACAACAGTTCTGTGAACTAGAAGGCTATTCTGATCATTCCCATTTTACCAATGAGGAAATTATAATTGGGAGTAAATAAGTGCCTGGGCTAGTCAATCACAAGGCTAGTAAATGTTTAGAACAGTACTTGAATTCAAGCTTTGCCACTCCAAAGATGACATTTTATCCCCTGTACTATCTAGCCACATTATATCACCAGCCAAGTTCCTCTCTTACCACTATTGTCTTTCCAATTTGCTTCCCCCCTTTATGGGCCTTAAATGATTCGGGGTCAGAATATATAAGAATTGTATAGGTTTCTCAACATTATTTTAAACATACATGAAATTAGCCATACTTTGAGTACAAACATGAAGTCAGATTAATTTTTACAAACAAACATTGATAAGAATGTGCCTTCAATCTTAATCATTCTCTCAAAGAACTTAAAATGTAGATCATAATACATAATAGTACATTGTAATCACTCATCTATATGCTATCAATGATTTCTCCCTGATTTAGAGAATACTCCACAACATAATTTTGAAACAATTTAGTGAGATGTTTCTCCAATTGAATAAAATATATATTTTAAGCCTTAGCCTCAAGTAAGTAAATCTATTTGGAAGAAAACAAAATAATTAATGAAGCCCAATTCATGAACTCATATTCATGTCCTTCATTAAGACACAAATGTCTTATATGTCTATTAGTAGAAAAATGCCTAAAATCAGTCTACACTAAAAAGAAAACACATTGAAAAAATGAAATGTTACAGAAGAAAAAATACAATCAAACCAGATGGAAAACAGGGGTCTCAATCAGTTGTAATTTAGGAAGGAATAAATTCTTCAAAACTTTAATGAGAGAATGCAGTAGTCCTATTGGGCATGAGGATAATGAACATGGGGAAAGGAGGAAAAATAGATAGTGTGCTCCAGTGATAGAAAATGATCACAGAAACTTCCACATAGAACAACAATGAATAGTTCATTCAAGGGAAACTCATATCATGCCCTCTCAAAAACAGGAAAAAGTCTAGACAGATACTTAAAATTACTGGGTTCATTTAAAAAAAAAGTCTATGAAGACATAATTAGAAAAATGTAGTTGAATGACTTACCAGTGCCCTTGTATATATTATTTTTCAACATTTTTTATGAGGCCACCATGTGCTTAATGAGACAAGGCCTTAAATCATTGATGCATTTTCACTTACTTTTTTTTTTTTTTATTGTTGTTGTTAGAGGCAAAGAAATTACCAACATCCAAAAGAGGCCTATAAATACATGGTAGTACTGCTAAAGATTTTACCATTGCCAGACCTGATCATTTTTTAATGATGATAAGATAATTATCTTCAAAACTAAAATAAAGATTCATCAAGGGAAACATGGCTTCCAAACAATGGAAAGATAATATACAATTAGGTAAAAATTGCATGTTATACTTTTGAGGATATTGAGAGGACATCACAATGTTATTGAAGTGGGGACTTTATAGATCACAAAAACCATTGGTCTTATTAAATCAGAGAATGAGAGGGTCTTTAGAGGCCATATAATCCATCCCTTTACTTTAAAAATCATAAATAATAACCCATATTCCCAAGGTAACATAGATAGTGGTGAATGGCAGAAACAATATTGGAAGCCAGACCCTCTGACTCCTCATCCAGTACCACTTCATTATGCCATGCAGACAACCTCCCCATTATTATTTGGTTGAGTGCAGAAGACAGGCAAGATGTAGATTATATAGTTAAGAGTTATGACTTTGGAGCCTTTGTATTCTTAATGGTCTTAGATTCTGGCCAGTTATTTCACTCTTATGCTTTAATCTATAATCTATAACGTAAGAGAACGAATATTTGCCCTACTAAACTCTAAGAGCCATAAGAGTTTCTAACACCTTCTTTGGTCATTTACATAGTGTATGCATAATAGAGATGTGAGTTTTCTATTATATTGTGGAATAATTGGTTTCTTTCTTGTATAGGGGTATGAGAAGCAAGTACTGTAGGAAAAATAGTATTAGTAGCTACTTATGCATTTAGGTAGTATTTTAACATTTCCAAAGCATTGTTCCTATAAACATTTTATCCTCATTAAAAATGCAGGAGGTTATTATTCCCATTTAGTGAAGAAACAAAAGTTGAGAAGTTGTTGCTTGCTCAGATTAGCATCTGAAACGTGAACTCATGTCTTCTTGGCTTCGTGGCTATACTCTTATCTATCATGCCACTGTATCCAAAGCTTAGATTGAAAAAAAAAAGTGTCCTGATCATGTCATCTCATTATTATATTACTCACTCAACCTTAGAAATAACTATGCATAAAGAGAAGAAAAGAATAATTTAAAAAGAAATCTTGATAGTAATTTCCATCCATTCTATGGTGGAACAGTGGGATTAAAGATAGCACAAGAATTGTGACATTGCTGTTCATTCTTTCCTCTTAGCTAAAACACCCTGTATCCCTTCAGTTTTAAATCATATGTTCCTGTGATTGTTGGTTGCTGAGATGACAGGTTTTACTAGATCATGGTCCAACTTGTCCATGGATCAACATCACTTGATAAAGTGGAATGAGCTTTGGAATAACTGACCAGGAGGTCAATATTTGACAATGACATATAAGGGTCAAGTCTCTCCAATGGGAACACATAGGCTTAAGAATTCTATTGAAAATATGGGGAATGAGGCATGCATATGAAAAAAAAAATCCTTGCCCCAAACTTTCTATTGGCAATTGTAATAGTAATGAAATTTGAAGATCCAAGCTAACAGTTACCTAGCAGTTGGTTTCAAATTAAGCCTCCATAAAGAAACGGAAGATATGAGCCCCTCTTGCTGACATAATAGGAAGGGGCTGAACAGGGAAGAGCTAATATTGTATATAAGGAAAAAGCTTCAGCTGGGAGAGTCAGAACTTCTTGGGCCAAGCATTGTGCAGGCAGAGCAGCTACTGCAGGGGGACAGAGAGAGAGAGAGAGAGAGAGAGAGAGAGAGAGAGAGATATTCAGAATTTCTCTCAGCAAGTATCTGGAGGCTAGGCTGCTACTGCTGGACTGAAGACTGAACTGAGAAGGGAAATGAGAATTGAGAATTGAGAGTGAATTTCTTGGAGCAAGCCCTTTGGAGGATGGATAAAGTTATTTTGATTTTGAGAACAGAGCTGGATAAATGATTTTGATTTTGAGAATAGAACTGGAGAAAGTGCTTTTGATTTTGAGAATAGAACTTGAGATGGTGGAGCTAGTTTTGAGAGCCAGCCAAACTCCTGCTGAGAGCTTCTGAGAACCAACCAGAGCTGCCAAAGACTTCTGAGGGCCAGCCAGAGCTGCCAGGGAAAGCATGATTGTGGTGTCAGTACTTTGTCTGTGTTGGGTCTATGTTGATTTCCCAGGCAGAAAGTGAATTGAGATGATAGTGTCAACCATGTATGTGAATATTTCTGTAATTCTGCTAAGCCTGATGTGTGTAGATATTGTTGTGGTTCTGTTAAGTTTGCACAGAAACTGTGAAGGACTTGAGGTAGACTGGGCACTGTGAGCTTCAATGTGAAACAAAAACTGTGCAGAGAGCTGGACAAGGAACTGGGAGCTGCTTTTCTTTGACCTGGGGTGGAGGACTTTGACCTTTTGCACTTTGTGTTTGAATTGAGAACTTACTAAATGATTGACTTACAGAATAAATGTACTTTGTTCAAAATTATGTGACCACTTTGGTGAAAACTATGTGGCTATTTTAGTGATAAATCATGACATAGTGAATGCTATTCCTTGACTTTGTTTGAATGTTTTGTCTTAGTTTGTTACTGAATAAATAGTGGATTTATTATTCTATGTAATCAGAAACTTGAAAGGTATTCACAGCAGCAGTTCTCTGGAAAGTTGCTCACGTGTGGTAGTTTAGATACTCCATGTAGTTTCTTAAACATTTAAATTATTGGCAATATGATGTGCTTTTGGTTTAAGATAATTTTTCAGTTATTTAATGTATGTGTGCTCACACTTATATGGTACACTTCCAATGATATAGATCAAAATTCCCACTTCAGTGGGAATCCCCATTTCAGTGCTTTCTCAGTTTGTGTGGGCCTTGGTTATATTTTTCTTTACATTTACAATTGGGTAGGTGTCTAGCCAACATTCTGTAATGATTCTTACAGATATTAAAGTGTTGGGTCATTACGAATGGATTGCATGATCATAAGTCTAGCATTGGAAGTCACATTAGAGTTGTACCAATAGGTGAGTTCTAAGAGTTGTCGATCCAACTCTGCATCATACAAAGAACATTCTTCATCTAACCTTTTTTTGGTTTCCTCTTTTGAATAGGTAGGTAGCTTAAACTCGTTTAAAAATATTTTCAGATCCAAATTATCTCCTCCCTTTGACCCTTTCCACATCCATTAAGAACTCAAGAAATATGATAGGCATCATACATACCAAGCCATGCAAACATATTTTCACATAAGTCATGTTTAATTTTTTTAATAATAAAAATAAAGAAAATGAAAACTATGCTTCAATATTCACTCAGTTAATGAGTTCTCTTTTTGGAGGTGAATAACATTTTTGATCATGAGATTGTTATGTCAGTTGGAATAGATAAGTCTTTAATAGTTTATCACTGTTATATTATTGCTATTACTGTGCATAATGTTTTCATAATACTGTTCACTTCATTTTGCCCTACTTCATATGTCTTCTCCATTTTTTTTTTTTTAAGCCATGCCCTTTGTCATTTCTTAAAGCACAATAGTATTGTATCACATTCATATATCACAACTTGTTTGGCCATTCCCAAATTTAAGGGCATCCTCTCCATTTCCAATTTTTTGCCAACAGAAGACCTGTAATATGTAATTTTGTATCTATAGGTGAGTGTCCTTTTTTTTTTAATCTCTTTGGGATACAGACCTAGTCACAGTATTGCTGAGTCAAGGGTATGCACAGTTCTATAGTCCTTTGGGCATACTACCAAATTGTTCTTCAGATGCTTGGAGCAGTTCACAAGTCCATCACAATGCATTTTTTTTAATTTTATTTTAGTTTGCATTATTCATTTCCACAAGATTTTGAGTTACATATTTTCTCCCCTTCTTTCCCCTACCTGCCACC
>CM053585.1:334752047-334767937 GCA_028646515.1 Pseudochirops corinnae | reverse complement strand
GTTAAGGCATTCTTCATGTTTATTGAAGGTCCCTGGTGGGGGCGCTCTGGCTGTGCTGTCCTCCTCCCTCTCTCTCCCATGATCTTTCTTTTCCCCAAAGAAGGAATCTAGGGTTTCGGTGCTGTTCTTACTTTACTTCTTATGCTTATTCTTACTCATGGTTGGTCAGTCCGTGATTTTTTTTTTTAATCTCTATGGGGCTCTGCTTGCAGAAGGGAAAGCTCTGTCCCAAATCGCTGGGGTCCTCCCGGCTGCTGTAGCTCTCAGGAAGGTGCTGGGACCCTTCCTACTTACTTCCGGCTTACTGGTAATGAAGAATCCAAGACCGAGGCCCAAGATGGCGATCTGGATCCAGGCCCCTCAACGCGAGAGCACTGGCCTCAGAATAATCGCTTAGTCCCCCTGCTGTCTGCAGGCCGCGGGCGGGAAGCTGCAGCGAGGAGGCGGGTGCAAAACCTCTACCTTTCGCTTTTCTACTCTGGAGGCCTTTCAGCCAGACTGCTTTTCTCCCAAGACCTCTCATTTTCCACTGACCTAGTTCTCAACACTGCTTGCAGTTGCTGCTAATCCACTCACCGCTCCTCTGGTCCGGCCGCCCCTGAGGCTCAGCAGCGGCTTTAGGCCAGGCTGGTTTCAGTTAGCAGTGCTGATATGGTTCCTCTTAGCCGAGCTGACTTTAGCGGGAAGTATCTTTGTGTGCATTTTGGAGTTCTAGGATTGGTTTAGAGTCCTATTGCATGGGTATTTTGGGGTGGCTATGTGAGAGCTGCGATATGTTGCTGCTGCTACGCTGCCATCTTAGCAATGCATTTTTAAATTCATTTTGTTTTCCACATCCCTTCCAGTCCTTGTCATATACTTTTGTTGTCATGTTAGCTTATCTGATGGGTATGAGGTGGTACCTCAGTATTGTTTTAATTTTCATTTATGTAATCATTAATGATTTAGGACATTTTACCCGTAAATCTGGTAGGTAATTTTTCCAATATTATCCTAAATTTTTTATGATCTCAACCTTTATGACTAAATTGTATACCCATTTTGGTCTTATCTAGGTATGTGGTTTGAGATGTTGATCCTTTGCTTAATTTCTGCCATACTGTTTTCCAGCTTTATCAGCAGTTTTTATTGAACAGTGAATCCTTATCCCCAAAACTGGATCTTTTGGTTTATTAGATGCTGTATTACTGTTGTCACTTACTTCTAAATATTGTGTACCTAATCTGTAATATTCAGTGTCTTTATTTCTTATGCAGTACCAGATTGTTTTGGTGATTACCAATTTGTACTATAGTTTCAGATCTACCTTTTTCACATTTCTTTCCATACATTTCCCTCCCCTTTTGTTCTTCCATATGGATTTTAAAATTTATCTTGTTTTATAATGTACTTCTTTAGGAATTTGAGTGGTACGGCACTGGAAAAGTGAATTAATTTAGGCAGTATTGTCATATTTATTATACTGGCTCGGCCTCTTCGTGAGGAATTAACATTTCTCCAGTTGTTTAGATCTATATTTGTAAAGAGGCAGGAAAGTAGCATTAATGTCGGATAATAAAAATGAAGGACACACATCACGCAACTGAATCCAAATTTCAAGAAGGTGCTAGTTGGCATATTGTGATATTGTTGTTGTTGTTGTTCAGTCATTTCAATTCTATCTGACTCTTTGTGACCCCATTTGAGATTTTCTTGGCAAAGATACTGGAGTGACTCACCATATCATTTTCTAGCTCATTTTGTAGAAAATCAAACTGAGGAAAACAGAGTTAAGTGACTTACCCAGGGTCACATAGCTACCAAACATCTGAGGGCAGATCTGAACTCAGGAACATGAATATTTCCGACTCTAGGTCTGGCATTATCTTTACTCTGCCTCCTAAGAGTACCTGAGTTCGAACCTTCCCGCAGACATTCCAAGGTATATTTATCTGGACAAATCTTTTAGCCTCTCTCATTTACAGTTTCCTTATTTTGAACATGAGAATTACAATAGAATCTAACTTACCAGATTGTGAAAATTATATGAAGTAACATACGTGAAACTCTCTTAAAAACTTAAAGCATTAATTAAGCTCTATCTCTGTTACATTTCACTTGGGCAACCTTAGGCATATCAATCAACCTACTTGAGTTTTATTTTCTGAAAAAAAAAAACAAAAAACATGTGGGTTGGATAAGATGGTCTATAAGGTCCCTTCCTGTTCTAAATCAATATTCTAAAAACATTTTCGGCCTATGTACTGCCTCTCTTCTATGCCCAAATGAATTTTTCCAAAATGTCCGATTACTTCATTATGATTGTGGCATTACCCAATAAAAGAAGTAAAGAGCTTCATTCAGTTTAGGGTAGTGATTCCATGATTTATAAACCTCCTAATAATTGGCTCTCATAGTAAAGTCATATTTTCTTTCTGCATATTAACAATCCCTGTTTAAAAAAAAACCCTCAACATCATTAACATCCTGGCAGATAGTTTTGTTGCATTTGTAATTTTATGAGATTATGAAAAAAAGCAAAACAAAGCTGGTGAGTCAGTGCACAATATCATGAATTTTTAAAAAGCTAACATGATTTTAGTGCATTTAACAATTGAATAGAAAAAAAATTTCAAAAGAAAGGATACAAAAATACTATATATCATACTTGACTTACCTTGGCAGATCGAATAGTTTTATTACAACTTAAGGAAAACAGAGTTAAAGAAACAACATTATCTAATCTTAATTACATTTTTTTTAAATAGAGGAAATGTGATTATGAAAAATTATAGAGCACAGGAGTAGAAAGAGGAAAGAAAATTCTAGATAATTTGTATAGCTTGTGCAATCATTGAAAAAGAGCAATGTTCATGAAAAACTTTTGGAAAAAAAAGGTTAATTATAAAATTATATTAAAAAGAAGTGTAATGGCAAGCACAAAAGTAGTTCACACCTTGTTTCAGCTATTGAATTAACACCTTGTTTCAGTTCAAGTTTCCTGGGAGCCTTGCATGGGGTGTGTAAAGAAACAGCACATGTGAACCTCACAACTTGTGAACCCTAGAACTCATAATGTCCTACAACAGGAAGGAGAGGAGCTAATGACCATATATAAAGAAAGGCCCAGGGCTTGAGACAGCAGAACTGAAAAAAGGACCCTTCTGATGGCAGAGTCAAGAAGGAGAGGGTAGTATCCTGGTGTTCTGTTTCTCTTTCTCTCTGTATTGATGTTTGTGATATTTTGTACAGAGGTCCTTGGACCTTGCTGGAAGCCCTGAAGAAAGATTTTCTGGTTGTATCTTTGCAGAAGTCCTGGAGGAGGGTTTTGGAGGTCTTGGGACTTTGCTGATGATTTGTGCTGAGCTCTTGGACCTTGTTAGTGGGTCTGTGTTGATCTCTATGTTGATGTTTTGTGTTGAGTTCTCAGACCTTGTTGGTTTGTGGGTCTGAGTTGATTTTACAGGCAGATGGTGAATTGATGATGGTGCCTGCAAATTGTATGAATATTATTGTGGCTCTGTTGAGCTTTGCCTTCCTAGAAACAGGAACTGTGAAGGACTTGAGATGGACTGAACACTGTGAATTTCAATATGGAATGGGAACTGGATGAAGAACTGGACAAGTAGCTGGTCAGGGAACTGGTAGATGTCTGCCTTTGAACTCAGGTGACAGTTGGAGCTGGGACCATGGAAAAGGAACCATGGAAGCTTATAGACAGCCTTAAGTCAAGCTGAAAGAAGACTTTAATAGAATACTGTGTACTGACTGAGAAGATTATGATTTACTATGACCTAGTGGTGGAGAACTTTGATTTTTGTACTTTGTGATTGAATTAAGGATTTTGTGATTAACTAAATTATGGCACTTTGTTTGAAAGGATGTGACTATTTTGGCGAAAAGTACATGTCCATTTTTAGTTATAAGTTGTTGTGAATGCTATATTTTGATTTTCTGTGAGAAGTTGTAACATTCTGAATTCTGTACCTTGATTTTCTGTGAATGTTTTGCTCTGATTTGTCATTGAATAAATAGAGTGTTCACTATACTATGTAATCAGAACTTTGAAACTCATTCATAGCAGCATTCTATTGGACAGCTGCTCTTGCATAGCTTTACCCTCAGAAACCCTCAGCAGCCTCAGCAGCTCCAGCTGGTCCTCAGAAGTCATCAGCAGCTTTGTTCTCAAAATCAAAATCCCTTTCTTCCATTCTCAAAATCAAAATCACTCTCGATGGAAGTTCTAGCCTAGCAACAACAGCCTAGCCTTCAATTGTTCATCCCAAGAAGTCCTTCAAGATGTTCCGCAAGAAGTTCTGACTTTCCCAGCTGGGGTTTTTCCTTATGTACAATATTGCTCTTCTCTGTTCATCTGCTTCCTGTTACATCAGCAACAGGGGCTCATACCTTGTCTTTCTTCAACAGAGGCTTAATTTGAAACTAGGTTGAAGTACCTGTCTATTTAGTAATACAAAGGTATCTTCATATTTCATTACAATTTACAAGAAGCTATGCAGAAAGGCTAACCAAAATTCCTAAAATACACACACATACACATCCACACGTGTATATATATATACATATATATACACACACACATAAATATATATATATATATATATATATATATTTCTTTCTTTCTTTCTTTCTTTCTTTCTTTCTTTCTTTCTTTCTTTCTTTCTTTCTGGAGGTGGGGAAAGCAGGGCAATTGGGATTAAGTGGCTTGCCCAAGGTCACATGGCCAGTAAGTGTTAAGTGGCTGAGGCTGGATTTAAATTCAGGTCCTCCTGACTGCAGCATTGGTGCTCTATTCATTGCTCCACCTAGTCACCCCTAAAATGTTATTTTATTTTTAAAGAAAAGAAAATTTTTGAGTCAACATGCAAGAATGCTTATCCTTTCTTCCCCCTTTTTTTTATGCTTTAACATGAAAGTTTGATGGAGAATATGGTGTGACCAGTATCAGAGAGAAATGAAAGGGGCAATATAAATGTAGGTATGTTTCTTCCCATAATATCTCAGGTTTATTAACCTCTGTTCTACTGGGAAGATACTCATAGGTAATATGTGAAATCAAGGAAAACCAAGATTCTTGCGCTGGTTTTCTTCAATGTGGTACTTAGACTTTTCTCACAGAGTTAATTTTATTGACAGGAGGGATAACAAGAGAGCCAGCCAAGATATTGCCCATTATAATGACAGAGCTGGACAGCTCTAGAGAATGTGGTTTATTGGATGGATTTATTTGTGTTCCTTTTGATTGTATGTGCCACTAGTTAGAAACTTGTGCCTCAGGCTGTTCTATAACCTTCTCCAGATGGATCTTGTGTGCTGACTACATAAAATTCTTCAGTTACAGTGATTCTGTGTTGCAAAGGCAGTAACAACAATACCTTTGATAGAACTGTTTGAAGCTAGGAACTTGTTTTATGAAAAATAATATATAAATCACTGACTTGCTAGGAACTTGTTTTATGAAAAATAATATGTAAATCACTGACTTACTTAATTTTTTAAAAATAAAGAAAACAAAATTACCAGTGTAAAAAAATGAAAAGAGTAAATACACCAAGCATGAAGTTGAATTTAAAGAAATTATTAATAAACTTTTATACTAATTATATGGCAAAAATCTGACAATCTAAATGAAACATATGAATTTTTAAAAATCATTAAATATTCAGATTAACAGAAGAGGAAATAGAATACTTAAATAATCCTTTAAAAAACAACAACAACAAATTAAACAAGGCATAAAAGAACTTCCTTTGAAAAATTCCCAGTACTGGATGAATTTACAGGTGAATTCCACCAAATATTTAATGAACAATTAATCTCAATACTATATGAAGCATTTGGGGAAAAAATAGACATAGGATGCCTACAAAATTTATTTTATGAAATAAATATTGTGCTGATACCTAAACCAGAAACAGCAAAACAACAAAGGAAGGCTATAGATCTCTTTTTTTTCCCCCAGTGAATAATAGATGCAAAGTTTTTTAAGTAAAATAATTTGGAAATGAGTAAGAAAATCATTAGTAGATCAGTGGAATAGATTAGGTACATAATACACAATAGTAAATTACCATAGTAATCTAGTGTTAGAAAAAAACAGAGATCCCAGCTTTTGGGAAAAGAACTCACTAGATGATACAAATTTCTGGGGAAATTAGAAAGCAGATTGGCAGAGATTAGGCATAGACAAAGATCTCACACCACATGCCAAGATTATGTCAAAGTGTAAAAATAATTTATATAAAAAGGTGATATAAATAAACTAGGTCTATAAGGAAAAAAAAATAGCTGTCACATCTCTGGATAAAGGAAGCCACATAGAGATATAAAATTTCTCCTAATTGTTGATTTGTCTATATCCCACAAATTTGTAATTTTTAAAAAAATTTTTAATTGTATTTAATGAAATTATTGATGTTTCTATAATTTGGACATTGACTTGTTTGTTCTTTATAATGATATTATTTAGTTCCATTTCTTTTTAATCTATGTTTCCAAAGGCCTTTATTACTTTTTTAAAAATAATATTTGCATAATTTTTTGAAGAGGGAACATTTAATGTTTCTGCTTTTCTTCATTTGGTTATGGAATTTTTATTTCATAATACATGTAACATTTTTTGTAGAGGTTCCATATGTAACTGAGAGATAGGTATATTCATTTCTATTTCCGTTTACTTTTTCTACAGACTTCTATGAAGTCTAACTTTTCTAAGCTTCTATTCATCTAGAATTCTTTTTCATATTTATTATGGTTAGATTTACCTAACTTGGAGAAGGGAAACAAGTACAATTTTACTCTCTATATTCTCCTGTAATTCATTTTTTTTTTCTTTAAGAATTTGGTTCTACATCATTTGGTGTTTATGTCTTTAGTATTGATAATACTTTATTGTTAGTAGTTCCCTTCAGCAAGATATTGTTTCCTAATTTATCCCTTTTAATTAGAACTATTTTTTTTTTGCTTTTGGTTTTCAGAAATCATGATTTTTAGCCCTGTGTTATTTCCTTCACATGAAGCATAATAGATTCTTAACCATCCTCTTGGTTTAGCTCTGTGTGTCTCTCAACAATAAAACCAACAGAAATCATATGATTATCTTAATAAATGCAGAAAAAGCCTTTGAAAAAACACAGTATCCATTCATATTAAAAAAAATACTAGAGAGCATAGGAAAAAATGAAGATTATCTTATATGAAACAGTATTTCTCTAAAAAAATCAGCAATATTATGAGCAATGGTGACAAAGGAGAAGGCTTCCCAATAAGATGAGAGTTGAAGCAAGGATGCTTATTACCACCCCTATTTTTTAATATTATGCTAGAAATGTTAGCTAGTATAATAAAAGAAGAAAAAGACTTTAAAGGAATTAGAATAATTTGAAGAAACAAATCTATCAGTCTTAGCAGATGATATGATACTATACTTAGAAAGAGATTCAACAATAACAACAACACAACCTACTTGAAATTATTAACAACTTGTAATGCCATGCACAAGCAGCTTTCCAGAAAAATGTTACTGTGGACAGCTTTTTAAGCTTCTGATTGCACAGTATTGTGAACACTCTATTCCATAACAAATCAGAGCAAAATATACACAGTAAATCAAGGTACAGCATTCACAATGTTACAATTTATCACATAAAAATCAAATTATAATGTTCACAAAAACTAATCACAGAAAATGGCCATATAGTTCCCACCACTCTGGTGACAAAGTTTTGAACAAAGAACAATCATTTAGTAACTCAGTCATTCAATCACCTCAATCATTCAATCATCCATCATCATTCACTATTCAAATAATTGGAAAATACACAAACCCTCAACCCTTAGGTCACTAGTAAATTGCAATTTCTCAAACAGTACATAGTATCCATGTAAAGTCTTCTTTTAGCTTGACTGGGGTGGTACAACACTAGCTTCCTGTTTCAGCCAACCCCTTCCTGTTACATCAGCAACAGGGATTCATACCTTATGTTTCTTTAACAGAGGCTTGATAAATTACTAAGTGCTAAGTACTTGTTACCTTGACCAATACAAAGGGATCTTCAAATTCAAATTACATTTCAATTACAAAACTTCATCAAAGTTGCAGGATACAAAATAATCCCGCACAAATCATCAACATTTCTATATATTACCAATAAACTCCAGTAGCAAGATATAGAAAGAGAATTCCATTTTAAAAATCTGTAGACAATATAAAATACTTGGGAGTCCACCTTCTAAGACAAACTAAGAGATATATGAACACAACTATAAAATACTTTTCACACAAATAAAGTTACATTTAAAGCATTGAAAAATATTAATTGCTCATGGGTAGGTCAAGCCAATATAATAAAAATAACAATTCTATCTAAATTAATCTATTTATTCAGTGTCATACCAATTAAATTATCAAAAACATTTTCTAGAAATGAAAAGAAAAATGACAACATTCACCTGGAAGAACAGAAGGTCAAGAATATCAAGGGAATAAATGAAAAAAAGAAGGCAAAAGATGGCCTAGCTCTACCCAATCCCAAATTATATTTTATAGTGGTAATTATCAGAACAATTTGGTATTAATTATGATATAAAGTGGTGAATTAGTGCAACAGATTAGGTTCAAATTGCATTATAATAAATGACCATATTAATCTAGTATATGATAAATCCAAATTTTGGAACACAAACTCATAATTTGACAAAAATTGCTGGGAAAATGGGAAAACAGTATGGTAGAAACTAGGTATAGTTTTTACAAAGGTCAAAATGGTTACATAATTTATACATAAAGATTGATACCATAAGCAAATTAAGAGAGCTTGGAGTAGTTTATCTGTCAGACTTATGGATAAGAAAAGAATTGAGGACCAAAGAAGATATAGTGTGCATTCCAAAACTAAACTAAATAATTTTGATTCTATGAAATAAAAAACTTTTTGCACAAATAAAGCCAATGCAACCAAAATTATAAAGAAAGTAGAAAACTGAGGGGGGGGGTAGGTTGCAAAAGTATCTCTGATAGAATCTCCTTTCTCAAATATATTGAGAACTGAGTCAAATTTATTTTAAAAAAATAAAAGTCATTCCCCAATTGATAAGTGGTCAAAGAGTATGAACAGGTAATAGTCAGACAAAGAAATCAAAGCTATCTATAGTTACATGAAAAATGTTCTACATCACTATTGATTAGAGTAATATCATTGAAAACAATTCTGAGGTACCACCTCAAATCCATCAGATTGGATAATGCGACAAAAAAAGGAAAATGTTAAATGTTGGAGCGGATTTGGGATATTAGTTGGATAGAGACATAAATGCATTGTTGATGTAGTTGTGAACTGATTTATCCATTCTGGAGAACAATTTGGAACTATATAAAGATGTATCCATACCAAAATATTTATAGCATTTCTATTTGTGGGGGCTAAGAATTTGAAATTGAAAGAATGGCCATCAATTGGGGAATGTCTAAACAAGCTGTGGTATATGAATATAACAGAATATTACTGTGTTATAAGAAATGACACAGGATTATTTTAGACAAACCTGGGAAGACATACCTGAACTGATACGTAGTGAAGTAAACAAAACTGGGAGAATATTGTGCACAATAAAGGCAATATTATTCAATGTAGATTTGTGAATGACTCAGCCATTCTCAGCAATACAATGATCCAAAACAATCCCAAAAGACTGATAATGAAGCATACTATATTCCTTCAAAGAAACAATTGATATTGTTTGAATACAGAATAAAATATGCTATATTTAACTTTCTTTTCCATTATTTTCTTTCATTTGAATCTTCTTGTACAAAATTACTAAAATGGAAATGTTTTACACAATTGCACACATATAAACTATGTCTTACTGCTTACTCTCTCAGGTAAGAGGGAGGATAGGGAGTGAGGGATAGCATTTAGAACTAAAAACTTTAAATAACAATGTAAAAAAAGGAATTAAATGCTAATAGGCAAAAAGAAAAGATCATGGATTAGCTAAAAATAAAAGACATCCTTTCAAATGAATATAAAATTTTAATGTTCAATAAATTTATTGAAAGTTAAAGAAACATGAAACATTAGGAGAGTATTTCCATATGAATTAGATGGGCTGATACTTCCTAATAATGAACTATAAATTAATTGTGTTAACCAAATGCCAGTTTATGCCTAGGATGCAACATAGGTTAATGTATTTAGAATGGGCTTCAATAATAATTTAAAGGATAAAACATTTGGAAGATGTGGTGGGCTGGACCATTAAGAAATTACCTATACATTTAACCTTCAACATTATGAAGTATGCTTTTGTATATAAAAGTGTGCTTGAATGGAGGATGAAAAAAAAATGTAACAGCATGTTTCAAGGAACTCCAAATCAGAAAACAAACAAAAACAAAAACAGAGGGTGAATATAGCACTTGAGGACAATACAGAGCCAGAAGATGCTGATTTGGCATTCATAAAAGTAAGACTCAGCAGGAATTCTATTTCTCTTTAAAAAGGAGAGTACTAGGATTACTATGGTTTATACTGCTAATTTTGTGATCTGATCATCCATGCTAATTGGGCCAAATATCCAAGGATCAAAGTCCAAGGATGGGAAACCTGAGACTTCAAGGCCACATGTGACCTTCTAGGTCCTTGGGTGTGTCCTTTTGAATGATTCCAAGTTTTACAGAAAAAAAAAAAACAACAACATCCTTTTATCAAGATTTGTTCTGTGAAGTTTGAATTCTGTCAAAGGGCTGCACTTGAGGACCTAGAAAACCACACGTGACTTCAAGGCCGTAGCATCCCCATCTCTGAAAGTCTTATAGAAGGTAAAGACTGTGGAAACCCTGAGGTTTCTGAGTATACTAGAGTACAAATAAATTATATTTACCTGAACTAATATTTTCAGTGGGGTTAACTTTGTCAACCGGCCTAATTCTGTACTTGCCAACCAGTTATATGGTGGGATTAAGTACAGTTGGTGAGGACTATCATGATAAGGAAATAATTCCTCATGGTATCAAGAAGATATATCTCCTTGCTCTACTCTGAATAAATATTTGCCTGGAGTTTAGAGTCAGTATAGACTTGATGGCCACAAATTTATTGATATGAAAAGTCAGGGAATTATATTTTTGGCAACATGTCAGTGAGGTGGAGCACACCATTTTGGAAGAAATGATCCATTCACATTTTTCCCCATGGTGAAAAGGAGATCAATAGGAAGAGAGCATGCACTTGAAGTCTTCATGCAAAGTTTGAATTAACACTTGTTGGTTATGTTATAGATAAGCAGGCTACTTTTCAGAGACAGATTTGAGTGGATGACTTATGATGGTCCTCTCAACTCTATAGTTCTGTGATGCTGTAATCTTAAATACGGTATAAAGGGTAGTGTAATTTGAGTAGTTTTATGGATGATCAATGTGGCTGTAACAAGTGTTGTAATCATGCTACAATGACCCAGTCACTATTTTAAGGGAAATTAAATTGACATACGTTGACTGAATATTGCTCACAGGATCAATGTTTTCTATCACTCTTAAGATGGACTCCTTCATTCCTGGTAATCTTGAATTGATATAATTTAGGGAAAGGGGATAACTAACATATTCTTTACTGTGCATATACAATCCCAAGGAAGCTATATTACAAAATGAGAAGTTCGTAGGAGGCAAAAATATTGTCTCTGAGTCAGTTACTCAATCGACAAGAATTTATTCAATGATGCCTAAGTGCCAAGGCACTATGCCAAGCACTGTGATGAAATACAAAGCAAATGCTCTGCCTGGGAGTTTAAAGTGGTAGGTGATGAGATACATTGGAAAGAATGATGGCTTCGGAGTTAGAGGAGCTGGCTTCAAATTATGCAACACATTTGCCTCTCTGGCCATCAATTTTCTCATTTCTGTAATCAATGGATTGGAATGGGTGACCTCTAAGATCCCTTAGAACTTAAAATCTGTATGGACCTTTACAAATATGCAAGTACCAATTCCCTTTATGTAAATAAATGAAGGTGCAAAGGCAGCAGGAATGATTGGGGTACCCAAGAGAACAAATTATCTTTTAATGGAAACTTATGAAGAAAAAATATCATGAATAATGGTTCTTGGATTGCTGAATGTGAGAAGATTGAGCCCTGTGACATATAAAATAAGCTATCAGCTGTGTTGTGTAGCCGATACTGGGGATGGTGGCTGGCTAACAATACTTGGTTGTGAATATGGGGGGATGATGTCAGTGCCTGTGTAGATGTGAACTGATTCCCTGTTCTTTCTCCTCCTTTCACCATGTGTATTTAGGGACTTCCATAAACAATCCTTTCCATGAAGAAGAAAAATGGAGGAGGAAATTGTGAAGAGAGCAGTCAGGTTTCGTAGTTAGAGAGATAGAGTAATAGACCTGTGGGAGCAAGGAGACATGACTCTTGCCAGTATCATAATCATTACCTAGGTTTTCCCACTGTGTTGAGGCTTCCTATGTTCCCCACTGCATCCTGGGCCTTCTCCACTTTTACTGATTCATATCTGGCCAGTGGACTCAGATGGTTCCAGAAGAGAGAGTGATTCTGGTTACTTTGCACAGCACTCCCTCACTTAAATCTAATTCACTTGCATATCATGACATCAATTCCTTGATGTCATGGTCCTCTTCAAGAATGAAGGACAAACAGCAAAAATGCAACCTATAAACCAAAGGATAGTCCAGGTTTGAAGGCTAGTTTTGCTTAGCTGAGTTTATATATAAAACTGAGTGTGTTTGCAGTAGGAGAGACAATAAGAGCCAGGGGAACTATGTTGTGACACATTCACTCACACACATGCACACACACACACTATAAATATATGCGTATGCGCATAAATGTGGATACATAAAAGTAAATATATTAATATATGATACATTTCAAAATATAATAATTAATACTATAAGTTGATTAATGTGTAGAATATGACAGAGGCCTAACCATAATAACTCTTGCAAGCACAGCAAGAGCTATATCTTTGAACAATACCATCAAAAACTTCCTTGTACTCTCACATATTTTCTATCAGATCTTGAGAGTCTGATTCACAGCAAGATTGAATAGGCCTTTAAAAGAGGATGTGCCCATCAACTGCTGACTGGACAGCATGACCAAACTGTGGCAGATGAATGTCATCAAAGAGGCAGCTAGATCTCTCCTCATAGAGAATGATGAACTTGGTGTCGAGATCTGAACTTTAATCCAGCCTCAGGCATGAGCTGTGTAACCCTAAGCAAATCACTTAAACCACTATCTGCTTCAATTTTCCAATATTTTAAAAATAACCCCTGACTCTTGGGGTGGTTGTGAGAATTGTGATTTTTAAAGAAATTATATCCATCTGTATACATGCACCCAACTCAGGAACTCAAATTCTTCAGGTAGCTGCCAAAGTTTGAAACTCTATTTTCTTGAGTTTACTAAACACTATCCAGTGCTCAGGGTAGAAAATGTTAAAGTAGAATGAATCCAAGGGTTTCAAAGTCTAATTTACAGATATCCCTACTCTAGTTTGTGTCTCCTACAGTCATGCACAAACTTCCATAAACACTTCAAGGAACTGAGAGAAACTATCTTCCTCTACTAAATAAATAAACAAATAATGCAAATGAACAAATGAATGAATGAACAAAATAATTAATGAAAAAAACTAAAAAATCAATGGGAAAGAAAATTTGCACAATACCTTAGGGGTCCTACAGTGCAAGGGAAAGATGGTACTGTTTTTCATGGCTATTCTAATGGAGAAAAGGGTGAAGATTCCTCATTAACAAGAGTGCCACTCTTGTCTCTCATGTAATTATCTTGGATGCAACCCCTGAGTCTTAGTGACCTATCAGGAGTTTCTGTGTCTTTCCAGTCTAGTGCAGTAACTTGCTCAATACCTTCACCAGGCTCTCTTATTTATCATCATTCATAGTTTGTTTTGGCTTCATTCTTCTATGGTTGCCTAGCTCCTCAAAGGAGAACAAGATGCTCTAGTTTTCTCCAAATCTCTAATTAAGGAGGTGGGGTGGGGGGTGGGAAGGAGGCTCCCCTCAACAAGAGGGGGTGCTATCAAGAGTACAAACACAAATTAGTGATGGAACAGGAAATCCCATTCCCACACAGAAAGATGAATGCTAAGCAACAAACAATCATAGAATGATTACAGTCAGTTGAGAAGTCAGTATGAAGACCCAATTGTATCATGTGCAAACTGAACTGCTTATTTGAAAGAATTGCTTATTAGTTATTTTTTTTTTCATTTTACTTTCAATGAATACAGCCCAATCCATAGCAAGAGGGTTCTTTTTTCTGGTTATTATCTTTCTCTGAGGGTGCCTCCATCTCTCTCATCCAGTCTGCCTCTTCTATTATTTTTTGGTACAACTACTCAGGTGGCTGATATCCCACTGCTCAGATACCCAGAAGCAGGAAGATGCTTGATGTTTTTCAAGATTTTAGTTCACCTTGTGGGAAAAAAAAAAAAAAAGAAAAAAATAAGTGACAACATCTTTCCAGGCACAAGCTTTTCTAAGAGGCAATGCGCACCGAACTTCGGGCTTGGTCGAGGAAAAGGTATTCCTCCGCCCCATGGCCTGCTCCCCAACCTGCCCTCTACTGTTTGAAGATCAGAGTCAGTCTTATGCTTTAAGGCACATCGAAGGAAGAACCCTCATGGTTGGGGATTGCCACTTCTGATTTAATAGATAATTAAGTGTCCTGGTGAGTACCATGGTAAAGAGGTTGTAATGAGAGCAATGTTCCTGCTACAAATTGGAATGGAAGAGTCCAACCATTATTTCATTCCCAAAGGGATATTACACAAGCAAAGTGCATAGTCCTCACTAAAATGAAAGAGAGCAAACTTAGATCTATGGGAGTTGTCCCAGCCCAGATAACCAGGGATTCCTCTCTTAAACATTACTATACATTATTGTGTGTGTTGGGGGAGCAGTCAGGGATTGGGAAGTGAAACTAAAATTTTAAAAAGCAACAGTTAAGTATTTATTTTAAATAAAGTAAATTAGGTAAATGTATTCTTCTAACCATCACTGACTTTGAATGCTTTAAAAATAAATTTGTGGCAGAGATGAAAATAAGTTATTTAAAATATCTTACAAACATTAGATTAATTAGGCTCTTATGTATTCTACTTCCTTGTCTGTAATAGAAATTTGTCACTTGACATCTATCATGTAAATTTATACCACAATGCCTTACTGTTTTTTTTAAACATATCACCTGTGCCTAAGGGTGCTGTCATCTCTTTGAGAGATAATGCATATGAAACTCTTTGGTGCTATAGAAGTACAGGACAGTAAAGGACAAAAATAAGGAATAGAAATTAGCTCAGTCTTGATAGAATATGGAGTGTGTGAGGGGAGATAGTTGAATTAAGAAAACATATAAAAGGCTGTTATTCTCAAACCATGTCCCCAAGGAAAATGAATGACCTCCTCTAGCGCACTCTGCCACCTGAGAAAAAGTAATTGATCTTCCCTCCATGAGACATTGTATCAGCAAGCACCCTAGCATACCTAGGGCATCTACTAGCACAGGTTCTTAGATCTGCTTTTCTAAAGGAAAACAACTCCAAATGGGTTAACAATCTTACTTTAATCAAACGTATTATTTACCTAGTTCAGGGGGAAAAGTCAGTAGCCTGAACTTCAGAGAATACAAACAAAAGTTACAAACAAACAAAAAAACAGATCAGCAGACGGCTTCCAGCGTCTGACCATTACATCAGTTACCTATTCAGTTACCAGAGAGGAAAGCACCAACATCTGGGTTTTTCTTTTTTTTTTTTTCTCTTATTTTTTTATTTTATTTTCTGTTTTTTTTTTAATTTACTCATTTACTTTTAATTTACAAGATTCAGTTCCACA
>CM053585.1:334728901-334751547 GCA_028646515.1 Pseudochirops corinnae | reverse complement strand
GAATTGAACTCAGGTCCTCCTGACTCCAGGGTCAGTGCTCTATTCACTGCACCACCTAGCTGCCCAGGATTATTTTAAGTGTACATTTTTCTTGTCCAACTTAGAACATCACATTCTTTTAGTTAAGCAGTGTTCGCAATCTGTATTTCCACTGAAAATTAACACTAAGTTAACTGTAATATTACCCTATGAAATTCAACCCATTTCTTAGTGATAGTAGACAAAATTCACTCACAACATAAATGTGAAGCATTTTTTGTGGAAAGTGACAAATGACAGAAGAGTCATTTTCTTCAAAATATGGAATATATATGAATTTTACATTCTAACATGCACCCAAATAAGAGGACTTGATTGAAGAAAGAGAAAGAACAATTTACACAAGCTAGAAATTAGGATGCAAACTTTTCAGTTAGTAATTAATTTCAGAACCAATTAATTGGATAATTTTTAAAAGAAGTTTCTTGGAGTTTTCTCCATCTGTCTTATACAGTATATTTAATGTAGTACCGTAAATGAATCAGTGTTCAATGGAGTTGCAAGAATCTATTGTATGTGTAGGGGAAGGTTTTCAGTAATCAGTACTTTTTTTTTTCTTTCTTCATACGTGGTAATCATTGGGAGAAACTTCAATGGTGTGAGTAGGTGAAGTATTGGGGTATCTTTCTTTGTATTTTTTCCCCTTCTTGGTTATGCATTACTTGACCTTCCTTGATAAGAGAAGGGAGAAAAATAACCATCTCCTCCCCTCCACAATTATATTTGTGGGATGATTAGAAAAATGTGTTCATATAATATAAGAAAATACAATTCATATTTTCCCTCTTTTTTCCTATTTACTAAAAGTCAATGGAGTTATAACTTTCAATTTTGGCACAGTGAGGCAAATACATCCAAGGGGATGGAGTGGGGCAGAGAACAAGAGTAAAGTCTATCCCATATGCATGCAACTTTGCATGCCCAAACTGTTGGAATATGGGGGGAAGGGAAGCTCATTGCAGTATGAAGAAAAGACAGTAAGATGATTGCTGTTTGTAATTGAACATAGATGTTGGGAGAAAAATAGAACTCTGTTGAAACTGAGCATGCCTTAGAATACTAAGTCAGTAAGTTTGAGGAGGAAGCAAAACTATATGTTGGTGCCCTGGATTTACCTACCTAAGTTACAGCTTTTAAAATGTGCTTCAATTATCCAATGTCTTATGTCTTGTCTACAAAAGATCACTCCAGAACTGACAGATAATATAGCACTAAGAATAGAACTAGGAGGTGGGTAATATGCTTAACTCATTTTAAAGTTTAAAAAAATGATTTTTTTCCCTCTGACTTTGGTCCTTTTTACTTAATTTTTATAGAACTCTGTATTTTTAGGGCATGTCGACTTGATATAAAACTACCAGTTGAAAAGTGGCAAGTTCAGTTAATCTGCTGGATGTTTTCAAAGATGGAAAGGCATGCAACTGTGTAAATATAGCAGAGATGTTGTCTACCATAAATGATAATACAGATTTATTCACTGGGAAGGCTCTACATAAATACTGCTGTCCCATCAAAAGATGATCTCATATGATCAAATGGTCAAAACAAACATGAGCATAATGAACATGAGGTAGCAGTTGAAAGAGTAGTTTTGTGTAGTAGATAAATGATTTGGAGTCAGGAGAACAAGGATTGAATTCTTCTTGAGGCACTTACAAGATATATGATTATGGACAAATAACTATCTCCAAGTCCTCATTTCCTTTTATGTAAAATAGATAAAATTACATTTTCAGTGCATACTCCAAAGGGGTGGTAGAGTAGAGTGGGAGACACAAATGTAAATATAAGCTATTATTTTGTTGTAAAACATATGAATTGGGTGTCTATTGAGAAAGCCCATACAGAAGAGATATAGTTTTAAGTGACATGTCAGATGTTTTTCAGGTGGATCAATCCAATCATGATCAATCAGACCTCATATGTGATACCTGACAAATATTCATTGACAGCAGGGACAATTCTCAGGTGCAGGGGATAAAATATTGGATCTACTAGAGTGAGGGGAGCTCAATGCAAACTCTGCTACTTGCTTACTGTGTGAGCTAGTGTGTTAAACAAAGAAAACACAATTTTCCTGGCATCAAAGGATCTGGGTTTGAATCCTGATTCTGCTAGTTATGGCCTCTGTGTTCTTGGATAAGTCATTTAGTAGTAAGTGAAAAATATTAATTTCAAGTTCTGTCATACATTCTAAATACTGAAAATCCCATCTTCTGTCTCCTTCCCAAGGCTTTCTAGCATGGATATATGAGCTTCTTAGGAATCCAACTCTTTTTTTCTTTTCTTGGTCAGGCAATAGAGGTTAAGTGATTTGCCTAGGGTCACACAGCTAATAAGTATCTGAGTTGTATTTGAACAAAGGTATTCCTGATTCCAGGGCTACTGCTCTATCCACTACACCACCTAGCTGTCCCAATCCAACTCTTTAAGTAGAATTCAATCTTCTAATGTATTTGTATTAGCCACTTTTAAAATAAATGTTTGCTGAGTATTTGAAATGTTCATGAAAGAAATGGATTCTTGAGTAAATATATATGTATACATATACCTACCTATGTACTTACATAATTGTACCTAGATTTTTTTAAAGTACATTATAGAAAGGGATTCGATTGATCAAGAGCTTCTGAACAATAAATTCACATCATCTAACAGCAATGTTTTGGCTATAATTATTAAGTCCTCATTAAGTCTGTGTTGATCTCAAACTATCCTAAAAATTGGAGGAAAAAATCATAGATTCAGTTAATTTGTTCATGATTCAGAAGCCAAAATCTTTTGAAAAAAAAAATAGATTAAAAGAAAAATTAATGTGGCAGCTAGGTGGCACAGTGAATAGACCTGAGTTCAAATCTATCCTTAGACATTTAACACTTACTAGCCATGTGACCTTGGGCAAGTCACTTAACCCCAATTGAGTCAGCTTTCCCCCTCAAAAAGCAAAATAAAATAAAATAAAATAAAGCAACCAAAATAATTTATCCATTTCCTCTTCTGTTCTACCAGCTCACCAGATCAAATTACCAACTTTTTTTTTCTTGTTAACTATTGCCTACAACTGAATAATAGACAATCAACAATCATTTAATTTCTTTGCCTAAAATAGGTGCTTGTTTGTAGTTCATCCTTTATTTGTGTAATGCCTTGATTTGCATATGAATTGGATTTAAAGTGAGGCAGAGTTGCTCAAAGTCCTCAGCCTCACTCTCTCCTCTCAAGTCATCAAAGTCTAATGAGGAAAAAAAAAAGTCAAGATGATTTTCAGCGGCCAAAGATGCAGTGGATAAACTTGGTGACTTTGATGTCTGATAAATATTCTACTATCTGATCATCTATCAACAGTCCTTATTAATAATTCTTAAAAACTACAATTGGAATTTGGGTAATTAGAGTATGTAAATTGTTTATTATATTTGTTGTCCTTCATTCTTCAAGAGGACCATGGCTTTAGGAAGGGCCATGACTCACGATTGAATTGTATTTAAGTGACAAAGGGTTATTCAAGGTCACCAGTCTCACTTTCTACTCCAGAGCTGTCTGGATGCAGCAGCAAGATATAAATTAAGATGACTACAGATGGTCCAAGAAGGAGTGGGAGACCTTAGTTTTTAAGCTAAGGTATTTCCCAGGCCTCAGATTAAGGCAAGGTAAGAAATGAGACAAAGAATGGCCCCTTCTTCCTAGTAAAAAAAATCAATCTGCAATGGGAAGACCCACAGGGTAAAAGAATTTAAGAAAAGCCCAGTCAGATTTATGGACCATCTACAAAAGAGTTACTTATCCCTTGAAGTGAGATGAAGGGATAGTTTTTGGAAGGATATTGTTGCCCTCTTCATATCATCAAGATTTTATTCCTGACATGTTTTTCTTTCCTCAAATAATTCTTTAAGCTATTATTTAAGAGTCTGTCTGAACCCACAAGAATTCATTTGCATTTTAGCTTATCTTACTACATTGTGGAACATATATCTAAAGTGTTAAATGCAATTGTTGCTGTTTTTCTACCAATTTTATACTGATAGCCTGCACACTTGAATACTCCATGACAAGAACCTCTAATCAACCATATTCCAAAAGACAGTTTGAACATGTAATCTCACAGGGATGGGGCTCAGGACTTAGAGTCAGGAAGACCTAGTTTCAATCCTGCCTCAGACATTTACTCATTCCATATCTCAGGGCAAATAATTCATCCTCTTGTGTTTGAACTTCTTTGTCTGCAAAATTCAATTTTTGAAAAAGAAGAAAATTGGATTGAAAAAGATCATCTCTAGCTCTAAACCTATTATTCTGTGAACAGCTAATACATCAACTGGGAACACCACTCAGTTCACACAGTGGGTCTATGAGACACAATGTAATACTTAGATTCGAGGTACTCTGAGTATTCGACTATATTTAAAACTGAATCTGCAATGTGTTTACCTTATTTGCCAGCCAGATGATGTAATTAATTCAAAGTATAGACGTTTAACAAATATCGTAATTAAAAAAATAATTTAAAACGTTCCCCACATTAACCTGAGGGCATATTTTCCCCTAAGTACATAGCCTAAATACTTATTTTAGTGGGAAATGTTTAAACAAGTCATGATCACTTAGAGAAAAGTACATACAGAGGAAAGATGAGTAGTTTGTGGATAAGCGTAGAAGTGCACACATCTAGAAAATATGTATGCATATAACACTCATCCATGGAACTTTTGAGACCAGATACACATTTAGAGAGACCTAACTTCTCCCCCTGCTCCGCCCCCCCCCCCCACCATACACACACCCCTTCAGTGATCCAAGGGTACTAATGACTTTGGGTAATGTCAACTTACTGTGTGTAAGTAGAATTTTTAACCTGTTTTTGCATGGTATATAGTTTATGCTGCAGGCTTTGTCCCTGAAGAGAAAATAGGTATAACTTTCAGTGACTGAGGTATTGATCCTTGCTGGTCTCTAGAACGTGTCTCTCTAGATTCATGGCTACTATTCATTGATGCCAGGAAGCTCTTGACCAGACATGAAGTTGAGGGGCTCTTCTCTGCTTCTTGTAGCTTCATCCCACATCCTTAGCTGAAGTGCTTTCCTTTATCTGAAGGGAAGAGTGGGTTTTTTCTTTTCCTTCAGCATAAAGCTAAGGCTTTTTTTTACTTCAACTCTTTTGGAATAAAACATAATCCCTAGAATATCCACATATAATTAAAGAAGAAGTGTTGTAGGCCAAAATATTCTTGGGGGTCAGTTTCCATGCAGATGTCTTTGAGATTGCAGCTTTGGCTTCCAGCTTTGAAGCCTGCTCCCCAGCATCATTTGTCCTGTAAATACATTTTGATAAGAGTCAATTGATTTTACCCATGACTTCCTGGGGCCTTGATAATAAAGCCTTATCTTATCTGAGCTACTTCCAGGGGATGACAGACTATATCTTGATAATAGAATTCTAGGATATGATTAGGACAAGAGTACTTGCATCTTTGTCTTTTGGATCTTTAAAACCTGTGTTCATATCATCATTAAATCAGAGTTCTTTCCTATGAACTATCCCTCTGGTTAATTCTTTCTCATGTCTTAGCTCACACCTGGGGCTTGTACACAAGTGGCCCAAGATAAGAAAGAAATAAAATCTCAGGTGTAGATCCCTCCCATGAGAAAGCCAGTCTTCTCCTTTCTGCCAGGTCTAAAGTGAGTGTTTCTTCTCCAAAGATAAGATTCCTCATCCCAGGGAGTGACAAATACCTTGAAGCTAAAATCTGGTCCAAACAAAATAATTAAATGAAATGTTAATGGAATCTAGAGATTGTCCATGCCCCTTTTTATTGGCAAGTAAGCAGGTACTTAGCACCTTGTTTCAAGTTAACACCTTGTTTAAGGTATTTAATTAACACAGAAATAGTTAACATCTTGGGAGAAATTTGCTGATGTAACAGGAAGGGGCAGAACTGGGAGGAGCTATATTGTATATAAGGAAGAGAACCAGCAGGACAGTCAGATTTTCTCTCAGTGAACACCTGGAGACTGCAACTTTTCCTGAGACTCTTGTTCTAGGAACTTTTGCCAAAATCCTCCTTCTGGGAACTTTTGCCAAGAACTTCCAAGAACCAGGCTGAGGAGCTATTGTGAATGAAAGAGAGGGATCCTTGCTTGAGGGAGCCTATTCTGATGTGAAGTCTTGGGAATGTGGGTGTTCACTGCATTAACCATGTGTATCAACTTTGTGACTACTGTAATGACTTTGGCTTTCTGATTCTGGGACTCATATTTCTGGTTCTGAGACTTGGTTTTTGGTATTTCAATAAAGACTTTGGTTCTGCCCTCCATGTGGAGAGTTTGCTACATTTTGTGATTCACAACTATACCACCTAATTCTTAACCACCATGGGTGCTGTGAATATTGCATTATTGTTACATCAAAAAGCCTCAATTTTCTATCCTCAAATCTGTGTCTCAAATTCTAAAGTCATAACAATAGAAATTCCCAGAGAACTAAAGGGTTAAAAATTTAAATGAGGATCACACAGCCAGAAAGTGTCTCATAAAAGGCTTGAAACTATGACTTTCCAGCTCTGAGGTTAGCTCTTTCACATCCATAGGAGCAGTTTTCATAGACAGAGTGGTGCCCAAAGACTTCTAAGGGTCCCTAAGACATACAAACTATTTTCATCATCATCATCATCATCATCATCATCATCATCATCATCATCATTAGTGATTTACTTATTAAAATGTTACTCCTTTTGGCAGGTAGGTGGTACAGTGTATAGAGCACTGGCTCTCAAGCTAGAAGGACCTGAGTTCAAATCCATCATCAGACACTTGACGCTTACTAGTTGTGCAACCTTAGACAAGTCGCTTAACCCTAATTGCCTTGCCTCCTCCCCTCAAAAAATGTTCCTCCTTTTTCCAATTGTATATCTACCTAACACTGGATTTCTTCATGTACTTCAACCCAAACAACATATCTGAATAGAATGAAAGCAGAAAGCAAACAGGAATATCCAATTATCTTCTGATGGTCAGACATTAAAGAGATTTGTAATAATATGTAAATCAATGCCGCCCATTTCACTATTTTTGGGAGAAGGGGAATTGAAAAGTATACTTATTTATCACTAATCTTATAACCATGTAATGGGTTTATTGCTTTTACTGATTTAATAAATAAATATTAAAAATATCACTTTTTGTTTACATAATAAATATCTACAGATATAATTCACAGGAACAAAAATTCTTTTCCATTGATGATTTTAGCAGTGTAAAGAGAACTTGAAAGAAAAAAACAAGAAATTGAGAACCTACTGCTCTACGTTATGATGCCTATGACTTATTTAATTAGAAATTCCTTATAGATCCCTAGTTAGATTCTGATAGCTAAATTATTCCAAGTTAGCATCCATTTAGATACTCTTTCAGCTATTTGCTAATGTCTCTTGTGGTCCACAGACTATCCAGTGTTCAACCCTAAAAACTTCCTTTATCTTTCATCCAAATATATGCAATGGGGGAAATTAGGAACTGGATCTAAATTAGATCATAAAAGGAATTTTCTTCCTTCATTCTACCCCTTTCCTTACCCTTAATGTGTAAACAATACCACCAAAAATTCTACCTTAAATGATAACTATCGTAGTTTCAATGATTTTGTGCTAGAAAGAAACTGAAGAGACCATTTAGTCAAAACACCTCAATTTATACATGAGGAAACTGACACTCCCTGTGGCAGAGTGACCTGCTGCTGTCACACAGGGAGAAGTGAGATTTTAATTCCAGTTTTCTGATTTCAAATCCATTGATCTTTCCACTGTATCATTCTAGTTTCTTTGGTTTTTCCTTTTCTCCTGTGAAAAATTCTTTCACCATAAGTATTAAGCAGTTGTACTAATGTACACTGTTTTTTTTCTTTTTTTTTCATTTCTTGTTTTTGATTTTTCTTCTTCCTTCACTGGTGATGAGTTGACCTATCTTTATGAAATTTCTTCAAGTTTGATTAAAGGAGCTGTGCACTGTAACTGGGATCAATGATATTTGAATAACTGTGAATAATAAGAAAGGGTACCTAGGTGGTAGCAGGCCTACAGTGAAAAAGATTTCTCTTCCTTAATTCAAATCCAGTCTCAGATACTATGTAACCCTGGTCAAGTTACTTAACCATGTTTGCCTCATTTTCTCAACTATAAAAATGAGCTGGAGAAGAAAATGGTAAACCACTTCAATATCTTTGCCAAGAAAATCCCAAATGGGGTCATGAAGATTCAGTCATGAATGAAAAATTACTGAACAATTGAATAGGAGGAACTTTTGTAAGGTTGCCTGGAATAGTGAATCCTTCTTTTCTTTGGACTGAAAAGATTAGCTATCTTGCCATTGGCAAACATCAATGGTAAACTTCAGTTTTGTACATTGTTTGTTCAATATCTTTCATAGCTTGTGACCAAAGTTTATTCCATTATCTGCTCAATCATACTACGAATCTTTTAAAATATTTTAATTAATAAAGATTTATTCTCTCCCTCTCACCTCCCCATCCTCAAATGAAAAAAAAAAGTATAATTTTAATAAAGTCGTCAGAGGAACACAGCTTCACTGCTCTTACAACTGTCAAAATAAAGTAAAATACAATTTTAAAATAAATTAATAAAATTATATTGATCAATTCAGTCCCTGAAGAAGACTTTAGAATAGCTCTCCCTTCTTTGTATAGGTAGGGGACAATGGATGTGGAATATAGCTTTTTTGAAATGAAGGTTTACAGTAATGATACATGGTATATGATAATTTCCAAAGAATTAAACTTTGCAAATCACTCAAAAGACAATGGGAGATATATATTGTGGCTAATCTCCTAAGGAGCTTCTTCTGATATGAACACATTGTCAAGTAAAAAATATATCAGCAACAACTGCCACAGCCTGTTGAAAGGCTTGGAAAATGTTTCAGTTGTCAATATCACTAACAGCTTTTGGCTGAAATCAATCTACAATTCACTGGCAGCAGAAGTAGAATCCTGACAGCACCTTTTGAATCCTTCTCTGTCTACTGAATATCATGTCTGCATTGGATGCCAGACTCTCCTGATGGTGCCCAGATATTCCAAATTCACACTTCTGCAAACACTGATATCACATCAACTCTTTCTTCCTCTATCTTCCTCTATCCACTCATCATTCTGATGCTGACCTTTCCTTAACTTATGGACAACTAGATGGTAGATAGAGTGTCTGGTCTGGAAAGATCTGATTTCAAATTTGACCCCAAGCATTTAATAGGTATGTGAATCTAGTCAAATCAGGCACTGTTTGCCTCAATTTATAAAATGGGAATAGTAATAATGCCCACCTTCAAGGGTGGTTGTGAGGATAAAATGAGATAACAATTATAAGTGCTTAGCACAGTCCCTGGCACACACTAGGTACTATATAAATCTTAGTGATCATGATGATGACGCTAAGAATGAATGTTCAAACCATTTACTAGCAAAGGGCCTTCCAGCCATTATTCTTTGATTGGCTGACCCTAGTAAACCAGGTGCAGAAATAATTTAACCACATCCAAAGGATATAGGAAGATTACCTATGAAAACATGTAGAAAGATCAATATTTTTGTCACATCCACCCCAAAATTATTATTGATGAAGTGTAATAATGAGGGAATATCCAAGTGAACAGTTTCAAACATTTTTACCATTTTTTTTATAAATTAACTTTTGTTTATTTTTAGTTTACATCATTCATTTTCACAAAATTTTGAGTTGCAAAATTTCTCCCGGTCCTTTACCTATCCACCACCCAAAAACAGCAAAGCCACTGTATTCTTCCTCCCCCAATCTCCTATATCCTCCTCAATCACCCCTCTGACTTTCCTGTAGCGAAAGATGGATCTCCCTACCCCAGTGTCTACATAACCCAGCCAGTTGCATGTAAATAATAATTATATATAAATACATATATATATATATATATATATATATTGGTATATATACATTCCCCTTCACCTATCCTCATACTGAGAAAAGTTTCATGTTATACTTATCATTTTTTACATGTCATATAAATAGTTCAATTTTGATAAGTTCCTTATGATTTCTTTTCCATGTTTACCTTCTCATGCTTCTTCTTTTTGAGTGTCAAATTTTCTCCTAATTCAGGTTTTTTCCTCAAGAATGCTTGAAAGTTGTCCACCTCATTGAATGACCATATTTCCCCCCTGAAACATCATACTCATTTTTACTGGGTAGGTGATTTTGGGTTTTAATCCTAGCTCCCTTGATCTCCAGAATATCATATTCCAGGCCCTTCAATCCCTTAATGTAGAAGCTGCTAGATCCTGGGTTATCCTGATTGTGTTTCCACAGTATTCAAATTGTTTCTTCTTGGCAGCTTGTAATATTTTCTCCTTGATCTGGGAACTCCAGAACCTGGCTATAACATTCCTAGGAGTTTTCTTTTTGGGATCTTCTTCAAGAGGTGATTGGTGAATTCCTTCAAGTCCTATTTTGCCCTCTGGTTCTAAAATATCAGGTCAGTTTTCCTTGAGAATTTCTTGAAGGATGTTTTCTAAGTTCTCTTTTTGATCATGGCTTTTAGGTAGTCCAATAATTTTTAATTGTCTCTCCCAGATCTATTTTCTAGGTCAGTGGTTTTATTTTTTTTTTCAGTGAGATATTTCACATTGCCTTCTATTTTTTTCATTTGGTTGAATCTGTTTAATAGTATGTTGATTTCTCATAAAGTCATTTGCTTCCATATGCTCCACTCTAATTCTGAAGGAATTATTATCTTCAGTGGAGCTTTTGAGATTCTTTTTCCATCTGGCAAATTCAACTTTTTAAGACATTCTTTTCCTCATTTGGTTTTCGGCCCTCTTTTGCCATTTGAGATGGTCTATTTTTTAAGGTGTTATTTTCTTCAGTCACTTTGTTAACTCTCTTTTCATGATTTTCTTGCATCATTCTCATTTCTCTTCCCAGTTTTTCCTCCACTTCTTTTATTTGGTTTTCAAAATCCTCCTTAAGCTCCCCTATGGCCTGTAACCAGTTCACAGTTTTCTTGGAAGCTTTTGGTGCAGGAGTTCTGATTGTGTTGTCTTTCTCCTGTTGCATGCTTTGATCATTTTTGTCCCCAGAAAAGGAATCTAAAGTTGTATTGCTGGGCTTGCTTTGCATCCTTTACCTACTCATGTTGCCAGTCAGTTACTTGGCTTTTGAGCTCCATAGAACACTGTTTTCAGAGGAGAAAGCTCTGTCCCAAATTGCTGGGGTTTTTGCAGCTTCTGGAGCTATTAGGAGGCTGCCATCTCTGCAGTCCCCACCAGCTTTGGATCCCTGAAAACATGCCTCTGGACCACCACCCAAGACCCCAGTCCCAATCCAGGCCACTCAATGCAAGAGCACTTAGTCTCTGAATGATCACTTGGCCCCCCTGAAATCTGCAGGCTGGGAGCTCTGAAGCAGCCACGGAGAGGCAGATGCAGGTCCTCTGCTTCAGCTGATTCTAGCTTTGAGGTAGTCAGCTGAACCTTCTCCCCCAAATGTAGCTTAGTTCCACTAACCTTGCCCTTTTTCCTTGGTTGTTATGAGTTGATAATTCTGGAAACTGCCATGGCTGCCCATGATCCTCTCTCCTGAAAGCTTCAGCCATGATTTGTTCCTGGCCACCCTGGGGCTATAGCAGCGGGTTCATGAGGTGCTTGTATGGGCTCCCTGTATGCTGTGATGAACCCCTTTCCATCTGTCTACCAGGCTGCCTTCAGTGATAACTTTGTTTCTTTGTCCTTTTGTGTTCTGGTGCTATAAGATTTGTTTAGAGTCATATTTTATAGGTATTTGAGGTGGTTATGGGGGGAGTTGTGGAGTTTTGTTGCTTCTATGCTGCCATCTTGACTCCAACCCCAAAAAATTATTTAAATGCAGTCAAAAATCCATAATTTCAGTTTTTAAAAAGCCAGTTTAATGAAAACACTTTCTTCTCCTACTTCTATAGAATTTTTATTTTTTTTTAAATGATAAATGAGTCCTACACTAATGAGCTTGCATTCCCTTTATAGGCTAGTTATTATATGACAATAGTTTTATCAGTACTCAATTCCTTCCATTTAAGCATACTACCAAGAGCCTGATATATGTATATAAAGAAATAAAGTATCATTTACAAATTATGTCAGAGAAAAAAGAGGGCCTAAGCATGTAGAAAATCCAAATCATCATTCTCTCCAAAATTAGTTTTTGAAGTAGTTGGAAGACAGAGACAACTGCATATATGAGAGACTGAAAGAGACAAATAAAGAAACAGACAGAAATATAGAGAGATAGAGAAACAGAGGCAGAAATATTTTCACCAGGAGGGGGAAATAGAGGTTTATAAAGTTAAACAAGTATCTAATGCTAATAGATAGGCAAGCAGAGAAATAAGCAAACAGAAAGATAATTTAAGGCCTGGAAACTAGGAAATAGTCTCAACATTTATTTTTAAACAATTTTCTCTCTTTTGATTAACTTTTCATTCAGATAGATTCATTTTGTTCTAGTTAATATTTGACATCAAAGCTCTTTGGGAGCCAAATTTCTTAAAGACCTCCTTAGTTATCCCTTTGATGTTTGGGATCACTTTATGAGTCCTAGGGTACTAGCGGAGCTATTACTGAGAAAGCAATGCAGGAAAACCAGTAGTTTGGCCAAATGAGATTGTGGTCCAGCAGTGCCCAGAGTAGTAGTCCTTTTAATTCCAGAGGTTAATGAATTCTAGGAGGTGATCAATAATCTCAAAGCACTCACCATCATGTTGTCAGCACATACAGGAATTAGTAGATAATTGACTTCTACTGGCTGAAGGCAAATCCCTCTTGTCTCAGAATATGCTCATTACCATAGAAGTCTTTGATTTAATGGACCAGAAGATGATAACTGCTGTTATTTTTAATACAACAATAACCTCCATTTATATAGGGTTGGTTTTTTTTTGCTGTTTTGTTATTACAAAGCACTTCACACACATGTGTATGTGTGTATATGTATACACATGTCTGCATATCCTCACAGCCAGTCTGTGAAATATGTCCTAAGAAAGCATTGTATTTCCCCCTTTATACATCTGAATAAACTAGGGGTTAAAGAGATTAAATGACTTCACACATATAGTAAATTGTTCAGAAGGATGCCATGGAGCAAGGAGGGTCTCTCCATGGCTTTCCTCTATATAAGGTTTCTCTAGAAGTCCCCATGTGGCAAATGGTCTCAGTGTTCTGGTAAGATTGGAGTCTGTGATCTTCTCTTTCAGAAACAACTTAAGCTACATTCCCAATATGACTCATATTCTGAAATTTAACCCCATCACCCTACACATGAATTTGAGATCCAACAAATATGTGCCATTCTCTCTTCCCTTTTCTACTCCTCCACTAGTATGTTCTACTCATATATTTGAGAGCCAGATCTAAGGTCGTGTAGACAATGAATGATTAATTAAAAAAAACATTTGAATGAGAAAAAAATATTAAAATCCTCAAGTTTTAAAAATTACCTCTCAAATATCATCACCACCATCATTCATTCCTCACCAAATAGAGTACTTTATTTAGAGATCTTGACAAATTGTATATTCTTACATCTGTGATAATTCACCATCACCATGATATGCTATGAGATATCAGAAAACATTACTGCTCCTTAAGGGAAAACTCGGTAACTATCCCTAAAACGACATTTATGTGATTCATAGATTAGACTGCATACATACATACATACATACATACATACATGTATACATTGATGGTTAAGAACATTTTCAATAAGTTCAACAAATTCAAAAATTTAAAGAACAAAATTTCAGTTCATTTATTAAAAGTCTTTGGGCCATTTCTAGTCATTCTGATCTATATCATGCCACTGGAACCAGATGTCTACAGAGAAGAGAGTGAAGCTTGCGCCTTTGCACAGCTCTCCCTCACTTAAATCCAATCCACTTGTAAGTCATGACATCACCTTCCTGATGTCATGGTCCTCTTCAGGAAGGACCTTCAAGAATGAAGGACAAATAACAGCAAAAACAAAAGATTTCATTTGAAAGACTAATAAAGCTATTGGCTAATGCTATCTGAGGATCTCAGGTTTATGGGCTGTGATAAAGAATATGGTCCTTGGTTTCACTAAGCTTAACACTTTAAAGGAGAAAATACTTAACAAAAGTTTAAGAAAGTGATATTTCCTATTTGAAACAAAGATCACTATTGTAGCCCTTATTCAATGACTTTCAGCTCAACAAGGGGCAAGTATTTGAACCTCATAATAAAAAAGGGACACAGCCAGATAATGTAATGCACAGATTGTTGTGACTGAAGTCATGAAGACTCGTATTCTGGCCTCAGTCACTTGCTAGCTGTGTGATGCTGGGCAAGTCACTTAACTCTGTTTTCTTCAGTCCCACATTTTTAAAATGAGCTAGAGAAGGAAGTGGCTAACCTAGTATCTCTTCTAAGAAAACCCTAAATGGGGATATAAACAGCCAGACACAACTGAAAAATGAGTGAACATGATACAGAAAGTTTTGAAGTTGAGTTCAGACTTTGTTAAAGGCAAACAAGGTATGATGAGCTCTTTTCACTGTCTATACAAATCATAAGCAGGATCAATTAAGTTTCTTTAATTCTACATGAAAGGCCTTCAAATATTTGATGGCAATTATGCTGTTATTTATAGGGTTTTTTTTCTTCTTAGATTAAATATTTTTCAGTTGCATCAACAAATCTTCATATGACATGTTTGACATTATAATGATCCATCACTGGATATACTCTAACTGGTAAATGTGCTTCCTAAAAGGTATCAACTGGAACTGAACACAATGCTAGAGAGGTGTTTTGATAAGGACAAAATATAATGGTTCTCTGACTTCTCTTGTTCTGCAAACTTTGCATCATGAACTAATTTCACTCCACCTCCCTTGTGGCCACTATGACGTGATTTTGACTTTTTTGACTTAGGAACACTAGTAACTCAGACATTCTTTCATACTTAAATTGCCCTGGTATGCTTCTTTTACCCATTATATTTCTAATTGATTTTTGAATTCATGTCTACAGCTTTAACTTTATATGTATTAAATATGTCAACTTAGTGGTCTGAGCTGATTGTTTTAATTATATTGAGATCTAATTTAAAAAGCATTTCTTTGATTTAAAGCATTAACTATTTCTGTCATTTTTGTCATAATTTATCAATGCTATTCAAGCTTGCTAAAAGCTGGCCAATGATATCTCATCTTTGTCCCATCACTGAGCTCTAGGAATTTGGGAGACATACCATATCTTGAATTATTACTGTGTTTCCAGAAGACCAGAAACACTTCTACAGCCTCCTTTGTATATTCCAAAAGTGTGGTCCTCTCCTCCCCTCTTCCTCGCTGTGCATGTCATGAGAATAACTGCCAAGACATGAAACTGCCTGCCACAAGGCCCAGCAATTGTGGGTTATTCTAACATTGAGAGAATCAACCTGTCATAACCTTCCTTCATCAGTGGACCTTTTTTCATCCACTGACACTCTTCATGGAGCTACTCTTCAATAATTAACATTTTCCAAAAGCACATTACTCTTTTGAAAGCTGGGTGGCACAGTGGAAGAAATGCTACACATGGAGTCAGGAAGAGCTGCTTTTGAATTCTGTCTCATTGGTAAGTGAAATTAAAGGCTGATGTATTCCTAAATAATCTTCCTTACTTCAAGGGACAGAGGTGCATTTATCATTTTATATGTCACATGTTTTTTTCAGATTCCAATTTTGTTGCTTGAATGTAACTTTCCTTGTATTGACTCTTGAGCAATATCAGTCATCTAAGGAGCACCGTGGATAGGGAACTGTCCCTTGAATCAGGATGATCATTGTCCAAATTCAGTCTTAGATGTTCACCAGCTGTGTAACTTCAGGAAATTTACTTAATGTCTGTTTGTCTCAGTGGCCCCATTTGTAAAGAGAGGATAATAACAGTAACTTCCTCTCAGGGTTGTTATGAGTAGCAAATGAGATAATATGTTCAAGTGCTTTGTACAGGTCCTAACACACAGTAGATACAAGTACTAGTTATTATTGAAAATATTAATAATTAAGAAAAAGATAATTTATACTCAAGTAAAAGCGAATTCTATTCATAAAATACTTTCATTAACACCACATGAATGTGAAGACAAAGAAACTTATATTAAGTGTGTAGGAATTGTCAGAAAGCATAAAAGTAGAGATTCTTAGAAGGAACCTAGGTGATATGGTGGATAGCAGTCAGGAGGACTTGAGTTTAAATCTGGCCTTAGACAATTACTAGCTATGATGGGCTCAAACAAATTTGTTTGATTAACAAATCAGTTAATCCTGTTTGTCTCAGTTTCCTCATCTGGAAAATGAGCTGGAGAAGGGATACCAAACCACTCTAGTACCTTTGCCAAGAAAACACCAAATGGTATCATAAAGAGTAAGACACAATTGAAAAATAGCTAACCAACAACAAAAATTCCTAGAGGAAACAAGAAAGCTAACCTTTAAAATTAGAAAAATACATAAACGGACTTGGTTGCTATCAGTATGTTTAATCATATTTTAAGTGTTTTTCTTTTGTTTCCTTACTTTCTAGATTTTTCCTGATAAAAGCTGGAAAAACAGCAATGTAGGATGATGATTTTGCTTGCTAGGTTACTACATTCAACTTTCCCTTGTGGATAAGGAATGAACCTGTGATTTTATTGGTTTAAGGAACTCCCATGTTAGGAAATTCCTTCTATCAATTCAGATTGACAGCTTCTCTGCAATTTATATTTTGGGAAAACCATCCTGGAAGCAGCGTCCTATTTTAACAGAGTTAAAAGTCAAGAAAATGTCTGGGAAACAACAGAATACAAAATTCTGACCATAGAAAGTTGCCTAGACTACTGAGATGTAAGAACGCTTGCTAAAGGTCACAGGGCAAGTATATATCAAAGGTGGAAATTGAAGTTACCTGTTTATAGCTCTGACGCCAAATGTCTATCAATTACATTACACTACCCCAGTTTCCTACCTTGGATTTTTGTAATCTCAAATTCAGAAAATGCAAACATTATTTATTTTCTCTTTCTTCTGGATACAGTTAGAGAGAGACTTCTATTTCCATTTGTTTTTCTTTCTTCTTCTTCAGCCCCTCTCAAATTTTGGCTAAATTCTTAATTTATTATATTTAATTCTTAAAAAGTACAAATATTAAAGCTTATAAAAGTAAATTTATTTAAATTTTTAAACAGAATAATTCTAGAAATTATGAGATTGTAAAAGTCCAATATAAATATAAATAGATAAAACTTCAAATATCCCCAATTAAAGGTCAACTGCCTTGGTTATAGAACATCCTTAGAGATGAATGCATTTCCTTAACTTCACAGAGCATGGTCCTACTTATTTCAAAGATCAATTTCAGATAGAAAAAAAATTAACTTAAAAATATCAAATGAATTTGTAATGGACACTCTAAGAGAGGTTGAACCAAGATGGTGGAGAAAGAGTAAAGATTTGCCTAAACTCTCCCACATATCCCTTCTAACTCCTTTAAATGCCATAAAACAGTTCGTGGAGCAGCTGAACCCACAAAAGGATGGGGTGAAATAATTTTCCAGCAAAAGACAACTCAGAAGGTTAGCAGGAAAAGTCTGTTGCAGTTGGGTGAGAGTAGACAATGGTCCAAACAAGGTCCAGCAAACCAGTAGTCACTGAATCTGCAGCAGTAGCAGCTATTTCTATAGATCTCAGTCCACCAATGGCAGCAGGGTGGCATAACTGGAATAAAAGATATTATAGGGGTCTCTTTGCTGGCACTGATATGGAACTCTGTTGCTTTGCCCATACTTGAATCCTTAACACAGTCCTGAATGGCAGTCCCAGGGCAAGGAGGAATACTAGCATGCCAGAGCTAGCAGCTTCAGTGGAGCAGAGACACATATCATAGTGGCAAGGCAGAAAACAGTGCTTGTAGTCACTGACAGACCAGAGTACAGGCCAGGAGAGTAGTAAACCCACCTCTTATTAGATCATATTGAAGATTGTTAAGAATTGAAAACTAACTGATCCCTAGCAGTATCACTGAAAATAGCTGAACAAAACCATGAAGCTTGGGAGAATGCACCCTCCATCCTGGAAGTCAAACTATTTTAACAAAGACTTAAAAGTCAGTAAATAACCTGGGAAAATGAGCAAGCAACAGAAAAAAATCTGACCATTGAAAGTTACTAGGGTGACAAGGAAAATCAAAACAGATACTCAATAGAAGACAATAAAATCAAAGCTCCTACATTACAATCCTCCAAGAAAAATATCAACTGGTCTCAGGTATGAAAGAGGTCAAAAAGTATTTTGAAAATCAAGTAAGAAGGGGTGTCTAGGTGGCACAGTGAATAGAGCACTGGCCCTGAAGTCAGGAGGACCAGAATTCAAATCCAGCCTCAGACACTTAACACTTACTAGATGTATGACCTTGAGCAAGTCACTTGACCCCAATTGCAAAAAAAAAAAAAAGCAACAAGTAATAGAGGTAGAGGAAAAATTAGGAAGAGAAAAAATAACAATGTAAGAAAATCATGAGAAAAGGTCAACACCTTTGAATAGGAGACACACACACACACAATTACTGAAGAAAATACCTTATAAAGAAGATCAAATGGTAAAAGAGATCCAAAAAGCCAATGAGGAGATGCTTTAAAAAGCAAAATTGCTCAAATGGAAAGGGGACCAAAAATCACTGAAGAAGGAAACTCCTTAAAAAGTAGAATTGGAGAAATGGAAAAGGGGGTAAAAAACTTATTGAAGAAAATAATCCCTTAAAAATTAGAATGAAGCAAATGGATACTCATGACTTCATGAAAAATCTAGAAACAAGAAGACAAAACCATAAGAATGGAAAAACCACATAAGACAATGTGAAATATTTCCTTGGAAGACTAATCTGGAAAAAATATCTAGGAGAGATGATTTTAAAAGATTATTAGATTCCCTGAAAGTCTTGACAAAAAAAAAAAAAAAAAAAAACCTAGACATTATCTTTCAAGAAATTTTAAAGGAAAATTGCCCTGATATTCTAGAACCCAAGGGTGTAATAAAAATTTAAAAAAATACACTAATCAGTGCCTGGAAGATATTCCAAAATCAAAACTGCTAGGATTATTATAGTCAAATTCCAAAGTTGTCATGTCAAGGAGAAAATATCACAAACACCAGAAAGAAACTATTCAAGTATCATGAAGCCACAGTAAGATAACAGATTTAGCAACATCTACCTTAAAGGATAAAAGGGTTTGGAATATGATATTCTGGAGGACAAGGGAGTTAGGATTACAACCAAGAATCCAGTAAAACTGAGTACAGTCCTTCAGGGGAAAAAAATGAATGTTTCAATGAAATAGAGGACTTTCAAATATTCTTGATAAATGATCAGAGATGAATAGAAAATTTGACTTTTAAATACAAGGCTCAAGAGAATCATAAACAAATAAACAGGAAAGGGAAATCATAAGAAACTTAATAAGGTTAAATTGTTTATATTCGTACATGGAAATATGATACTTATGACTCATAAGGGATTTCTCATTATTAGGGCAGTTAAAGGACAGAGGTGTGAGTTGAATATAAAGGGATACTATCATAAAATAAAATTAAGAGGTGAGAGAGGAATGTATTGGGAGAAAGAGAAAGGTAGAATGGGATAAATTATCTCACATAAAAGAGGTAAGAAAAAGCTTTTAAAGTGGAAGGGAAGGGGGTCTCAAAGAGGAAATAACATATACACTAAGTCGGGTTTAGAAATCTATCTTACCCTACAGGAATATAGGAGGGGAAGGAAATAACAAAAGGGAGTGGTAATGATAGAAGGAAGAGGTGATTGGAGGAGGTAGAAGTCAGAAGGAAAATACTTTTGAGAAGGGACAGGGTAAAAGGAGAAAGAGAATAGAATAAATGAGGGCAGGGAATAAGATGGAGGGAACAGAGTTATCAACAGCAATTTAAAAAAAAAAAGGAAGAAAGTTTCTCTGACAAAGGCCTTATTTCTCAAACATATAGAGAAGTTCGTCTAATTTGGATAAATGATCAAAGGACATGAATAGTTTTCAGATGAAACAATCAGAAAATGTTCTAACTCACTATTGATTGGAGAAATGTAAATTAAAATAATTCTGAGATACTACCTCATATCTATTAGATTGTCTAATAGGACAGAAAAAAGACGTTGTCATAAGGTGGATAAGATGTGAGAGGAGGAGGGGAATGAGACATTAATACACTATAGGTGGAGTTGTAAACTGATTTAACCATTTTGGAGAGAAATTTGAACTATGTCCCAAAGGCTATAAAACCATGTATACTCTTTGACCTAGCAAAAATACTACTAGTTCTGTATCCTTACAGATAAAAGAACAAAAAGTAAAAGGGCTATATGTACAAATTTATTTATAACAGCCTTTTCTAGTGGCAAAGATTTGGAAATTGAGGGCATAACCATCAATTGAGGAATACCTAAACAAATTGTACTATGTTTTTTTTTTTTTAATTTTAGGCTCAAGGGCCAAATTACAAATACAGAATAGAGAAAAGAAAGAAAAACACACAAAAAAAATACAAAAGAAAGAAAAATCACATGTCATGTGCATAGCAGAACACAAGAGAGAATTCAAAATATTTAAGAATAAATGTTCACTTCAAGAAAGCCTGTGTGATAAATAATACACATTGTACTGACTCTTTTCTTTACTTCCTTGTGAGTTTTCTTTTGTTCTCTGCTATGTATTTCTTTTTACATTGTTCTTTTTCCCCCTCCTCCATCCTGCCCCCCGCCCATAGGTTATAAGAAAGTTTAGGTATGTTTCTCTATATCTATAAATATATAGATACATATATGCATACATACATATACATATATACATACATACATATACATATATACATATGCATACAAAACACATATAGATATATACTTTCCCAAACATATTTTGCTCCTAATCTTTGGTTTGTTTTTTTTATATTTGTGCATATCTCTTATTTTCTATCCCTCCTGCCTCCTCTGCTTTGCTTGTACCTTGTCCTCCTATTACTTGCCTACTCTCCTCCCATATCCCTATCTTCCCATTCCCATAAATTTATATACCCAACTATATGTCCTTTTACCCATTCCACCACCTTCCCCTCTAAAAACCGTCCCTTGCCCTCCCCTCTCCCTATGCTCCTACAATTTCATTTCTTCCGAATTTGAAAACTTTTATAATCTTCTAAATATATATATATATATGTATGTATGTATGTATATATGTATATGTATTATTTCCTCTTAAATCCATTCCCAATGGAAGGGGTTAGCAGAACTACCAGCCCTCCTCCCACATCTAATTACTCTGTATTGACTCTTCCTCTTACACCTCATTTGTATAAAATAATTACTTTGTTTAACTGTTACTGAATGGTTTTCCTTTTTAATTGATATCAGTCAGGTTTAGCCAAATCTTTCTTATGAGCTACACAATTATTAATAAGAATCTTAGACATACATTTTACATTTCACACATATAAAATAGTCTGTCCTTATGAATCCCTTACAATTAGTCTTTGGTACGCACCTTATATTTCTCTTTGTTCTTGTATGTAAAATCTTCTGTTAAGTTCAGTTGTTGTTGCTGTTGTTTTAAATGAAGGCTTGAAAGACTGAGAGATTATCAAATGTCCTTTTTTTCACTCAGGATATTACTTAACTTTGCAGGCTATGATATGTAGAGGTGAAATCCAAGTTCTTTGCTCTTTGCTATATTGTGCTTTAAAACCTGGGGTCTGGGGCGGAGCCAAGATGGCAGCGTAGCAGCAGCAACATATCGCAGCTCTCACATAGCCACCCCAAAATACCCATAAAATAGGACTCTAAACCAATCCTAGAACTCCAAAATGCACACAAAGATACTTCCGACTAAAGTCAGCTCGGCTACGAGGAACCATATCAGCACTGTGAACAGAAACGAGCCTGGCCTGAAGCTGCGGCTGTGCCCCAGGGGCGGCTGGACTGGAGCAGCAGAGGAGCCTCTCAGGTGAGCGGATTAGCACCAGCTGCGAGTGGGGGTTGCGAAAGGGGGAGAGAAGCAGTCCACCCTAAAGGCCTCCAGAGCGGAAAAGCGAAAGGCAGAGGTTTTGCACCCACCTCCATGTTGTAGCTTCCCGCCCGTGGCCGGCAGACAGCAGGGGGACTGAGCGATTGTTCTCAGTCCAAGAGCTCTTGTGTTGAGCGGCCTGGATCTGGATCGTCGTCTTCGGCCTTGGTTCTGGAGTCTTCACTATCCAGTCAGCTGGAAGTAAATAAGAAGAGTTCCCAGCCTCTTCCTGAGACCTACAGCAGCTGGGAGGACCCCAGCGATTTGGGACAGAGCTTTCCCTTCTGGAAGCAGAGCCCCACAGAGATTTTTTAAAAAATCACGGACTGAACAACCATGAGTAAGAATAAACATAAGAAACAAAGTAAGAACAGCTCCCAAACCATAGATTCCTTCTTTGGGGAAAAGAAAGATCATGGAAGAGAGAGGGAGGAGGAGAGTGCAGCCAGAGCACCCCCACCAGAGGCCTCCAATAAACATGAAGAA
>CM053585.1:334694414-334721282 GCA_028646515.1 Pseudochirops corinnae | reverse complement strand
CTCCCTTGATTTCCAGAATATCATATTCCAGACCCTTCGATCCCTTAATATAGAAGCTGGTAGATCCTGGGTTATCCTTATTGTGTTTCCACAGTATTCAAATTGTTTCTTCTTGGCAGCTTATAATATTTTCTCCTTTATCTGGGAACTCCAGAACCTGGCTCTAACATTCCTAGGAGTTTTCTTTTGGGGATCATTTTCGAGGAGTGATCAGTGAATTCTTTCAAGTTCTATTTTTCCCTCTGATTCTAAAATATCAGGACGATTTTCCTTGAGAATTTCTTGAAGGATGCTTTCTACATTCTTTTTCTGATCATGGCTTTCAGGTAGTCCAATAATTTTGAAATTGTCTCTCTTTGATCTATTTTCCAGGTCAGTGGTTTTTTCAAAGTGATATTTCACATTGCCTTCTATTTTTTTTTGTTTGTTTGGATCTGTTTAACAGTATCTTGATTTCTCATAAAGTCATTTGCTTCCATATGCTCCACTCTAATTCTGAAAGAATTATTCTCTTCAGTGAGCTTTTGAGATTCTTTTTCCATCTGGTAAATTCAACTTTTTAAGGCATTTTTCTCATCGGCTTTTTGGGCCTCTTTTGCCTTTTGAGTTAATCTATTTTTTAATATGTCATTTTCTTCAGTCAGGTTGTTGTCTCTCTTTTCATGATTTTCTTGCATCATTCTCATTTCTCTTCCCAATTTTTCCTCCACTTCTCTTATTTGTTTTTCAAAATCCTTCTTAAGCTCCTCCTATGGCTTGTAATCAGTCTACATTTTTCTTGGAAGCTTTTGGTACAGGGGTTCTGACTGTGTTATCCTCCTCCTGATCCAGCATTGATCCTTTTTGTCCCCCCAAAAAAGGAATCTAAAGTTGGGTTGCTGTGCTTACTTTGCTTCTTTTGCCTGCTCATGTTGCCAGTCAATTACTTGTCTTTTGGGCTCAGTAGAACTCTACTTCCAGAGGGAAGAGCTTTGTCCCAAATTGCTGGGGTTTTTGCAACTGCTGGGGCTATTAGGAGACTGCCATCTTTGCAGCCCCCACCAGCTTTGGCTCACTGATCATGCACCTCAGGACCGCCACCCAAGAACAAGGTCCTGATCCAGACAGCTTAAGGCAAGAGCAATTAGCCTCTGAATGATTGCTTGGCCCCTATGCAATCTGCAGTCTGAAAGCTCTGAAGCAGCCACGTGGAGAAGGCTTTCAGGGTCACCACTTCTGCTGTTTTCTTGCATTGTGGGCAGACAGCCTGACCCACTTTTCTCCCCAAAATTTACCCAAGTTCCAGTGACCTTTGACTTTGTCCTAGTTTATTATGAGTTGATAATTCTGGAAACTGCCACAGCTGCTGGTTATCCCCTCTCCTGAATGCTCCAGCTGTAGCTTGTTATGGTCTCCCTGGGGCTACAGAAGCAACTATTCTTGGCTCCCAGTGCACTTTGATGAACCCTTCCCATTCCACCTGCCTGGCTGCCTTCAGTGGAAGCTTTGTTACTCTGTACTTTTGTTGGTTATGGAAATCTAAAATTTATTTAGAGTCATATTTTATAGGTATTTGAGATGGTTATGAATGGATCTGCGGAGTTCTCCTGCTTCTATGTCACCATCTTGAATGTGCCTCCCAATTATTAGTTTTGTTAAATAATATTATTCTAAACAATATTAGCAATTATATGCATTTCCAGGTATGAACAATATGAAAAAAAACTTAAGATCCATGAAACCACAGATTTCTATGATTCACAACTTGTGTTTTTAAAATACGTAATTCGTTGACTATTTTAGTTTCAAAGCTGTCCCATTTGCCTATTTCACTCTGAATCTCTTTTTCTTAAGGGTGTGCATTCATTGATGAACTAATAATTTTTTTTTTCTCTCTGACTATTCTATTCTCTTCCCTTCTCTCCTTTTAAAAGAAAAAAATAACTCTCCTCATAACAAGTTAGGAAAAAGAAGTTTAATAATAAAGCTCATATGGAGAGACATTATAACTATATGAAGTGTTAAAGTTTTCATATACTAATCCTTATACTTCTCTACTGCTTGCTCTGGGTGGGGATTAACACTTTTTTGTATCTCTGTTGGAGACAGAGTCATGATAAGCATAAGGAAATAGTGTTTTTTCTCCCTTAGGTGCCAAATTCATTCACTCATTCATTCATTCATTCATTCATTTGTTCTTTTATTTCTGCTTTTTGGAAGGGGGAAGGCAGGGCCATTGGGATTAAGCAACTTGCCCAAGGTCACATGGCTAGTAAGTGTTAAGTGTCTGTGGTCAGATTTGAACTCAGGTCCTCCTGACTGCAGGGTTGGTGCTCTATTCACTGCACCACCTAGCCATCCCCCTAGTTGCCAAATTTAGAGGGCAAAGATAATACTATGATTCCTTCAAGAGGATAGACACAACAGAGTTTAGCACCTTGTTGATGAGAATAACTAGATAGGATAGTGAAATTCTTGATTATTGACCAAGAAGTGATCTTACATCCCATCTTGTTCCCAATTATCCCTTAACTTTGGCCCAGGAATCTTCTCAGAAACAGCCGTGCAGATGCATCCTGGAGCCTCTGTCTCCCTTCCATGAAAAAGTATTTCCTGGCTCCTTCCCATTCTCCAAATGAGGCCATACTTCATGCCATTTAAGGGATAATAAATCTAGAGATCTGGGGAACATCAGAGGTCATCTATTCCAACTTCTATGTTTTATAAATGAAGTAGAAAAACAAAGAAATTACTTTTAAGTGACTTTCTTGAAATCATTTATGTAGTAAACATCAAAGGCAGAATTGAACACAGGTCTTCTGACTCCACAGCAATTACTTTTTCTACACTGGAGCACAGACTGCTTTACTTGCTAAAGGACTGATTGCTTTACCTGTCCCAAACATAAAAATTACCAATTGTTATTCTAACTGTAGGTTATTGTGGAATGATGATCTAGAGGTATAAGTTACCTTAGACTGCTTCTCATTCATCCTTCTAATTTTAAAGATGGGGAACTGATACCCAGAGAGCTAGAGATGCATAATGCAATTGCCAAAGATAAGACTTGAACCCAGTACAAGTATTTTAACTATAAATTTCAATATACCTTTTTTGCCTATGAAGGTGGTGTTCTCTGCATGGAGTCCAAGTGGCTTTTCTGAATCTACTCTGGGACAAAATTTTGTCTTCCTTTGAAACTAAACTGAAACTGTGCCCCCATCCTTACACCTCCCTTGCAACCCAGAATTGAGACAAATCCATTCGTGCCAGACACATCCAGACTGTTGGCTTTGACTCTGACTTCATTTCAATCACTATCTCTAGCAAAGATATTATGGGTTTTCATTTTGAAGGGCTGTCTCCAATCATGATATTACAGCTCTATTGTAAAGTATAAAGACATAATCAGTGCTCATTTAGCTGCTGGTTAGACAAAGATTCACTAGGGTCTAGATAAGACATCAAATTTAAAAAAGTAGAAATTCAATGGGGGACCTCAAATATTAGATTAAATAAAACTCAAGTGAAATTGTTCAACTTCTCCTTATCCAGTGAAGTTGTCAGGATGGATCATTCTTAAATAAAACTTGCTTTACCAAATTTGGGGGCTATATTGTATTATATATATATATATATATATATATATATATATATATATACATATATATATATATATAATTATTATTATTACTTACTGAATGGAAATGATCAGAAGCACATTTTTTTTTTCTCTTGCTAAGGAAACACTGCTGTAATGAGACAATGCTAAGTTTTGGTCTTCCATTATAATCTTGTTACTGACTGTGATATGTGAGACATGGGATCTATTCACATATAGGAAATTCTTTATCTTTCTTGGAAATGGTGACTGATACTTTGGTAATAATTCATTATGGTGCATTTTTATGATTATGACATATATGATATAGACAGAGAAAAAGAGCTGTCAAGGGACCTCAGTTCTAATCTCAGCTCTAAAGCTCACTATTTTTGTTTCCTTGGGCTAGTCTCTTAACCTCTGTGGATTTGAGCTTCTCCATCTGTAAAATTAGAAGATTGAACTACATTTTCTCTAAGGTGCCTTTTGGCACTAAATGTATTTTGCAATGATTGCTTACTTTGGCAAATCATCATCACAGACAGGCGTGTATGCCTCACTCAAATTCGACCTTATCATTGGCTATTGCCAATGTAAGTGAATCACTTTTGGAGCAACCTGCGGAAAGTGAGCCCATTTGATGTGGACCACACTCCCTTGGGGATCACAAAATTGTTATCTATTTTAGTTTCATAAAAATTAAGAAACATTCAACATCCAGGAGTACAGCAGGGGATCCCTACTATGATTACAATAGTCTAGACAAAATAACATTTATAGAACGAATAAATTCATGAAATCCTCCTTTCCAAAAATAACACAGCTTTGAGTGATATGAGAGTGCACACAATTCTAACTTGTATCTGCCTAGCTTATATATGAATGGACACAGTGGAATAGACCTTGGAGACAGAAAGATTGTATGATCTGTACATATGACATACCCCTTTAGTCATATTGCTGTTGGTAGTAGATTTCGCTAAATTTTTCTCACTGTATGATCTGCTCTGTTCCTTCTTTCTTCTCTCTGTCTATATTTAAATTGCAACTTTTTTCATTTTTGTTTTTTGTTTTATTTCTTAAATTTTATTTGTAAATTTATTTTTAATTTATGGAATAAAACAAGCATTTCTATAACATAGCAACACTAAAAAAAGAAGATTGTGCATGAATCTACAAATCTCATATGATAGTTATCACATTTTTTTCCTTTTTGTTCTTCCCCTTGCCCCACCCTAGAAATGGCTACCTTTAGACATAAATAGACATATATGTGTAAAATTATTCTATACATACGTCTATTTATTAGGTCTTTCTCTGTAGGCAGATAGCATCTTTCTTCACATGTCCTTCATTTTTACTTTGTGTATTTATAATAGTTGCTCAAGTTCATTCTTTTTTTAAATTTTTATTTATTTTTTTATATTTTCTTTTTTTAAAATTTATTTATTTATTATCTTGTTTACATCATTCATTTCCATAAGTTACAAATTTTCTCCCCATCTTTCCCCTACCCACCATCCAAAAATAGCCATCCCACTGTATTATCCCTCCCCCAATCTGCTCTCTCCTAAGTCCTCCCCATCACTCCTCTGACTTTCCAGTAGGGCAAGATGGATCTCTCTACCCCAGTGCCTGTGTATCTTAATTCCCAGTTGCACGTAGTTAATAATAATTACACACACACACACACACACACACACACACACACACACATGTATGCATTTTAAAAATTGATTATAGAAATTTATATTCTAGATTCTTTCCCTTCCTCCCCCATCAGCCACCCTCATTGGAAAGACAAGCAATTCAATACAGGCTTTACATGTGTGGTTATGCAGAACATCTCCACAATGGACACATTGTGAAAGACGGAGTATATGTCCCTTCTTCTATCCTGCCCGCCTTGTTCTATTCTCTACCCTGTCCCTGTCCCTTTACAAAAGTGTGTGCTTCCAGCAACCCTCTCCCCCACCTTGCCCTCCCCTCCATCATCCCACCTCTCATCCCCATTTGTTTAGAGTCATATTTTATGGATATTTGAGGTGGCTATGTGGGAGCTGGGGAACCTTGTTGCTTTATACCACCATCTTGGCTCCACCCCTCCCCTCCTATCCACTTTTGTTTTTTAGAATCACCCCATCACAGAGAAATCAGTTCTAACATTTCTTTCAAACAACCTTAGTAGTGATGACAACTTTAAGAATATTGATAACATTTTCATGTATATGATAAGTAAATAGTCTGACATGAATAAGTGCCTTATAATTAGTCTTTAATGATTCTCTTATACTTCTTATGGGTATTTTATATTGAGTTTTCCATTGAGTTCTGTTGTTATTTTTTGGTTACAAATAGCTGAAAAGTTTTTCATTTCTGTACTTGCTGCTTACACTCTTTCTCTCTTCACTCTTATCTAAACTCAGCAATCTAGCTTTCAACCTCATCAAGCAACTACTGTTAAATTGCATGATTCAAGGATACCAATGATCTCTAAATTGCCAAACCTGATGGCTTTACTCAGTCCTCATCCTAGGTAGAAATAACATGACTTTGTAACTTGTTAAATAGGTGAAATCAGAGTGAAATGTTGAGAAAAATGAGAAAAAGAACTAAAAGACTCATAGTGACAATAAAAATTATGGATTTTAGAAGAGGAATAGGTTTGGGGGAAAATACAATGAGATTTTTTAATTATAGAAGCCTGCAATTAACCCAAATTAACATCTTATTCAGGTCCTTGGAGACATAGAGGAATATCATTGCTATGTGTATATACAAATCTAGAAAGATTGAAAAGGAATACCATTGAATAAAGAACATCAGATTTAGTAAAGAGAGAGAGAGAGAGAGAGAGAGAGAGAGAGAGAGAGAGAGAGATAGCATTGAAATACACTTTTATAGTGATGAGAATGAAAAATCAGATTGCAAAGCATTAGAAGAGTAAAAAGAGAGGAAGAGAAATTTGGACTTTTTTGTTCCAAGAATCTGACTGTGAAGAGATGACAGATATGGGATGAGAGCTTAATGGAAAAGCATTAACATAATTAACATAATAATTGCTGTGACAAAATATCTAATTAAGCTTTTTTGTTTAAGGATTGAAAAATGCTGAGCATATTTGAAGTGAGTAGGGAAGGAACTTATAAAGAGAGAAATAATTTAAAGAAATTGGGAAAGATTGAGGGAGTAATCTACTGGAGAAATCAATAAACAGATAAGTGAAAATGAAGGGATGAACTTGGAAAAAAAAAATTCTCATCTGATAACCTGTCTCTAACTTTGATGCCAACTGTTTTTATTATTTTCTCTCTCTCTCTGTTTCTGTGTGTGTGTGTGTGTGTGTGTGTGTGTGTATATATATATATATATATATATAGTGTGTGTGTACATATACATATATGTGTGTGTATATCATATGTGTGTATGTATGTAAGGGGAGAGTTATATACATTCTCCATGAATAAAATAAGCTCCCTCCTTACCTCTATATGTATTCATGTATTTGCATGTATATCATTTTTTTATTCTCTCTCCATGGTCTTATTTGGGAAGTTTCATGATAAAGATATTGTAGTGGTTAGTAGTTAGCCATTTCCTTCTCCAGTTTAGAAAACAGAGGCAAACAGGATTCATTGACTTGCCCAGGAGCACACAGCTAGAAAGTATCTGAGGGCTGATTTGAACTCATGAAGAGGAGTCTTCCTGACTGCAGGTCTGAGAGGTATATCCACTGTGCCACCTAGCTGGCCCAAAGTCAGGAATACCTGGGTTCAAAGCTTGCCTCAAACACTAACTCTATGAACTGTGATAATTTACTTAACTTTAATTTGCCTCAGTTACCTCAACTTTAAGAGGAGATACATTGCAATCACCTGACAATATAATGAAGATCAAATGAAATAACTTTTATGAAGCACTTTACAGTTCCTGAGCATAGTAGGTACTATATAAATGATGATTATTAATAATATAAATGTTAATGTATTTATAGAGATAATTATATAAATGTTATGATATATGTATTATAAAATATAAACTAATATATGTTATATAGCTATATGCTAAGTAAATATGGTCTTATTAATTTCAACTCTTATTAATACTATTTCCAAAAGTCTCCCAATTATCTTTCCCCCTAAGTGGTCCTTTTTCTAAAATTCCTAACTTCTCTAAAAGTCACTTTTCAGGATCCAAGTTTCTTAACTTTGACAATATTCTGTACTTTTCCCTCTCACTTGTTCTATTAAGTTGTCAAATTTACCATTTTTGTTTTCAAAACATCTCTTGCAAAGAACACCTCTTCATACACATAGCCACTTCCTTAGCTCAGGCCTTGAACATATCTAGGCTAGGTTATTGCCAGGGCAACTTAACTGTTCTACCTACCTCAAAACTCTCTTCAAGAAAGTCTATCCTCCACACAGCTGTAAAGGTAATTTTCCAAAAGTGTCTGTCCATATATCTCCCTCACTCAGTTACCTGCAACTAGTGCCCTCTTATTACCTCTAAAATAAAATACGAACTTCACCATTTATCTTTTAAAGACCTGCACAATCGGTTCCCAGTCTTTTTTCCAGACTCTTTTGACATTACTCTTCCCTGGTATACTGTGAAATTCACTCAAACTGGTCTTCTCTCTGATCTTCATACACACCAGTTCATGTCCAATCTTCATTCATTTGCACTGGCCATCTCCCATGACTAAAATACATTCCCTCTTTACTTTAGTCTCATAGATTCCCTCTCTTCTTTTAGGATTCTTTTAAGATTAAACATACATTTCATCTTCTGCAGTGAGCTTTTCCTGATCCACAATTTTTATCCTTGTCTTCTAAGCAAACATATAGGATGAGAAGTCATAGATAGATTGCAACTTACATCAGTGATGGGAGTAGCCAAATTGATGACCCTGTTTCATTCCCAAACTGATACTGATGATATGCATGTGTGTTTCTGTATATGTGTGTGTACATGTATGTATGTATGAATACATGTATATATGTATGTATTTCCTCATTTACTTGACACATTCTTTGCTCCCCTCCCATAGAATGCAAAACTTTCAATGAGAAGTGTCTGTTTCATTTCTGTCATTGAATTCCAAAAGCTGAGTATGGTACCTAGCAATAGTAGGGACTTCATAACTATTTTTTCAATAAATGAATAAATAAACAAACATTGAGAAGGTTCACCACTTCTTTAATAGATACGAAGAATATTTTTTCCCATCAGATTTTTGGCATCCTATACTCAAAGAAATATAAAGTTAGATAGCTAAAGAGACATACAGCTAACTTTGAGAAGAACGTGAGACAAGTTAGCTTTTGTCATGTAGGAAAATAGCAAAGGAAGCACATAGATTTGATCACTTAATCCAGTTCTCCCTCACTCTGTTCTGTAATATCATCTCTTTGGAATTTCTCCTGCCTCTTCTTGGCATCCCATTGAGCTGCTGGATCATTCAATGGCCCACCTGCTGACAGGTACCCACCACAAGAAATTCACAGTCAGTACTAGTTTCCTCCTCACTTTGGGAAGCAATTCAAGGTGTTGATTTTAATCTATAAAGTCAGTTTGGGCTCCAACAACAGAGATAAAATCATTTTCCATTATGGAGTTCAGAGCTACACAAGTCAGTTCCTATGATCCTATGAATATTTCCCCAATTTGAATTATGAGTAAAGAAAAAGAGAAGTTTCATTATTATTTTAATAAAACACTCTTCATTGGAAGTCTCTTGTGATTCAATAGACCATTAATAATTAGATGGTTGATACATTGCAGGAAATTTTATTTTTAATTGTAATACATAGTCAAAGAGTCAGTCTAAGGTAGTAAATGAGTACTGGGCCTAGAGTTAGAAATCCTTAGAACCAAATGCATCCTCAAAAACTTACTAGGTATGTAACCATAAACAAGTCACAAAATTTTTTTTTTCTGATCTTTTGACAACCGTCAAGTAAATTGGTCAATAAATCAAAAAATCAGGGATCATTAATTAATAATAACCTGTACTGGGTGCCAGACACTCTAATAGATGTTGGAGAAACAAAGATAATTTAAAAAACAATAGCCATTGCCCTCAATAACTTTGCGTAAACAATAACAGCACAAAAAAATGTAGTCTAGACATGGCTCTGACCCCATATCTAACCAGGCTTTTTTTTCCTATATGGCACTAGCACACTCACCCTATCTGCATTGAGTTAGGCAGGTCAGGGACAGTCCTCAAGGTGCAGCCACATAACTACTAACCTGCTTCTCAGGGTGATTGTATGGGTTGGGTGACTTTTCTTTCTGACATCTCAGCTCATTAGGTCAGATCAGTGTATTTCTCGTTCATAAGTAAACTCTAATGTAGAATTAATGTTAACCAAAACATTTACTGAAAATGTAAAGCTAAGTGTTTATAAAATATTCAGTTCCTGAGGTATTAGTATAGACTTCAAAGACATGCACATAAAGTTTAGGGTAGTGAAACACAAATGGAGGGAATACATATGGCCAGGGTCATTCAGCTATAGAACTATGAATCTCCCCATTTCCTTTATCTCTTGAACCATCTATAAATGTTACTTGACTTGTACAGATTTTATCTGGCAGAGATCATCCCACTCCCAGTCTGTCCTGATCCATGCTCTGCTTGACAAACACTTGGTTGAACATGACATTTCAGCTAGACGAATCCATCTTCTGGTCTTCTCCTTTGATTTTCTGATTCCAATCTCTTCCTGAATTCCTCTGGATTAATTTGTTTGTAGTAACTGCAGTATCTATCACATTCAACCATAGGCTTAGGTGATGCCTTCCAATGAAGTAGTCTTACATTATCTTTAAAAATTTATTTACCTTTTAGTTTCTGATATTCATTTCCACAAGATTTTGAGTTCCACCCTCTACTCCAAGATAGCAAGCTTACTGGTTATCCCTTCCCCAGTCTTCACTCTCTTATATCCTTCTTACCCTCTCCCTTCCTTCTTACTTTCTTCTAGGGCAAGATGGATGTCTTTACCCCACTGTAGGTATAGCTTAGATCCTGGCTGCATGTAATAAAAGTTTTTAAACATTTGTTTTTAAAACTTTGAGTTCCAGGTTGTCTCCCTTCTTACCTCCTCACCCACCCCCACTGAGAAGACAAGCAATTCAACACAAGCCACATATGTGTAGTCATGCAAAACACTTCCATAGCAAATTCATATTGTAAAACACTCTATTTTCCTCTGTCCTATCCTGTCCCCCACTTATTCTATTTTCACTTTTAACCCTGTCCTTTTCCAAAAGTGTTTGATTCTGACTAACTGTAGTAGCAAGCACTCTAGCATACCCAGGATGGCTGCTAGCACAGGTTCTTAGATCTACTGTTATAAAGGAAAGCAACTCAAAATGGCTTAACAATTTTACTTTAATCAATCAAACATATATCATTTACCTAGTTTAGGGGAAAAAGTCAACACCCTGAACTTCAGAGAATACAGACAGAATACAAACAGAAGTGACAAGGAGAAGTTACAAGCAGACAAAGAAACAGATCAGCAGACAGGCTTCCAGCCATCTGACCATTACATACATACCTAGTTAGTCACCAGAGAGGGAAGCATGAACATCTGGGTTTTCAAAGCCAGGGGGCTCAACTGATGCCCAGAGTCTCATCTGATCAAATCACACAACTCTTCCCAAAGTGAACCCCAAAGCAAAAACTCACACCAGGGTATATAAAGCATTCCCCTGGCTCAAGGAATGTCACAAACCTCTTGAATCACTATCCAATCACAAAGTAATAAGGTGTGGGCATTCCCGAAGAGCAAGCTTCCCAACACAGGCTCCATGTGACCATATTTAGCCTATTAGGGGGCAGAGTATATTTTCAAATCAGGGAAGGTTCTCAGAGTCACTTAAGCCTATCAAGGGGCCCAGGGGCAGGGAAGATCTTCAGATTCCCATAACAGTAACTCCTCCCTCAATATGACCTCCTTTCTATCACCCTCCCCCCTAATATGCCCTCCCCCCAATTTGCTGTAGGATAAGATACACAATTGAGTGTGTATGTTATTCCCTCCTTAAGCCAATTCCATTGAGAGTAATTTTGTCTCATTCCCTTTCACCTCCCTCCTCTTTTTCTCCTTTGTAACAGCTTTCTCTTGTCTTTATTTAAGTGAGATAATTTACCTTACTTTGTATCTCCTTTTCTCCTTCTGCCAATATATCCCTCTCTCATCTCCAAATTTTAATTTTTGGGTAGCATCCCTTCATATCCAATTCACTCTGTGTCCTCTATCTATGTATACATACATGAACATAAATAGATAATCACACAGATAGTTAACTATATATACATATATGTGTGTGTATATACATACATATACACATACATTCATGTGTGTGTGTGTCTATATATATATAGACACAAACACACATACATACATACATAAATATATATGTTTGTGTGTGTATGCATTCCCTTCAACTATCCCAATACTGGGGAAAGTCTCATGAGTGGCAAATGTGGTCTTTCCATGTAGGAATGTGATTAGTTCAATTTTAATAAGTTCCTTATGATTTCTCTTTCCTGTTCATCTTTTCATACTTCTCTTCTTCTTGTATTTGAAAGAAAAATTTTCCCTTTCATTCTAGTATTTTCATCAAGAATGCTTGACAATACTCTATTTCATTGACTGTTCATATTTTGCCCTGAAGTATTATACTCAGTTTTGTTCGGTTGGTGATTCTTGATTTTAATACTAGCTCTTTGACTTCCAGAAAATTGTATTCCAAGTTTTCAAACCCTAAATGTAGAAGCTTCTAGATCGTGTACTATCCTGATTGTGTTTCCACAATACTCAAAATGTTTCTTCCTGAATACTTTAAATATTTTCTCCTTGATCTGTTAACTCTGGAATTTGGCTTTAACATTCATAGGAGTTTTCTTTTGGGGATCTTTTTCAAGAGGTGATCAGTGAATTCTTTAATTTCTATTTACCCTCTGGTTCTAGAATATCAGGGTAGTTTTCCTTGATACTTTCTTGAAAGATGATGTCTAGGCTCTTTTTTTGTTAATGGCTTTCAGGTAGTTCAATAATTTTTAAATTATCTCTCCTGGCCCTCTTTTCCAGATCAGTGGTTTTTCCAATGAGATATTTCACATTGCCTTCTATTTTTTTTCATTCTTGTGATGTTTTAAAATTTCTTGATTTCTAATAAAGTCATTAGCTATCATTTGCTCCATTCTAATTTTGAAAGAATTATTTTCTTCAGTGAGCTTTTGAATCTCCTTTTCCATTTGACTAGGTCTGCTTTTCAAGGCATTCATCTCCTCATTGACTTTTTGGACCTCTTTTGCCATTTGAGTTAGTCTATTTTTAAGATGTTATTTTCTTTAGTATGTTTTGAGTCTCCTTTAGCAAGCTGTTGACTTATTTTTTCAGCATTTTCTTGCATCACACTCATTTCTCTTACCAGTTATTCCTCTATTTCTCTTACTTGACTTTCAAAATCTTTCTTGAACTCCTTTATGGCCTGAATCAATTCATATTTTTCGGAAGGCTTTTGATGAAGGTGTTTTGACTTTGTTTTCTTCTTCTGGTTCTTTGTTTTGATCATCTTTGTCACCAAAGAACAATTCTCTAGTCTGATTTCTCTTCTTCTGCTCTTCTTGCCAGTCAATTACTTGACTTTTGAGTTCTTTGCCATGGGAGCACTCTGCTTACACAGTGGAGAGTGATATGTCCCAAATTTCTGGGGTTTTGAACAGCTGTGGTCAGGGCTACTTCTAGGCAACTGCCTCAGAACTGTGAGGAGGACTCACTCTCCACAGCTGCCACAAGTCCTGTACTCTGTCTCACCCCAGGACTACCACCCAATGATGTAGTTCCAGCTTCCAAGCAGGGTAAAGCAAGAGGACTTGTCTCAATGCCATCAAAGAGATCCCTTCAATTGACCTCTGATTAGTCACTTGGTTCCCCCATCATGTCCAGAAGCACTCACAGATGCTACTACTCCTGTTGCTGCTACCACCACCTCAATCTCTGCAACTTCTGTCACTACCCACATGTAGGGGCCAGACCAAGTTCTTCTCTCACTCAGGTCCAACAGTGTTTCCCCACTGACATTTTATTTTGTCTTTGGAATTTGTGGAGTAAGAAGTCTGGAAGCTGCCAAAGCTTTCAGTGATTCAATTCTTTGATTTCAGCTCCTGTGTGGGATTGTGCTCCACTCCCAACCAGGTGATATAGACCCTTCTTTTTGGCCTTCCAGGTTTTCTTCAGTGGGATATTTATTTTACTCTGTCATTTTGTGGGTTCTAAGCTCTAAAATTTGTTTAGAATATTTTTTTTACATGTACTGGAGATAATTGAGGGGCAAGCTCAAGCAAGTTCCAGATTTTGCTCTGCCATCTTGGCCCTGCCCACTAGTCTTATGCTCTTTTAGGAAAAAGCAACAACTTTCTTCAGAAAGTTTATTTTAAATTAACTTTTGTTTGGTTTTAGTTTCCTTCATTCATTTCCACAGGATTTTGAGTTACAAATTTTCTCCCTGTCTTTCCCCTACCAACCATGCCAAAACAGCAAACCCACTCTATATCCCCTCCCCAATCTGCTGTCTCCTATATCCTCCCCCATCACCCTTCTTCCAGTATGGCAAGATGTGTCTCCCTGCCCCAGTGCCTGTATATCTTATTTCTCAGTTGCATGTAAATATTAATTATTATATATATATATATATATATATGTATAAACATTTTATTTTTAAACTTTAATTTCCAGATCCTTTTCCTTTCTCCCTCATCACTCATCCCCATTGGAAATACAAGCAAATCAATACAGGCCATATATGTGTAATTAATCAAAACATCTCCACAATGGACATATTGTGAAAGACTGACTATATTTCCCTCCATCCTATCTTGCCATCCACTTGTTCTATTCTCTACTTTGTCCTGTCCCTTTACAAAAGTGCTTTCTTCTCATAATCTACCCTCCCCTCCAACAGACCCCCTTTCATCCACTTCCACCCTACTCTCCTGTAGGCCAAGATATCCAATTTAAAGTGTATGTCACTCCCTCCTTAAGTCCAATTCAATGAGAATAAGGTTGACCCATTCCCTTTTGCCTTCATGTTCTTTGCCTCCATTGTAAAAGTTATCCCTTGCCTCTTCTATATGAGATAATTAATGCCATTCTCTCTCTTCCTGTCTCCTCTCATTCTATTCCTCTCTCACTTCTCAATTTCACCTTTTAAAATATCATCTCTTCCTATTCAATTGATCCTGAGCCTTCTATGTACACATATATACACACACTCACATATGGATTCATATGCACATATACCCTTCTATGTAGATATATGCATGTGGATACATACATACATGTATATATGTATACACACACATATATACATTTATAATCACTTCAACTATCCTCATACTGAGAAAAATTTCATAAGTTACAATTATCATTTTTTTTCCATGTTGGCATGTAAATAGCTCAACTTTGATAAGTTCCTTATGACTTCTTTTCCCTGTTTACCTTCTTATGCTTATTGTATTTGAACATCAAATTTTCTATTCAGTTCTGGTTTTTTCCTCAAGAATTCTTGAAAGTCTTCCAGCTCATTGAATAACCATATTTTCCCCTGAAACATTATATTCAATATTGCTGGGTAGGTGATTCTTGGTTGTAATCCTAACTCCTTTGATTTCCAGAATATCAAATTCTAGGCCCTTCAATCCCTTAATGTAGAGGCTGCTAGATCCGGTGTCATCCTGAATGTGTTTCCACAATACTCAAATTGTTACTTCTTGGCAGCTTGAAATATTTTCTTCTTGATCTGGGAACTCTGAAACCAGGCTATAATATTCCTAGGAGTTTGCTTTTTGGGATCTTTTTCAAGAGGTGATCAGTGAACTCTTTCAATTTCTAATTTGCCCTCTGCTTCTAAAATACCAGGGCTTCAAGGATGATTTCTAGGTTCTTTTTTTGATCATGGCTTTAAGCTAGTCCAATAATTTTTAAATTGTCTCTCCTGAATCTATTTTCCAGGTCAATGATTTGTTTTGTTTTGTTTTGTTTTCAATGAGATATTTCACATTGTCTTCTACTTTTTCATTTGTTTGGATCTGTTTAATAGCATCTTGATTTCTCATAAATTCACTAACTTCCATTTGCTCAAATGTAATTCTGAAGGAATTATTCTCTTCAGTATGCTTTTGAGATTCTTTTTTCAATCTGGCAAATTCGGCTTTTTAAGGCATTCTCCCCATTGGCTTTTTGGGCCTCTTTTGCCACTTCAGTTAATCTATTTTTAAGGTGTTATTTTCTTCAGTCAGGTTGTTGAATCCCTTTTCAGGATTTCCTTGCAGCATTCTTTTCTCTCCCCAATTTTTCCTCCACTTCTCTTATTTGGTTTTCAAAATTCTTCTTAAGTTTAACCACTTCATTTTTTTCTTGAAAGCTTTTGGTGCAGGAGTTCTAACTGTGTTGTCTTCCTCCTGTTCCATACTTTGATCCTTTTTTTCCCCAAAATATGGAATCTAAAATTGGATTACTGTGCTTGCCTTGCTTCATTTGTTTGCTCATGTTGCCAGTCAATTATTTAGTTTTTGAGCTCTTTGCCACAGCAGAACTCTGCTTTAAGAGGGGAGAGCTTTGTCCCAAATTGCTAGGGTTTTTGTAGCTGCCTGAGCTATTAGGAGGCCACTGTCTCTACAGTCCCCATCATGTTTGGCTCACTGATCATGCACCTCAGGACCACCACCCAAGACCACAATCCTGATCCAGGCAGGTTAAGGCAGGAACACTTAGCTATTGCATGGTTGCTTGGCCCTCCTGCAATCTGCAGGCTGGGAGCTCTGAAGCTGCCATGTGGAGGTGGCTGTAGGGCCCCAGTTTCCACTGCTTCTGGTCCTGGGGGCAGGGGTTTGGACTTGCTCCTCTATTCCTTTCTAATTCAGCTGAGTTCCACTGACCTTTTACATTGTCTTTGGTATTTATGGGTTGATAATTCTGGAAAGTGCCACAACTTCTGGTGATCCACTCTCCCAAATGCTCCAGCTGTGACTTGTCATGGCTGCCCTGCAGCTAAAACTGCGGGTTCATGTGGAGCTGGATTTGGCTCGCAGTGTGCTGCAATGAACCTTTGCGGTCTGCCTGTCCGGCTGTTTTCAGTAGGAGGTTTGATTCTCTGTCACTTTTTGGGTTTTGGAACTCTAAAATTCATTTAGAGTCATATTGTATAGGTATTTGAGGTGATTATAAGGGCAGCCATGGAATTTTCCTACTTCTACTCCACCATCTTGACTCTACCCACTATTTCTTCATAAAGTTGATAAAATTTTACTATAACTCTTATCTATTACAGGATTCTTCATTTCCATCTCTCAGAAATAACAGGAAATAATGCAAAGAAATACTAAATATCTTCTCTGTTCTACTATTTTCTGTAGCTAATAATTATAAAGAGAAAAATATAGAATATAGCCTCTTAACTACTTTTCTTTAAAAACTATTATAGTGGCAGCAAAGTACATTCTGTCAATAACTTTTTTAAAATTTTTCTTTGTTTATTTTTAGTTTTCAACATTCATTTCCACAAGATTTTGAGTTTTAAATTTTCTCTCCATCTTTTCCTCCCACCACCTCAAAATAGGGAAGCCATTGAATACCCTTCCCCAAATCTGCAAACTCTCTTCTATCCTTCCCAATAGCCCATCTAACTTTCTAGTGGGGTAAAATGGATTTCTATACCCCTGTGCCTGTATATCTTATTTCCCAATTGCATGTAAAAAAACCATTTTTTTTAAACATTTCTTTTTAAAACATTGAAGTCCAGATTATTTACCTTCTTCTCTTCTCACCCACCCCTACTGGGGAGATAAGCTATTCAATACAGGTTGTACATGTGTAGCTAAGCAAAACTTTTCCATGCTAGATACATTGTGAAAGACTGAATATATTTCCCTCCATTCTCTCCCATGTCCCCATTATTTTATTTTTTACATTGACCCTGTCCCTTTTCCAATGTGTTTGCTTTTAACTACCCTCACTCCCAATCTCCCCCCTTCTATCATCCCACCTCTTATACCCTTCCCCAACTTTCCTGTAGGGTAAGATATCCAATTTAGTGTGTATGTTATTCTGTCCTTAAGCCAAATTCAATGAGAGTAAGGTTGACCCATTCCCTTTTGCCTTCCTGTTCTTCCCCTCCATTGTCACAATTTTCTCTTGCCTCTTTTGTATGAGATAATTTACCCTACTCTATCTCTCCCTTTCTCCTTCTCTAATTATATTCCTCTCTCACGTCTTAATTTTATTTTTTAGATATAATCCTTTCCTATTCAATTGATCCTGTGGTCTCCATCTACATATACATGTAAACACAAAAACAGACATGCACATAAGTATTTATACACACATCCACTCTCCTATGTATACATACATGTATGTATACATATGTACATATATATATTTCTTTCAACTATCCTCCTACTTGGAAAAGTCTCATGAGTTATAATTATCATTTTTCCATGTAGGAATATAAATAGTTCAACTTTAATATGTTCCTTATGATTTCTTTTTCCTTTTTACCTTCTCATGCTTCTCTTGCTTCTTGTATTTGAGAGTCACATTTTCTGTTTAACTCTGGTTTATTCATCAAGAATACTTGAAAGTCCTCTCTTTCATTGAATGACCATATTTTACCCTGAAGCATTATACTCAGTTTTGATGGGTAGGTGATTCTTGGTTTTCATCTCTAACTTTGTGAGTTCTTCCTTTCTGAAAGTTGTTTAGAATCATATTTTACAGGTATTGAAGGTGGTTCATGCCAGAGCTCACACAGTTTCACCATCGTGGCTCTGTTCTCTGTCATTTCTTTCTCTGTATTCTCAACAGTAACTGGCCTTAGAAAAGACTCAAATCTCTTATTGGTTAATGGATATGTCAATGGCTAATGTCAATGGAGAGAAAGAGAGATGGAGAGACAGAGCAAGAATTGGTGTTGCCATTTCTTTTTGACACTTTTCTGAATACCTTTCCTATAGCCCTTTTTCTTTGTCTCTCTTCTTTGTCTCTGTCTCTCTGTGTTTCTGTGTCTCTGTCTCTCTGTCTCTGTCTCTCTCTGTCTCTCTCTCTCTCTCTCTCTCTCTCTAACACACACACACACACACACACACACACACACCACATTTGCTCTTTTCTAACATTTCTTGTTTCATCACCTGTGTCTTTCTACAAATGACAATAGCATAGCTTTTGGTTAGAAACCAAATGCTCATCTTGTTTCTATACTTAGATAAATAAACATTTATCCCATTATCATTGAGTATTTCCATGTTCCATATTTCCCCAATTGCTAGCCTATATGTTATCTAATTCTTTATGCACAAATCATTGAAGCACACTGAATTTTCTATTTGCTCCAATACTCTACTCCTTGTCATATGGAAATGAGCAACTGCTATTTCAGGACCATGCTGTGTGTTACATATTTCAATATCTGATTTTCTTGGAACTCTGAGAAAGACAAACCTATGCCACAGATAATTCAACTGTCAAGGCCAACAAGTTATGAACAGCTTTTCTCAGAAACCTATTTTTTCTTTAAACAAGTGAACTATAATTGGGCACATACTTTTGTAAGCAAATAAAATAAATGTGCAATTGACAATGTATTTTTGAGGAGTTTTAGAGAGAAGTACATAGAACTTGGTGGTACAATGAGGAGTATTGTATTAAAAGGCATAGAAACAAAGAAACACAGTTTAAATTTCAATGAATTCTAGATGTCTTCAAATACAATATCCTCATTTTGTAATTAAAAGCCTTAGGCCTAAAAAGGTTTATTAATTTTTACCATAGTCATCAAGTTCTGAATGTGGGTATTCATATTGCTTGTGTTATATTAGATTTGTCTTTTATCTTTTTAGTTTTTTATTTTTTGGTTGTAGGGCCCTCAGTTTCTTCATCAGTAAAATGAAAGTTGTACTAGATGACTTCTAAGGTTCTCTCCAAGTCTAAATCTATAACTCTGTGATAATACTATCACCAAGTCTATGCTCCAAAATCACAAATGAGTTACAGATATTTTGCCTGTGTAACTTCTTCACTTATCAAACCATAGATCATTGACATTTCAATCTAATTAGACAAATAATATTTATCTATATAAAGGAGACATATTTGGCTAAGATAAAAATTTGATGTTATTTAATTTCTCCCAGCTGGAACAGCTATTTGACTTCCTCAGTTAAGTTCACTTGTGTGTCCACTCAACCTAACTTCCTTACCTTTCTATTATCATTGTTCATAATATCAATGAAGCACTTCCTTCTGCTGTTCAAAGAAAGTTAATCAAGAGTCTTGCTATGAGGACATTCAGAAGAATTATTATAGGCAAGGACCATTCTGGAGTATGTGAAGATATTTACCAAAAATACATTACTAAATGAAGTGATGCTAGGTGGTATATTGTACACACAAACTGAGATCCAAGATAGTGGTAGACAAGAACATGACAAGAAAGAGGATGAGGTAGAGGGAAAGGAGAAGGAAGAAGAAGAAGAAGCCTTTAGATTTTCAAAGTGCTTTATAAATATATTTGTAAAGCATATCTTATTTGATCTTCAAAACAATGTTGTAAGGTAAATGCTATTATTTTACCCATTTTGGAGACAAGGAATATGAGTCTTAAAGATCAGCTGATTTGTCTAGAGTCAGACAACTCAGAAGTATCTGAGGAAGGATTTGAATTGAGGTACTATTGTATCCAAAGTCAGATTTCTGTCCACTATGGCAACTAGCAAACATACAAGATGAAATTCAACAGGGCTAAATGGCAGGGGGAGACTTTTTGATTGAAGCATCTATGTAGTGTCATGGATAGAGCAATGAGTATGCAATTGGGAAGATCTATATTCAAATATAGCCTCAATTATTAACTTACTAGTTGGGTGATCCTGGATAAGTCAGTCAGCCTGTTTTTCTCAGTTTCTCCATCTATAAAATGGGAATAAAAATAGCATCTAACTCCTAACTTGTTATTGAGGCAGGAACTGAGACAATACTACAAAGCACTTTGCAAAACTTAAAAGTTCTACTAAATGCTAGCTGTTCTAATTTGTTTTCAAATGGCATCACAATCATGAGATGCAAAAGTTTTCATTTGGAATTTTAGTGGTTATCAAAATGATAACAACATGATTTGATGCTATACAGGTTAATGCAAATTTTCACTACATTGACAGAGAGATAGCTTCCAGAAATAAAGGGGTGATTTCCTGTAAAGCCCAGCATGAGCAGCTTTCCAGAGGACTGCTGCTGTGAATAGTTTCAAGGTTCTGATTACATAGTATAGTATCTCTATTTATTCAGTAATAAACTAAGACAAAACATTGACAGAAACCAAAATACAGTATTCACAATGTCATGGCATAACAACTTATCACTAAAGTGGCCATATTGTTTTCACCAAAGTGGCTACACAGTTTTAGATGAAAGGTTTCATTCAGGAAGTCCTTAACTCAATCATCCTTAAAGAGCAGGCCTCCATAAGGGACAGTACAAAGGTCAAAGTTCTCCACCTCTAGGCCATAGTAAATCATGATCTTCTCAGTCAGTATCAAGTGCCCAAGGAGAGGTCTTTTCATCTTGACTTGAGGCTGGCTCCGAAATTCCATGGTTCCTCTTCCATGAGTCCAGCTCTTACCTGAATCTACCCAACTTTCATCTGGGTTCAAAGGTATGCAACTCTCAACTCCTTGTCCAGTTCCCCATATGGTTCCTTGTCCAATTCCTATTCCATATTAAAGCTCACAGTGTCCAGTCCACCTTGAGTCCTTCAGTTTCTGTTTCTGGGAAGACAAAGTTTAACAGAGTCACAATAATATTCATTCACATTACCAGCACCATAATCAATTCACCATCTGACAGTGAAATCAACAGAGACCCATGAGCAAGGTCCAAGAAGTCAACACAAATCATCAACAAAGAGATCAACACAGAGTCACAAACAAGATCCAAGAGGTCATCACAAATCATCAGTAAAATCCCAGCACCTCCAAAACTTTCCTCCAGGACATCTGTAAACAAACAACCAGAAAATCCTCTTTCAGGGCTTCCAGTAAGGTCCCAGGGCTTCTGCACAAAGTATTACAAACAAAAATCAACAAGGACAGAACAGACAGAGTGCTGGGATACCACAAGTTTTCTTCCTCTCAACTCTGTCACCACCACAAGAGTTCTCCATTCTTCTCTCTCCTAGCCTGGGCTTCTCCTTATGTGATCATTCCCTTCCTGTTGTATCAGTAACAGGGGTGCACAAGTTGTGAGGTTCACAAGTTGTGGAGTTCACAAGTTCAGTTTATTAACAAAGATTTGATATAATCATGGCCAAGGCTTAAAAGAAATTTGAAATGAAACAAGGTGCTAAATAACGGAAACAAGGAGTTAAGTACTTCTTTGCTGGCCATTACATTTCCCACTGCACTGATCTCTGATCAGACCACATCTAAGGTGATGGGCTTAATTATGAGAGGCATAGCTTATGAAGGATAATGATAAGACATGGGGAAAATAGTGTAAACAAGATTGGCAAAGGGTCTTGACTCCATGACAGTAAATTCTACAGTGATGTTTAGTGTGGTAAAGAGAAAACTTGGCAATAACAGACAAGAAGTGATATTTGACTACAAGTAAATATTTGAAGGAAGGTTTGACATGGACAAAGGATTAGTCTTGTTTTCTCTGGCCCTAGAGGCAAAGACAGTGAAGAATTTATAGAAGTTGCAGGGAGATAAATGGAGTTTTGATAGCCAGAAAAAGAAAAGATGACAAACAGTTTTACCTGTATGATAGTCTGTGTAAGAAGGCAATAGATTCTCCTTTATAGAAGGTCTTCAGGAAGAGTCCAAATGACAACTTCTCCTTTATGTTTTCCCAGAGATTTTTGTTTTTAAGGTTTGGCTCGAACTAAACAGCAACTGACCTTTCCTTAAATTCTTAAAATGCTTATTATGTAACCCAAATTTAACCAGAAGCTAAGGTCCGAAGTCAATGTAGTGAACTGATACAAGGTCCAATATGCTGATAGAAGGCTTTCACAATATGATGACTGAGGGTAATTGAAGTTTTTGTTTGCTTGTTTGTTTGTTGATTTTGTCATGAACCACCCATTCGAGATAGGCAACTAAGTGGCTTGAATTAAGTCTGGTTCAGATTTTTCACCCTAATTAGAATCAGCCTACACAAATATTAGGCTTAAGAAATGAAAAGAATACTTTTATATTATACCTATTCATTAGTAAGATCAGATGCATTCAATGTAAAATGTCCATTCCTGACTGTACTTTCTTAAAAGGTCACTTGCTCCACTATAGATAAATCTTGCTTGAGGAAATCAGAATCAATCTAAACTTGAAATATCATCCTATCCTCCGAGGGTATAAGAATTCTTTGACAAGCTGCCAATTGAAATAAACTGGGATCGAGTGGTTTCTAACAGCCAACATCTCTAGTATGGTTCCATTAAACCCTGAAATATCTCAGGGATCTGAGATAAGATCAGTGTAGTTTTAGAGGATTTTATCTGGTTGAGAAAAGTCTCCAAGATTCAAAACTGGACCTAGGCCAGTCCTAGAATTAATGAAGTCATTTCAGTTTCCTGCACCATTCTTATCTTTATGTCTCCAAATTCTGTTGATTGAAATCGCTTACAGGGAGGGAGCTAAAAGAATTTATTTCTTTGTACTTCTCAGTGGACCAGAATCCATAAGCAGTTCCTAGAGTTTTGCAGTTTACCCCCAAAGGATTCTGTATATTCAGTCTGGTTCAGATTTTTACCTTTGAAGAAAGCAGAGTGGCCTGAGACCTTGATTTCATATACTAGAAACCACTAGAACTAACTTACTTCTTTGATGTTTTTTTTTTTTGTTTTGACATCACCTTTTTTTCCAAGTACCCACCTTTCCCCTTTTCTACCTTGTGAGTCATCTCCTTAAAAAAAAAAATTAAAGCAGGGGAAAAACCTGTCAGGTGAAATCAATCAATACATCAGTTGGGTCTGAAAAAATATGTAATATTTCAAACTTATAGTACTCATTTATCCAAATAAAGAAAGGATACATTTTCATTAGATTCATTAATGCTAAATTAAAAAGTCAATTGCCACAAAAAACCTTTAACTTTTAAAAGTACCCTATTTTCTCCCTCTATGAAATATTGAGTGTACACCAAATCTTAAGTGAGAGTACAATGGACCCAGTTTCAATGCCTTAAGGCAAGAATAATATTGTAGCTTTTTGTAAGAAGTTAAATTCTGAACAATATGACTAGGTCAAGGATGGTTATTCCCCCTCCTCAACAAAACAAGCTAAACAAAAGCAACCAATGATTTATCCATACAGGTTTATTGCTAAGAACAATGATGTAGCAGAAACAAAGTCTGATTTGGATTCAGAAGACTACCTCTGCAAAATACTAGCTCTATGTGTTACTTGTTAAGTCTTTAACCTCTGAGTCTTTGTTTCTTCTACATCAATGTGGAAAAAACAGTCTATCAACAAGCATTTATTCAGGATCATCATTCTGAGTGGTGATAAGACAAAGACAAAAGGGCAACAATTCTTGTTCTTAAGAAGCTTTTTCTCTTATGGTATATTGAATATATAATTATACATATAGTCATATATATAGGTGTATGTATGTATATGTGTGAGTGTATTTTGGTGTATATACCCACATTTACACATATGTGCATACATACATGCATATACACACATACAAATACACCTACATAGACATACACACATATTACACAATAATTGTTGAAACGAGAAAGAACTATTCATAGCTGTGGGATCAGGAAAGGTTACATAAACAAGGCAGTGCTTGAGCTAAACTTAATGCTATCAATGTGTACAAAATTTATAATCTTAAAATTATCTACCTCACAAAGTTTCTGTGATGATCTCCCAATAAAACAACAAATATGCATTTGTGAAGTAAATACTGTGAATCAAACATTATAACAAATAACATTACACATGAATTGATTAATAAAATCTACTTCCTGTGTCTTGAACAGTTCCTACTCCAAGAATGGTCGCTAGTTGTCTCCCAAGCCTAGAACTGTTTCCCTTCTCATTTCTACCTCCTACCTTTCTTCCATCTCAGTTAAAGTCTCAAATACTTCAAGATATTTTTATGTCTTTTAAGGATAGTACCTTCCTTCTGTTGATTATCATACATACACAATGTGTATATACATATACACACATGTGATGCATATGTATATGTGTACTCTGTGTGCATACATGTGCATACATGCACATGTAATAAATACTCAGATATAGATAGAACTCTTTCGTGTATACATATGCATATTTCTTGTTTTTGGATAGCTGTTTACACATTGTCTCTTCCATAATATTGGGAGGTCCTTGATATCAAGGACCGACCTTTGCCTTTCTTTATATTCCCAACACTTAGTACGGTTCCTAGACTCTGTAGTTTGTTGTAATTGTTCTATCATTTCAGTCATGTATATCTTTTAGTGACCCCTTTTGGGGTTTTGTTCTCAAAGATGCTAGAGTGATTTGCCATTTCCTTTTTCAGCTCATTTTAGACATGAGAAATTGAGCAAATGGGGCAAAGTGACTTGCCCAGGGTCACACAGCTAGTAAGTGTTTGAGGTTAGATATGAACTAAGGAAGACGAGCCTTAATGGTTCCCAGACCAGTGCTATATACACTGTATCTTCTAGCTGCCACTAGTAGGTGCTTAATAAATTCTTGTTGATGTGCCTGACTTGGTTTGATGGCATTTTTACTTTTTTTAAAAAATAAGTTTTTTATTGATATATTTTAACATCAGTGTTACAACCAAATATATCCACCCCTAACTCAACCCAGTGACTATTGTATATAAAAAATAAAGAAGAAAAGAAGTGATTCAGCAAAACTAACCAACACACTTTAGTGTAATGTCTTATACAGGATATATAAAAAATCTTAGTGAAATTTTAAGCCATTAAAGTTTCTCTCCCACAGGCCTAGAATAATTCTTTAAAAAAGTCAAATAGAACACTTCCATGAAAATTTATGTAATGAAACTGTTGAGCTATTATTATTATTGTTATTTTATTATGAAATATTTTGATAGATACTGGGAACAAATTTTATAATGCAAGATCTCTGAGTAGAAAAATATAGTCTCATCTAAAATCTAAAAAATATATGCATATCAGTCATAAGTAATGAGTAAGCAATGAGACATTCTGTCCCTGGCACTGTGCTAAATGCTGGGAATGCAAAGAATGGCTAAAATATGAAAACAGTCTCTCAATTCATGGACCATTTTTAGATACATAAACAAAGAAATACAGAGTAGAAGGAAGGGTAAGTTAAGTAGCTGGTGGAGGGAAAATGCCTCCTGAATAAGTTGACTTTTAAGCTGAGTCTTGAAATCACCTAAAAAAATGGCAAAAGTGAGCAAATCAACATTCCAATACTGTGCATAGTCAATATGATGGTTCAAAGGCAGGGAAATCAAATATATGTCATAAAGAAATAAGTCAGTATTACCACCCTATGGAGTGTGCCAAGGGGAATAAAATATAAGAAGAATGGAAAGTTAAGAAGGGAACAGGTTGTGAGTAATCACCTATAGTTAATAATATGAATTAATAATATTAAGCAATAATCAGATATTCAAAAATTTAAATTGATCTGGGACCTAATTGATTATTGGAATATCCATGCCAATAGTTCAGATCACAATCCATTCATGCTTGCCCATACTCTTGACTAGGTCCTCTATATTTTTGCCACAGATTAGTCATTCACTGGGTTTTTTGTTTACTTCACTTTTTCCTGATAACATAAATATTCCAGTGGAACACAAGTTAGCTCTTATCATGGGTCTTTCTATGTGACCAATACATTTCTCTTTTGGCACAGGAAGATATTCATATGCATTTATTTGTTTCTTTTTGTTGCATTTTTCTGTTTTGTAACCTGCTCACATCCAACATACAGCCCTACCTTCTCTGAGTACCCTTCCAGAGTAATCACTTAATGAAGGGCTGATGAATAATTTACAAAGTCTAAGTATTCAATGACCATGAAGTTCAATGATTCACAAATATATGGCAATACTGGAATTGTTATTCACAATAATAGCTTACTTTTTTCTGGGAGATTTGCTATTAAAAGACTTTTCAGTTTCTTAAAAACAATTCAGACCACAATTCTACTAAACATGTATGTATATACACAAGTTATATGCATACGTATATAT
>CM053585.1:334675021-334693914 GCA_028646515.1 Pseudochirops corinnae | reverse complement strand
CTCCTCCCTCTCTCTCCCATGATCTTTCTTTTCCCCAAAGAAGGAATCTAGGGTTTGGGAGCTGTTCTTACTTTGCTTCTTATGCTTATTCTTACTCATGGTTGTTCAGACCGTGATTTTTTTAAATCTCTGTGGGGCTCTGCTTCCAGAAGGGAAAGCTCTGTCCCAAATAGCTGGGGTCCTCCCAGCTGCCGTAGCTCTCAGGAAGGTGCTGGGAACTCTTCCTATTAACTTCCGGCTGACTGGATAGTGAAGACTCCAGAACCGAGGCCCTAGACGGTGATCCAGATCCAGGCTGCTCAACACGAGAGCTCTTGGCCTGAGAACAATCATTCAGTCCCCCTGCTGTCTGCAGGCTGCGGGCAGGAAGCTGCAACGCGGAGGCGGGTGCAAAACCTCTGCCTTTTGCTTTTCCACTCTGGAGGCCTTTCAGCTGGACTGCTTATCTGCCCCTTTCGCAATCCCCACTTGCAGGTGCCGCTAACCCACTCACCTGAGAGGCTCCTCCGCTCCTCCCACCTAGCCGCCCTCAGGGCACAGCCGGGGCTTCAGTCTAGGCTGCTTTCGGTTCATAGTGCTGATATGGTTCCTCGTAGCCGAGCTGACTTTAGTGGGAAGTATCTTTGTGTGCATTTTGGAGTTCTAGGATTGGTTTAGAGTCGTATTTTATGGGTATTTTGGGGTGGCTATGTGAGAGCTGTGATATGTTGCTGTTGCTATGCTGCCATCTTGGCTCCACCCCCACCCCCCACCCCCCACTGACCTTTTACTTTCTCTTTGGAGTTTATGGTTTGAGAAGTCTGGAAACCATCACAGCTACTGGTGATTCATTCTCCTGAATTCTTCTCCAGCCAGTCTGTGCTGCTGGTCGGCCCACTCTTAGTCTGGGCCCTTGTGGCTCATGCAGGACTGCTCAGCCCCCAGTTTGGTGCAATATTTCCCTCCTGCCAGCCTGCAAGGCTGCCTTCACCAGGAGATTAGTTTCTCTCTGTTATTTTGTGAGTTATGTAACGCTAAAATTTGTTTAAAGTCATATTTTACATGTATTGGAGGTGGTTGATGTGTTAGCTGAAGCGATTTTCTTATTTTTGTCTGCCATCTTGGCTCCACCCCCTTATAGAACAGTTCTATAGATACAGACCAACATCCCATACTGTACACCAAGATAAGCTCAAAATATGCATGTGATTTACATATAAAGAGTAGTAATATAAGCAAATTAGGAGGCCATGGAGTGGTTTATCAGATATATGGACAAGGGAAGAATTTGGAACTAAAGAATATATAGTATAGAAAAATTTTTGATTCCATAAAATTAATAAAGTTTGCACAAAGAAAAACAATACAACCAGATTGGGAGGGAAGTAGAAAACTGGGAAAGAATTTTTATAACCAGTGGCTCTAAGTAGGGAGTCAAATTTATAAAAATACAAGTCATTCTCTAACTGATAAATGGTCAAAGGATATGAACCGTCAGAAAAGGAAATCAAAACTGTCCATAGCCATATAAAAATGCTCTGAATCATTATTTATTAGAGAAATTCAAATGAAAACAACTCTGAGGTACCACCTCATATCTACCAGATTGGCTAACATGACAAAAAGTAAAATGTTGGATGCTGGAGAAGATGTGGGAAACCTGGCACACTAATGCACTATTGGTGGAGTTCTGAAGTGATCCAGTCACTCTAGAGTACATTTGGAACTATGCCCAAAGAGCTCTAAAACTGCATATTCCTTGATCCACCTGTATCACTGCTAGTTCTGTATACCAAAGACATCCAAAAAAAAAAGAAAAGGTAAAGGACCTATTTGTACAAAAAATGCATAGTTATAGCAGCTCTTTTTGATGGCTAAGAGCTGGAAATCAAATGGATGTTTATCAGTTGGGTAATGGCTAAATAAGCTGTGGTATATGTTTGCAATGGGGTATTATTGGCGTATGAGAAATGACAAGAAGAATGATTTCAGAAGAACAAAACTTATAAAGATTTGCATGAACTGATACATTGTGAAATGAACAGAACCAAGAGAATATTGTACTCAGTAATAGCAATATTTTTTGAAAAGAACTGTGAATGACTTAGTTATTTTCATCAGTAGGACTAATGATGAAGTATACTATCTGTCACTAGAGAAAGAATTGATATTATTTGAATACAGAATGAAACATATTATTTTTCATTTTCTTTCTTTTTTTTCTTTTATTCAAATCTTCTTATACAAAATGACTAATATAGAAATGTTGCAAATAATCGCATATAACCTATTATCTTAGAAAGAGGGAAGGGGAAGAAAGGAAGGATAGAATTCGGAACTAAAAACTTTTAATAAAAATGTGTATAAAAATGATGAGCAGGTTGCTCTTAGAAAAAAAAAACTGGGAATATTTACATGAACTGATAAAATAAAAAGAACCAAAAATTTTGTATTTATTAATAGTAATATTGAATAACAAAAATTATAAATAATTTATCTATTACTCAAACCTCCCATAATTACCTTTCTTCTCAACAGAAAAGTTTGAATCATAGTTCATTCAAAAAAATATGCCATTCATTGAGAGCTCCTTTTCCCCTCCTCATCTCAAATCATAAAGATACATTCTGCTACTGTTCTCCTTCAAACATCTCACATGAAGAAGTAATGCTTTGATTTCCAAGGCAAATTCCTTTATATAAACACATTATCCTATTCTATCCTATCTTCTCTATGAGATTCCCATCTTGATCATCCTCACTGTTTCACTTTCATCCTCTTCTTGTCTATTGTATTATTCCCTACTGTCTCAAAGCATTCCTATAGCACCTCCATTCTAAAAAAAAAAAAAAAAGCCTCACTTGATTCATCCCTACCTATTAGCTGTCACTCTTTCCTCTGTGACCAAACACCTTTAGATGGCCACCTATGGATGTACATCCTTTCTACTTCTTTTTCTCTCACTCTTGTCTTAATTCTCTAGATCTTATCTTTTGATTTCACCACCCAATTGAAACTGCTCTTTCCAAAATTGCAATCTCTTTTAATTACCAAATCTAATGGTCGTGTCACAATTCTCAAACTTTTTGTCCTCTCTGAAGTCTTTGAATACTCTTCATCACCTCTTCTAGATAATCTCTCTAGAATTCTATGATCCTACTCTCCCTGGTTCTTCTCCAATGTATTGGACTATTTCTTCTGAGTTTCCTTTGTAGCGTTTTCTTTCAGATCATGTCCAATAATGGAGGATGTAGGTTCCTGAGCTATCTTTTCTTCTTTCTCTATAACTTTTAATTTGGCAATCTCATTAATTCCAATGAATTCAATTAGCATCCGTATAGTGATATATTTCTCCAGCTCTTTTAATCTCCAGACTCATATAACCTATTGCCTATTAGATATATTTTACTGGATGTTACTTAGATATCTTAAACTAAAAATGTCTTCTACTCAAATCATTAACTTGCCCCTAAAATTCTACCCTTTTCTTATCTTATCTTTAACTTTGTAGGTCTCGAGGCTCCTCTTAATCACATAGGATGAAATGTTGTTATTGCAATTCTCTCTCAAACTTCACTTCCCCATACCCAATCTATTGCCAAGCAATCTTGATTTCAACTTCCTTGAATAAGACACTTGTTTCCTGCCTTCCTGCATTTTCCCTCACTTACGTTCATGCCTTTAATTTTTCCCCCTTACGTTCACCTCCCTCTTAGATTTCTCACTTCCTTCAAAAGTCAGCTAAAATCCCACTTTCTCCATGAAGCCTTAATAATAATGCCTTCCCTTGGTTCATGATCTCCAACTTAAAACATCTATATTTTAACTGTACATAGTTGTTAATATATTTACTTTCCCATTAGACTCTGAACTCTTTAAAATCAAGTACTGTTTGTTTCTTTATTAGTTTTTCTATACCCAGTGCTCAGCACAGTGTCTGACATATAGTGGGAGCTTAACACATGTTTGTTACTGACTTCCTCTGGAAGTTTCAATCCTAGAGGTTTGTCTTATGGACCAAGAGTTTAAATGACTGTCCGTGGGTCACACAGTTAATATTTCTTAGTGGGCAAACTTGAACCCAATTCTTCCTGACTTAAAAGGCCAGATGCATTTAGAAGTGTATCATATTATGATCAATAAGAGTGACAGATGCCAAAACACAAGTGCCACTTTCTCCAGCTATCACTACTTGGTCAAAGTTTCAAACTAATCACTTATCGTCATAGTAGTTCTTTTCCTAGAAGATTTCTTTTTCAACTGGACCATTTTTCTTTATATAAAGATTTAATATCAATCCTTGTTCTCCCTAGTGGGCATAGAACTGTTTTTTTTTTTTCTGTTCATTTGTTGGTTTTAGTAGATATAGTTTAGTAGATGCGACCTACTTTGGCATCAGAGAGTTAAAAGGAAGAAGACAACTCCTATTTCATTTGTACAAGAGAGAGTAATGACTGGTCAGTTAGAGTTTGCCTGAACATTGTTTCCATTCTCTTTGTTTCCTAATTATTACTTTTCCAGAAATTTAATGTTAAAAAAGATAAAATGTAAATTCCTAAAACATTAACTACATTTTCATTTGTCAAAATAAAAAAAATAACATAAAGGAAAGAAATAGGTGGATGCTAATTTAGACAAAGTGATGCATGTCAATTTGGTTTAAGACAATTGTCATTCTTCATCTCACAAATTGTTAGTATTCATGACTTTAGCTTGTTCTGGTTTCACATTCAATGATTTGGCAACATATTGCTCAAAATAGGCATAAATCCAATGAGGTTGTTTCCATAATTAATCATAAATTATACTTGCAGCTCTACATGCAGTGATCTGTAAAAATTTAATTAAAAAAAAAGAATGGTGTCAACTCTCAATTCTGATTCAGTGATTCTTTGATTCATTTGTTCTATTATATTTATTTAAATAAAGTTTCTTGATGCAAAAATGGAAATGTGCCCAAGTGACTACCTAAGGACTGAATTAATACCTTGAAAAAGAACCAGGAACTAAATGAGATGTCCTAAATATTGTATGAGATGAACTGGAGCTTTAACATTAGCTTCAAAGCATCTCAGTCCATACATTAATTTAGTTTTTTTAAAAGGTTCAATCAATAAACATTATCTTCAAAATAAATTTGTATCATTTGCTTTTACATTATATACATTTCTCTGTGAATACCACCACCCTTATCCGTCATCTTCTACGAATCTATCCTTTATAAAACATAAGAAAACACAAAAGTAGTTGATAGTAAGGTTTAAAAAATAACTAGCCAACAAATTGAAAAACTCTCCCTTTTATATGTAGAGATCCATACCTACAGTCCTCCCACTTCTTCAAAGATGTAAAAAGAAGTGTTTTCCTTTCTCTGTTTTGGGCGACTAGCTTGGTCAATATGCATCTACAAAATTCAGTTTGTATTTGTTTTGCTGTTGTTGCTTCCATTTATATGTTTTAATGTTTTATTTATTCTAATTACTTAGATATGCATGACTTCATATGTCTTCTCATGCTTTTCAATACTCTTCATATTCTTCATTTCTCATAGGAGGCAATATGCCATTATTTATTCCTGAGTTAACAAGGTATTTATCCAATTATTCAATAAATATTTCAGGCAGCTAGGAGGAATAGTATCTGCAGTGATAGGCCTGGAATCACGAAGACTTATTTTCATGAATTGAAATCAGGTCTCACAAACTTAGTAGCTGCATGACCCTGGGCAAGTCATTTAACACTATTTGCCTCAGTTCCTTATCTCTAAAATGAGCTGGAGAAGGAAATGGAAATCACTCTAACACTAGAGTTTCTTTACCAAGAAAACCCCAAATGTTGTCAGGAAGTGTAAGACATGACTTAAAAATGACTGAAATCCTAGAAAGAAGGAGGGAATCCAACATTATGATAAATGCAGGGTTGAAAACAAAAGGCAGAATCTCGCCCAGCTCTTAGGGTAATCACCTTTTAATGGAGTAGAGAGCATGCAAACAAGGTATAGGGATAGTTGGAGCTAACCTCCAAGGGAAGTCACTATCTTTAAGGGAGATTTGTAAAGACTGCTTTCAGATGATGGGATTTTAGCTGAGACTTGAGGGAAGCTAGGTCTCCAAAGGCAAAGATGAAAGGAAAAGAATTCTAGGCATTCTGAATATACATGGAGAAAAATGGAGTCTCTTGTTGCAGAAATAGTAAGAAAGGTAGTGTCATGGGATTTCAGATTAATATAAAGATGAATAATATATAAAAAAGGTTTGAGAGGTAGGAGTATAGCTTATTAAGGACTTTGAAAGTCAAACTCAGACTTTTATAATTGATCGCAGAAGTAATAGGAAGGCTGTGGAGTTTGTTAAATTACTTAAGTTATTATTTATTGAGTTTATTGTAATATTTGTTATTGTTATTAAGAATTGACATGGTCATATTTGCTTTAAGATCAATTTGGCGGTGAGTAGGGGATTGATTCAAATGAGCGGAGATTCAAGGGAGAGATATCAGTCAGCAGGCTCTTGCAAGGATGTAGGAACAATCCAAAGCTGAAGTTTGACAGGGCAAGACTAGGGGTGGATGCCAGTTAAGAAGAAAGCGTACAGCTGAGATGGTTGACCAATGGGACAATATGGAATATAGAGAACAATGTGGGGTAGTACTAAGAGTTGGAAACATTTAAAGTCACAGGGAGAATGAAGAATAATTTTACTAGCTGGAATGGAAAAGAAAAATGTGAAATGGTAAAATACTATGTTCCTATAAATGAATTTCAGAAATCACGTACATAAAAAGAGCAATAGATCATGACAAATTAGTAGACATATGAATTTAGAAGATAGGATATTTTAGTGCATATCTATACCTATATCTGGATAGATAGATAGATAGATAGATAGATAGATAGATAGATAGATTAGATAGATAAATAATGTATGGGTGGATGTTGAAGGTCCTTAGTTCTTGATGTGAAACAATTATCCAGCCCAAGACAAATTAGAAGGTCCACAGGAAAGGTCTGTCTCACTAGGATGATGTCCAGACCTGGAGTGTTGTGCAGATCCAGTGGCACTCAGCTAGTCAGCAGAAGGCTTTGGAGGCATATCAGCGACAATAACAGCTTCTGGGGCCCTCAGCCTACAGATGGTAATGGTGTCGGACCGTGGGTCAGAAGGAGATTACAAAGAACCTTTGCTGGCACATAGCTCAGGAAGCTGTTATATTGTCCACAAAGAGCTCTGGATGAGAGTCCTAGGGTAAAGAAGACCGCTAGCACATTAGCACTTGCACCTGCAAAGGAACAGGGGCAATATTCACAATCCTAGGCCATAGAAGAGTACTTGTGATCACTCGCAAAGGAGCAGGAAAAAGATTCCTGACATAAAGATTCAAGACATAAAGAAAGACAAGACAAAAGATTCAAGACATAAAGAAACACTAGTGCTTGTGGTTGTAGGAGTACAGAGGCAGAAACTACATTTCCAGAATATATGTAAGCATACATATCAGTTGAACCTGATGGAAGAATGACCAGAACCTATGGTGGCTATGAAAATGCTGGCATAATTCTGAATCATAAATAAAACAGACTCTCCACATGCAAGACAGAACCAAAACATTTATTCAACCACCAGAAAGCTGAATCCTAACACCAGAAAGTTAAATCCTTTATAGCAACAAAGAAATCTATACCCAATAACAATGCATGGGGCACCACCATCCGCAAGTCTTCCCCACCTAGGATCTTTCCATAAATATGAACACTCACAAATTACTGCCTGCTTCCTCTCTCTCCCTCAATTCTAACTACTCTGATCAACCTCCTCTCAGCTCTGCTTCACCCTTCCTGCCCCACCCCTTCCTGCTCCATGCGACTTAGACTCATGTGTCTTAGGCTTTCATGTTGCTTAAGCAGGACACATGGTCCAGTTAATGAATGGGAAAGATCTTCCCATTTACATTACCATTATACTAGTCAGCATCAGAGTGGGGCTTTTGGAAGAGGATATGGTGGTCAAAGCAACATGAGCATTTATGATCAAGTTTTACATGAAAACTTCAGTGATTTTCAATCAAACATTGCATAAGAACCCAAGGAACAATGAACAAAAGCTACTAGAGTAATAGGATCTGTGTTTCCATGGGAGTTAATGGAATGAGACAGTTGTCTGTCATGTCCAGTATGAGTGGTAGATGGGCAATGTAATCCTGATCAATGAGTCTTGATCATTTTTTAAAAAATAAATAATATTCAATAGTTTTGCAATAAAAGCTCATGATTTACACTTACTATAAGTGAAATCAGGAGTGTTTCTTAAATGTCAGGTTTAGTATTTTTGGACACAGAAAAACACATTCATCTAAGATGTAATAACCAAGATGAGTAAAGACTGTGTTAAACAATTTTAGCTTTTCTCAAGGTAGTTATGTTACAGGAGTATACTTACGCAGTAAGTATATTTAAGTTACAGCAGTTTCAGTTATGTTAAATGTTGCCCTTATACCACATTACACAGAACACTTTGAGATGCATGTGGGGAGAGATGCTTTTTTTGTAAAACAAATATAGGAGCTGTGTCTGTGATTTAAAAATGAAATATTTGACATGTTTGTTCTAATTTATTTTGTTTAGTATCCCCTAAGGCATATATGTTTAAGCTTTTTTTGTTTTTAAGTTAATGTGGTCAATTTCAAGATGCAATATAGATAGTGTAGAATTTTGGTCTCTTTCTGAGACCTTGCTTTAAAATTTTGTTGTAATTTGATTGCATTTTCGGTATACTGCACTAAATGAAATTTATTAAACAAATCTTCCTTTCAAAAATAGGGAGAGAGTGGAGCAACTACCAAGGGAAACTGCTCTTATTCTCTACAACCAGGAGTAAAATAGAAAATGAAAGAATCCACTGGTCACTTCCTGAAAGAGATCAGAAAATGAAAACTTCCAGGAGTATGATAGTCAAGAAACAGAGTTGCCCGGCCAAGGAGAAATAATTGCAAGTAATCAAAAAGAAATGAAAATTATTGCAAGTAGTCAAAAAGAATTGATTCAAATATTATAGAGCCATAGTCAAGATTTCATAAGATGTAGCAAATTCTACATTAAGGAATCATATGACTGGGAATATGATATTCCATAAGGCAAAGGAGTTAGGATTATAACCAAGAATTCCCCACCCAACAAAACTGAATATAATATTTAATGAAACATGGGATTTCCAAGTATTCCTGGTAAAAAAAAAAAAAGCTGAATAGAAAATTTGAATTCTACATAAAAGACTCAAGTGAAGCATAAAAAGAGAAATTTGAAAGAGAAATCAAGAGGGATTCAATAAATTTAAATAGGTTTATATTCCTATATGGAGGTAGTCAGAAGAAATATGCACAGAGAGAGGGCACAGGAGAGAATTGACTATGATAGGATAATTTTCAAAAAGTTAAATTAAATTGAAACATGAGAAAGAGAGATGTACTGGGAAAAGAACAGGGAAAAAATACATTCAATAAAAGACCACAGAAACAAAGATTAAAAATTTAATTAGAAACTAATCTAAATCTAAAGAAGGATAAATTTTAGAAATAATTAATAATTTCACTAAAGAAAATGACCAAAATTAGACAATGTACCAGAATTTATGTGGAGCAGTCGTTGCAGTACTTAAAGGAAAAGTTAAGCTCTCTAGATGCTTACAGCAATAGAATAGAAAAAGAACACAGCAAGAAATTGGATATGCAAGTTAAAAAAATAGAAAAAAGCAAATTAAACATCCTCAATTAGATACAAAGTTGGAAGTCCAAAGAGACATTAATAAAATTGAAAGTAAGAAAAGCATCAAACTAATAAATAAAACTAGAAACTCTTTTTATGAAAAAAACACAATAAAATAGATAAACCATTTGTTAATCTGATTTAAAAAAAAGAAAAAAGAAAACCAAATTATCAGTATCAAAAATGGAAAGGGTGAATTGGTCACCAATGAAGAGGAAATTAAAGTAATAATTAGGACCTATTTTGCCAAACTATATGGCAATAAATCTAGTAACATAAGTAAAATGAATATTTCAAAAAATATAAATTGCCCAGATGACCCAAAGAAGTAGAAAACTCAACTATCCCTATGAAGGGTGGTTTGTGTGGAAAAGTCATAAATGAGCTCCCTATGAAAATATCCTCAGTTCTGGATGGATTCTAAAGTGAATTCTACCGGATATTTAAAAAAAAAATAATTCCAATACTATGTAAAATAGTTGGAAAAATAGGCAAAGGACGAGCCCTTTCAAATTTCTTTTATGATACAAATATGGTATTTATACCTAACAAAGGAAAAACTAAAAGAGATAAATAAAACTATGCTAATTTTCCTCATACACATTGATACGAAAATGTAAATAAAATACTAGCAAGATATTGCAACTATATATCAGAAAGCTCATACATTATGTCCAGGCAAGATTTATACTAGTAATGCTGAGCTGGTTCAATATTAGGAAATCTATCAATAACAAAACCAACATCATATGATTACCTCAAGAAATGCAGAAAAAGCTTTTGATAAAATACAGCCTATTAAATACACCAGAAAAAAAGCAAATTAATTAATTAATTAAAAAAAGAACTAACTAAAAAAATAAAAAGCAAATTACTAAAAAAAAAAAAAAACAATCTCATTCTTTATACCTGCTTTCTTCATTAGTTTGTCAACTATATTTCTCTTGAAGGCATGAAATTGTCAGTATAAGTGACAATTGGAAGAATGAAACTTTTTATCTTAAAACATAGTGGCAGAATGTAAAGCTGTGCTTCCTAGAAAGTATAATTCAGATCTAATGGGCTAAATCAAATTGTCTTATTTGAAATTGACCTAATATAGTTACATTTTCAGAATTTTCTGTAACCCAAGCACTGCTACCTACTTATAAATTTAGAAAATTCCCAGTTTATTGTATAAGTGGAAAACAAATATGTGTCATAACAACATATGTATTCTAGTGCTTGCCACTGGATCCTGAAGTGAAGTCTGGAAGTCTTTTGATTTCTCAAGTACTTGAAAACACACTGAATGAATATTATTACCCCAACTCTTTTGCCCTCACCCTCAAAAACTACTCTCCAGAAAGCAATGTTGATGACTTCAGTAAAAATGATATTTAAACTGCCCTATACTCTGAGAGTGTGCACTCATAAATAAATGAGTCAAAATTATATTCACATTTTCCATTTCCATGGAAAAAATGATTAAGGAACACAAAAGTTTTACATGTAAACAGATACAATAATTTGGATATGATAATGAAACAATCAGCTTCTTCAGTGATGCATGATAATTTTAGTTAAATTATTTTTGATTGATTCATGTATATTTCTTTATTCCTACCACAGCATTGTGGGGAAAAAATAAAAAGGCATGTGTAAGCCTATACAGAATTTTTTTTTAAATTATCCTAAAGGTAATTCTTTTTTTGTGTTTTATATATGGTTTTTGCTTCTCCCTCTATGTGCCCAAACGTATCCTTTGAATGGGGAGCACTTTGAGAGGAAGGCTTGAATAGGATGCATAACTTCATTTTTCTCATCCTGAACTTTTCAGGAAGTATGGAATGAAAGATAAACAGATACAGATAGATAGGAAATAGATAATAGAGGAGAAATGGAGATTTAGATATTTATATAGATGTAAGTAAATAGAGATCATAGTTATGTAGATCTAGAGATAAATATGGCTATAGATAGAGATAAGACATTGATATAAATACAGTGCTTACTGAGTTCATAGCATGTCTCAGGCACTGAGCTAAGTCTTGGAGACAAAAATTCAATAAGATTACAGCCTCTATCCATAAGTAATTTACATTCTAATAAAGGAGACAACATTCCCCCCACACACACACACACAAAAGAGCTGGAAAGCAGGGATGGAGAAGAATTGTTCCCAAATGGTTGCAAGCCTTCTAAGGGAAAAAGGCGAAAAGGTTCACAAAGACAAAGATAAGGCCAAGAGGGAAGAAAAATATGGCCCTAGACTTTGCCTGTCTTTGCCTAGGGTGAAATAAAATAAATTTCCTGTTAATTTCACTCTAAGTAAACTCTATATCTCAGGAACAAGAAAAAGAAAAAAATGTCAATTACTTATTGTGTTACTCCATCCCTTTGCTTAAGTTCTGCTATCCTATTTTGCTTTCTTCATTGACTTGACGATGAATTTGTATGATTTTTTTTACAGCCTAAAGTCTTTTTTAATGCTATTTACAATAAAAGTAAAGAAATACTGCAATAGACAATAAAGCTGTCTACAATTTTTAAATAAAGAACTGACTTATCAAATCGAGAGATTGCTGACAGAGAAAACTCATCTTTTAAGTGTCAAAGCACTTAATAAAAAATTAAACAAATTTTAGCACCAAACCCCATACTTTATAAAGAGCCAAGAAGTAACATCAATTTGTAAAACTTGGGATTATTACAAAACTCTGAGAATTTGCAGAAACAAATGTAATAATATCATGTTCTCAAAGTTAAAGTGATGAAGTTAAAACTTAAAAAAATATACATTGCAAAACAAAAAGCAATAATCACTAAATAGGTAAACTTCAACCAAAAGGAAAATCTGAAGCATTCTTAGAAGAAAAAAAAAAAACAGTAAGAATAATTGTGAATGAGAATATTGCAGTTGCAAAAGCTCCAAGCAAGAGTAACAGGAAAATGTAAATAAATGGATATATTCAGAAGAAGACTAACTAATGAAACCAAATATTTCATGTTTATAAATAATTCCTGAAAAAAATAAATAAAAGATAATGAACAGATGAAAACAGTAATCATCAAAATATATAAAAATATCTAAACAACTAGAGACAAGGTAGGTTACAGAAAACTGGGAGAAGGAAGAGAGCTTGAACTAAATTAATAATTATTTGGATTAATTCCCAGACTGCACTATAAGTGAATCAATATGTATGTTCAGGGGGAGGGGGGGAAAGGGGGAAGCATAAAACTGGGAAGTTGCTTAAGTGGGGAAAAGGAAGGCAAAAGAGATTGAAGCAAGAAGTGGATTCTCATAAAAACCAGAGAGGAGTAAAGAAGAGAAACTTACTTTGTTTAATATCTCAACAAAATTTGATGTTATGCATATAGGATAATAGAATAAAATCAATAGATGTCAGAGAGAGGATGGAGAAAAGTTAGAAACCAACCTAGAGGGTGACAGGAAATGATATCAGTAAGTAATATTTTATGAGGTGGAAGAGAGTATATGTCTTTATTAAGAGATATGAGCTGATAAGTGATTATAGTAATGGGAATGGTCACAAAAGGAGACCACCTTCTTTGATCAAGTGTTATACTACCCAGAACTACATTCTATCTGAGGAGATGGGATAAACGGGTTCCATATTAGGATAGCCAATAACCAAGATCTTTGTGAGGACATATAAATAGTGTTTGGATAATCTGACCTTCTGAAAATAGAGTGATCATAATAAGAAGAGGAAGTATGAATTCAGTGGGCCTCATATATCAAGATACTGAATTATATCCATCTGAGATGCTGTTTCCTTCATGAACTGATATTTTAATGTGCAGGAAAAGCCATATCAAAATAATAATAAGCATGAAAAATCACAGTATATGTGAATATAAGTACATATGGAAATTTATATGTACACAAATATTTGAATAGATACAAATAAAATTCTCAAAAATGTTAACATAACCTATCCAGTAAATAATATACTGTGACCAAATTGCATTTGTACCATTGGTGCAGAAATGGCTCAGCATAAGACAAACATATGATTAATTATATTAAAAGAAAAAAAGTATTCAAATGATATTATATCAGTAGAAAGTGAGAGCAAAAAGCTTTTCACAAAATAATAAATTCGTTGATCTTTCAAAAATAATAAGCAACAAAAGTGTATTTAAAGAAACATATATGCAGATATACATTTTCCTTTCATATGCCTAGAATTCATGTGTGCTCTGGTTTTGTTTCTGCTCATTTTAATTATGAATTTTTAAAATAAAATCTTTCCAGATTTCTTTTCAAAGGATTCTTTCTGCTGGAGTTTAAAGCCTGGGTAGCTTATGTAGACATAGTAGAGTAGTTATCAGTAAATTAAATTGCATTTCAAATTCCATTAGTTCCATTTAGCAGAAATAGCCCTGATCTTGGAGTTGGAAGATATGGGTTTGAATTCCAATTCTGTAGCTTATTCACTTTTTGATATTGAAGTCTAATTTTATTAAGGCTAATTTTGCCTCTCTTCATAGTGCCTTCTTTCATTCTGAAATGAAATATTTGAAGATTATCATCCTATGTCCATTTTTTCCCAAGATAAGAAAGCTAGGACATTTTTTTTTTGATGCATCTGACACATGGTTGTCCAGGATATTCTTCAACACTTCTACTGTGGTGTAATCTACTGCTGCTTGTTCTTGAAGGCTGCCCCATTACACTTCACACCAGTTCTTCTGTTTTATTTTACCCCACCCCCACCCCAGGAAATTACTTCTATTTCTAATGACAAAGAATGATTTTCATTATATGATTACACTTTTCTTGTCCAATGGAGGGGTAAGAAGCTATTGAATTTCATCTATTTTATTATTAATTTTATTTTTGTTAAGACAAGCACTGGGGCATAATAGAGAGAAAGCAGGCTTCAGAGTCATTAAGACTTGGGTTCAACATTGCATACAGTTAACAGCCACATTGTATGATGACTAACTTGGATAGATTCATCTCTTCTTAGCAATGCAAGGATCTAAGACTCATGATGAAAATTGCTGTCCACATCCAGACAAAGAGTTATGGAGTCTGAATGCATATCAAAGCATATGATTTGCTCTCTCTTTTTCTCTCTCTCTGTCTCACTCTCTGTCTCTCTCTCTTTCTCTCTCTGTCTCTCTGTCTCTCTGTCTCTGTCTTTCTCTCTCTCTGTCTCTGTCTCCCTCTCTGTCTCTGTCTCTGTCTCTCTCTCTTTCTCTCTCCCTTCTTTTTATGTGATTTTGCTCATTGGCTCTGATTCTTCTTTACAATATGACAAATGTGAAAATAGGTTTAATATGAATGTGTATGTTGAGCCACTATCAATTTATATGCCATCTTGGGTTGGGGGTAGGGGAGAGATAGGGAGCAAATTTGGAACTCAAAATCTTATGGAAGTTAACGTTGAAAACTAAAAATGAATTTTAAAAAAGAAGCGGGTTCAAGTTATTCCTCAGACACATCCTGGGAATGTTATCCTGGAGAAATCCTTTAATGTCTCAATTTTCTAGCCAATTCTTTAAGATGACAATTTGCAGAGAAAGTATTGATTTGAACTAGTAGATAGAACTTCCTCATCCATGAGTTGCTTATATCAGTGAAATCAAGTGTCCCCTTCCTTTTCTGTATTACTATTTTATATTGTATTATTATTGAATTTTAACAAAAATAAATCTAGAGAAAGCAGAATCATAAATTGTCATCTGGACCCTATAAGAAATTGCTCCATGATAGCATAAGTAATGTTATATGAGCACTTTTATTATGCATAGTCTAACTTGCCAGCAGAAGGAGCCCAGAGAGAGGGGTGAGGAAGAGGTAGAAGACAGGAATGAGGGAAGAATTTGGACTTAAAATGCTACTTAACACTTTCCAAAGAATCTCTCACCACTCAGCAAAACAATAGTAGTTTATTTACTTTATGCTTCAAAATTCATTCCAAAAATGAAACAAATTACTTTGGTAACCATGAACAAGTCTTCAGTACAATTCTGCTTCTAAGATTATTAATATTCCTAGAAGGTTAACAATAGCTCACTTTCATGACAGCTTTCTGCATCTTATACCTTCAATGTGGGACTATAAATATCCCAATTCCTTTGTAAAAATTATCTGGACATAAACTAAGGAAAACATATTATTATAGAAATTCCATTTGACAATTCATGACCACATAGGAATAAAGTTGGTGCCCACTATGAGAACAAATTCTTTTCTGGAAACATCATCTCAGTGCAGATTATGATAGAGTGATATAGCTCAAGACTGAACTGGATCTCTGGATTAGTATATTGTCACAATTTGAATTATAACTCATCCACACCAGCTCATCTTGTGCAAATATTGTTCCTTTCCTACCAAAATCTGTTATCATCATAAAAACATCAAAAAAAGGTTCTAAAAATTATGAAACATCACCACCACCATTATCACCATCACCATGACCACCACCACCACCACCACTATCATCACCACCAGCACCACCACCACCACCACCATCATCACCACCACCACCACCACCACCATCATCATCATCATCATCATCATCATTATCATCACCATCTTTGTTGTCTTTACCTTAACTAGCATTCATGTAGCACTTATACCAAGCACTTTGATAAGCATTATACAGCACTTACAACATGTCAAACACTGTGCTTGGTGTTTTAGAAGTATTTCATTTCATTCTCACAACTACCCTGAAAGTTACGTTGATTTGTGTTTGCTTCAGTTTGCTCAACTCTGAAAGATTAAATGATTTGTCCATGGTCACAGAACTAACTGGGTGTCCAAAGCTTGATTGGAATTCAAGTTTTCCTGATTGCATGCCCAGAACTCTATCCATTGTGCCACCTAGCTGCTTTGCTTAGAGATTATTTACTGCAACTTACACTTGAATAGGAATTACCTTTACAATATCTGTGAAAAATGATTGGTGATCATCCAGTTTCTTCTTACATAGCCACAATTAGTGAACATACACGCTTGGTATATAACAGATTCTGTGATAAATAACTGGGGATAGAAAAAATAGTCTCTACTCTCAGAATTGATGGGATGGAGAACATATAAGGTCTCAGATAGGCCTATTATACTTTGAGATAGCAATAATTTTTAGGAAGTATTTTTCTTTTATTAAACTTGTAGCAAATGCAGACTCTTTGAGCCCTTATCTCAACTTTCAATTCCACCACATGATTAGCTATCAAATGTAACGGTACTACATCCAATCTGACCTCCAGGGGAAGCCCTAAGGAGTTCAGAATTATTTATCCTAATAATACAAAAAATATCTCATGATAACTTAAAAGACATTAATGGCTTACTTCTTGAGATGATTGTCAATTAAAAAACATCTGGTCAGCCATAATTAAATATCTTTCACAAAGGGCTATTTACTAAGTTGGCACTATAAAAACAGTTGATACAAAACTATCCCCAAAAATCTGTGTTATATTTGTACACAAATTCACACAGAATCCAATGGAATATAGGCTCAATTTTATTGATCCCACATGGTGCAGAGATATCACAGATCCTGGTTCCTGGAAAGTGTTTTCCCCCTTCATAGGGGTGTTCAAAAAGGTGTCTGTAGGCATGTGTTAGATTCTTTTCTCAGCTATTTTTAGAATGTCAAATCCTAATCTCATTTGTCATTTGCTTCTGATTTAGATATGACCATTACGTGTTACAGGGATGCTGCTAGGATACTGATGGGAAAATTGAAAGTCCATTGGGCTTCTGAAGTTCACAGATTCCTTCTCTGATCAATGATGGTAGGTTAGAGAAGGAGGAAAGGAGAGGGCCAGGGCAGAGAAAAGGGTTTTTCTTTCCTAGCTAAGAGACTCCTCAAAGGGTTAGGCCAGGATATTTTCTCTTTATTTTTCATATGCTGAAATCTCTGTCTCTCTTCTGCTAGATTTTTTAAACTTTAGTTCTGATATGACCTTCTACTTTATAGATGACCTATGAGGCCTGACTAAGTTTCCTCATTCAATCCATCACTCTTCCTGTCATTACTGTAATGTCACTCCAATACATCAGGACTTGTCAATATCAATCTAAAATATTGCCTGTCAATAATTGTATTCAACTGTGTTAGATTATTTGTTACAACCCTATTAAATGTGCAAACTTATTTTTTTTCTATGTGTGAGGCCTCAACAGGTTCCTCAGTCTCAACAAATCACCTATTCCCTATATTGTTAGAAAGAGATCAGATTTACATAAAAGGACTTACTCTTCTTTGTTATTTCCCACATTAAACTTGCTTTGCATCTTTACTCAACCTAACCTCCTTCGCTTACCTCTCAAAAGAAAGCTCTCTTCTTTTCCAAGAGTAAATCCTACAGATACATTGTTGGTTCTATCACTTGCTTCATTTTCCTTGACTCCACTCCATATATTATGCATTTATTAATGAAACAATATTTATTAAGCTGCCAGCAGCTATGCAAGGTGCCCAAGATGCAAAGAAAAAAAAAGAAAGTCCTTTCCTGAAAAAGCTGAAGTTCTTTTGGGAAATATATGTACATATACATACATACATGCAATCATAAAATCATACATACATACTTACATAATGTAAATACACACACATATGTATATGTGTGGATAGATAGATAGATAGTTAGATAGACACTATATCAGTCCACCATAACATTTTGTTGTTGTTTGGTTGTTTCAGTTGTGTCCAATTCTCTATGACACTATTTGTTTTTGTTTTATTTTGCTTTTTGGCAAAGATACTGGAGATTTTTGCCATGGCCTTCTCCAGCTCATTTGCTTGTTTGTTTTTGTTTTTTACAAGTGAGAAACTGAGGCAAACTGGATTAAGTGACTTGCCCAGGGTCACACAGCTAGTAAATGTCTGAAGCTAGATTTTAACTGAGGGAGTTTTTAACTTCTTGATTCCAAGCCTGATGCTCCATTCACTTCACCAACCAGCTGCCCCAGGCAGGACATCAAGTACTGAAAACACAGTACAGATAGGGTTCTGTATAATTGGGTAATTGACAACGATTATGAATATTTTCCTCAATAGTGGTTAAGATCGTTAAAATTTTCAAATAATGTTAACAGTAGTAGACCTGGAGTTCTATTCTTATAAGGAAGATCTTTTCTTAAAGAATTTTATATTCTCTCAATATTACTATGTTC
>CM053585.1:334657456-334674521 GCA_028646515.1 Pseudochirops corinnae | reverse complement strand
CCTTGATTTACAGACAAGGAAGATGAATCTCAGCTAAGATAGTCAACTTGCCTAAAATCACAAGATATGAAGCTACAAGAGCCTAATATTTTTATATTACAGTATCTTTACAAATAAAGAAACTGAGGCCCAAAGAGAGGCTGTAAATGATAATGTTACGATGTCAAGCCGGGTCTTTTGACTCCTATTCTTGTACCTCCATTGCTTCTTCACATTGTCTTTCTCAGAGTTTTCTTCCACATTGCAATATGGTCCCTCTCTAGAGATATATACTCAATTATGTAGCCTCTATGGCAATGGTTGCTATTCATCTGTTAGTGATACCTAACCTTGTGAACTTCTGGAAACCAGGCAACCTATCACCAAATCCTTCTTACAGCACAGGTAAGAAGCTTAAAAAGGTGGTATTCTGCCAAAATACATTCTCTCTCTCTGTCTTGTTGTTTCTCTCTGTCTCTCTCTTTGTCCCTCTGTCTCTCTCGATGTCTCTCTCTCTCTCTCTCTTTCTTTCTCTCTATCTCTCTCTGTCTCTCTCTTACTCCTTCCCTCCCTACCTTCCTCTCTCTCAAAAATTTGAATAACTAGGAAATAAGGTGTTTGCAGATCATGAGATTTTGGCAAAGTTTTCATCTTAGTCTAGCAAGTAGGCATATTCAAGAGGAGAAAAAGAAATGGAGATTGCTGTCTACAACATCTCCATTTTAACAACTTCACCTACATGAGGGGAAAAAAAAACAAAAACAAAACAAAAAACAAAACAGTCTTGTGGCTCTTTTGTATCAATTGCACATTATATTGTTAATTTCCATTCTCTAATATTTGTTTCAAGTAGCCTTTCTTTCTCTTGTCATGCATGCTAACTTTTTGATATATGCACGTAAAGTCATTCACAAACATACAGACACAAAATACATAGTTTAAATTTAGATACACACAGATGTAGACAAAAATAAAGACACGAATAATATTGAGGTTTAGATGTCAATATGACACAGGATGGCATGAATATATAATAAGATGTCAATGTAAATTTAGATGCAAAACATGTAGGCATAGGTGTCGATATAGATATGGACATAGATAGATGCAGATATAAAGGCATAAATAGAACAATAAGTCAGCTAAGATACATGGAAGTTTAGAGGTGTGTATATATGTATATGTGTGTATGTTTGTGCGTGTATGTGTGTGTATATATGTGTGTGTATAAATAAATATAAATAAATTATACACACATGCACACACACATATGTGTAAATATAGTTATTGACAAAGGTAAGTATCAGTATAGACATTTACACTTGCATTCACATGTACAATTATATCATGTGATGTCACAGTTTAAACCCATCTCCTCCTAACTCCAAAGATAGCCTAAATCCATGCCACACACGATCTCACTTTCTGCATTTATTCTTCTTTTAGAACTTTTTAGAACATCAAGATACCAGAGCTGGAAGGGGCCTCAGAAGAGTCTAGGTCCTGCCCATAAATGGACAAGAAAATCTTTAAAATCGCTGACAAGTGGTCATATATCATTTACTTAAAAATGTGTAGCAAGAGGGAAACTTATGATTTTCCTAGCAATCCATTTCACTTCCGGAATGCTCTCATTGTTAAGAGGCCTTCCTAAAATACATTAAACCTAAATTTCCCTATTTGCAACTTTTAATCACTTGTTCAATTCTGCCCTGCTAAATGAAGTAACTAGATGGCATACTGAGTAGTGTTGAACTTGAAGTCGGAATTCAAATCCATACTCATCAACTTAACTTCTCACTTAACTTCTGTTTGCCTCAGTTTTCTCAACTGTAATACGGCAGTTATAACAACCTCACCTGTCTACAATGCTACCTCACTGAACTGTTGTGAGGATCAAATGAAATTATATTTGTAAAGCACTTAGCACAATGCCTGGCACATGGTAGATCCTAAACAAATGCTTACTCTTCTCTGCGTCCTCCTAGATGGTAAATCTCTAGGATTATTTTAATCAAATTATTTTTAAAATGCCCTCAACTTGTGGAAATAAAACTTATGTTAAGTACCATAAAGAAGGAACATTTGCCTTCCTACACAGTCACACGCCTCTGAAATCTGAATGCAAGCCAAATGATGGCAACTTGGCAGTAGATGTCAACGTTCTTTTCAACAATAATTTTTAATGCTGTTCTTATTCAGTAACACATAAGAAAATGCACAATTCAAAAGAAAGACAGGTAGTTATAACTTATTTTGTGCTGCTGATATTTCAGTTACAGTTAAACTACCTGCACTCTGACAAGTTTCTTAGATTCTCCCTAAAAAAATGGCCAGCAATGATCAGCAACATAGAAAACAACAGAGTAATGAGTTCTGACATACAGGACATCAGGTCTCATTTGGTATTCCCACTTGGGTATGAGCATTCTTCAAGATCACAGTGAAATTTACAAAATTGCCTCCAGTAGAGTAAGTGTGGAAATCATGTCATGTTCCAAAATAATAAAAAAAAAAAAAAAAAAAAAAAAGGAAAATGTTCTTTTCAGTTTTCCCCTTCTGGTTTAATATGCCAAATGTTTTGCAGAATTTGAATATTTCCCTACAGCCACGTATTTCTAGCTTTGTTTTCTTTAGAAATATATTTTTTAAAATACTGGCTGGCTTTCCATTAGCCTCTACTCCACAGCATTTGCCCCCTGTGTCCAAAGGAAATGGTTTTAAAAAACACAAATTTGTGAATGTCAACAAATATTTGTTGGCAGTCAAAAGCACTGAGATTTAGTTAATTATTATTAGACTTAAGAATGTCTTGTGTTAACAAGGAAAAGAACTGTGAAATTAAATATTATTCTGTTTATTGAAACTTTTCATACTACTGCCTATAATGGAAGGTTTTAATGTAAATTTAACAGATTTACTTGAACCAAATTCAGTAAGATACTTAAAAGCCTAAGGATATGATGGAAATGTTTCATCAATTTTTTTTTAAGATGAAGTAAGGCTGACTTCCAGTGCCAAGATGGCTCAGTGAGGGAGGAAATCCTCTTGAAGCTGCAGATGCTGCTTTCCTGTACTCAGATCAATTCTGAGGCTCTTTTCTCGTAGTGTAGAGGAGAATTTGAGAAGGCTTCAAGAGGGTTTCCTCCCTCACTGAGCCATCTTGGCACTGGAAGTCAGCCTTACTTCATCTTAAAAAAAAATTGATGAAACATTTCCATCATATCCTTAGGCTTTTAAGGTCTGTCAGTTTCTTCTTGGTAGCTTGTAATATTTGTTCCTTTATCTGTTGATAAGAGAGAAAGGAACAAGAACAGCAACCAGCCTTACTGCAGGGGTCCTGCAACAAGGCTCTAAGTCTATGGCAATCCACCAATGAGGCCCTAACTCTCTTACAAACCAGTAGTCCCTTAGGAAGGTGAGCAATCTATGCAGCACAGCAAATTCTCACCCTAGTAACTGAAATCCATCACAAGTCCCTAGCAAGGTGACCCCATTCCTGACCAGCAGTGAAACTCAGCCTTGAGCTTGCCAACAGTGACACCCCCTGCCCATGAGGTCTACCAGAAGAGAGATCTTATTTCCATTGCAAACCAGTAGCAGGACCCACTCCTGGGGCAGATAAATAGCAAAATCTCTCCTCCAGGACCAGCTACCAGAAAGACTTTATTATAGATTTTATGTATACCATAGACACCTAGCAGAAAGGCCCCACCTCTGGAGCAGGTGAGCAGCTAAACCCCAAACCAAATGGAGGACAAAAAGGAGGCCCCATACACAAATACAAGTCAGAAGGGAAGTCTACTGTCCAGAGAAAGCAAGCAGTTCAGTAGGAAGTCCAGTGAAAGACAGTAGTAAGATGTAGACACCAGGCAGAAAGAGCTTGGGACAGTGTAGGAACAGAACCCAACTCTCACCTTAAAAACAAAACAAACCAGTAACACCAAGTAACAAGAAAGGCAAAAAAATGAGTAATTTAAAAGGCCTTGACTGTAAATAGTTACTATGGTGATAGAAAAGATCAAAGTATAAACTTAGAAGAGGACAAGAGTGTCAAAATGGCTACATGGAAAGCTTCAAAGCAAAATATAATTTGGTCTCAGGCCCAAAAAAAATTCCTGGAAGAGGTTGAATATAATTTGAAAAAAATAAAACAAATTAGAGAAAAGAAGAAAAAATAAAAAAAGAAATGAGAATAATGTAAGAGAATCATAAAAAAATAAAGAGTTAATAGCATGGTAAAAAATATACAGATATGTACCAAGGAAAATAACTTCCTCCAAAATAGAATTGGCTAATTAGAAAGGAAGTACAAAAGCCCAGTGAAGAAAATACTTTGTTAAAAATTGAAATGAAAAAGTAGAAAAAAAAGACTGTATAGACATCAAAATACAATAAAAAAAATAAAGGAGAAAGAAGAAAATACAGCATTTTTCATTGGAAAAACAAGACAAAAAGATGAAGATCTTGAAAAAGATCCCCAAAAGAAAACTCCTAGGAATGTGATAGCCAGGTTCCAGAGTACACAGACCAAGGAGCAAATATTACAAGCTACCAAGAAGAAACAATTTGAATACTGTGGAAACACAATCTGGATAACACAGGATCTAGCAGCTTCTGCATTAAAGGACCGAAGGACCTGTGATATGATATTCCAGAGATTAAGGGAGCTAGGATTAAAACCAAGAATCACCTACCCAGCAAAACTGAGTACAATGTTTCAGTGGAAAATATGGTCATTCAATGGGGTGGAGGACTTTCAAGCATTCTTGAGGAAAAAAAACAGAACTGAATAGAAAATTTGACATTCAAACACAAGAAGCACGAGAAGGTAAACATGGAAAACAACTCATAAAGAACTTATTAAAGTTGAACTATTTACATGGCAACACAGAAAAATGAAGATTGTAACTTATGCAATTTTTCTCATTATGAGGATAGGTGAAGGGAATATAAATGTTTATATATATATATCCATGTATGTCTATATAGGAGGGTATATACATATATGAATACATATGGGAGTGTATGTATATATGTGTTCAGAGACAGAGGGCACAGGATCAATTGAGTAGGAAGGGATGATATTTTAAAAGGTGAAATTAAGAGGTACAAGAGGAATAGAATTAGAGGAGACAGGGAGAGACAGAATGGGGTTAATCATTTCCTATAGAAGAGGCAAAGGATAACTGTTACAAAGGAGGAGAAGAATGGAAAGGCAAAAGGGAATGGGCCAACCTTTCTCTCATTGAATTTGACCTAGGGAAGGAATGGCATACACTCTAAAATGGGTATCTTGCCCTGCAGGAGAGTAGGGGGGAGGGATATTAGAAGGGGGATGATGGAGGGAAGAGCAGGTTGGGGTGTAGGGTTGTTAGAATCACACACTTCTGTAAAGGGAAAGGGACAAAACAGAGAATAGAACAAGGGGAGGGCAGGATAGAAAGGAGGGAAATATCATCAGTGTTACATGATATGTCCATTGTGGAGATATTCTGCATATTTACACGTGTGGCCTGTATTGAATTGCTTGTCTTTCCAGTGGGGGTGGGTGACAAGGAAGGAAGGTAAAGAATCTAGAATTTAAAGTTCTAAAATCATACGTTAAAAAATTGTGTGTGTGTGCATATATATATATATAATTATTATTATTATTATTATTATTATTATTTACATGCAACTGGGAAATACATATACAGGCACTGGGATAGGGAAATCCATCTTGCTCTACCAGAAAGTCAGAGGGGTGATGGGTGAGGATATAGGAGAGAGCAGATTGGGGGAGGGAGTATACAATGGGGTCGTTGTTTTTGGGGAGGTGGGCAAGGGAAAGACAGGGAGAAATTTTTTAACACAAAATCTTGTGGAAATCAATGATGTAAACTAAAAATAAACAAAAGTTAATTTAAAAAAGAATGAGTGAATCAAACAATAAATCATCGAAACAATCAATGATTTCATCAAAGAGAATGACAATAATCATACCAAAATTTATGAGATGCAGCCAAAGGAGTACATATTGGGAAAATATTGCTCTAATTTGTTACATCAATAAAATAAAGGAAAGCACTTCAATGAAATGGGCCTGAAAGTAAAAAACAAGAAGAAAACAAAAACATCAACTAGATAAAGAACAAATTAATTCAAATTAAACACCAAATTTAAAATCCTCAAAATCAAAGGAGAGATTAATAAGAAAGAAAAACAATTGAATTAATAAATAAAAAGTAGAAGCTGATATTATAACAAAAACAATAAAGTAGATAAATCATCTGTTAATTTGAGGTAAAAAAAAGAGCAAATTACTTTATTAAAAATCAAAATTTATCACCGATGAAGAAGAAATTAAGAAAATTGCTGGGAGCTATTTTGATTAATCCTATGCCATTAAATTTTGCAATCTAAATGAAATTAATGAATACCTACAAAAATATAAATCACCCAGATTAACAGAAGAGGTAAAATAGTTAAACCAAAACCCTCTGATCTTAGAAAAATAAATTTATCAAACCATGAATAACTTCCAAAGGAAAAAAATCCCAGGACCAGATGGATTCACAAGCTAGTTCTCCAAAATATTAAAACAAAACAAAAAACCAAGAATGAGACCTACCAAATTCCTTTTATGACACAAATATGGTTCTTTTCTCTAAACCAAGAAGAGCCAAAACAGAGAAAGAAAATTGTAGAACAATTTCCCTAATGAATATTCATGCAAAAATTTTAAATAAAATGATAGCAAAGAGATTCCATCAATTCATTACAAGGATCATACAATATGACCAGATGGGGTTTTTTATACTGGGAATGCATCATGAAAACTGTCAGACTAATGGACCTTATTTATAACAAAACCAACAGAAATCATATGATTATCTCAATAAATGCAGAAAAAGCCTTTGACAAAACATATCACCCATGCCTATTAAGAACATTAGAGAACATAGGATTAAATGGAACTTACCTTAAAATGATAAATAATATTTATCTGTAGCCATCAGCAAGTATTATCTGTAATGGGGATAAGCTAGGAGTGTTCCCAATATTATCAGGGGTTGAAACAAAGATGTCCATTATCACCTCTAAATTTAAATTCCATTTAAAATAATTGCAGATAAGATAAAATACTAGGGAATCTATGTGCCAAGATAAACCCAGGAACTATAATGAACACAATAAACCATTTTTTATAGAAATAAAGTGAGATTTTTTAAAATGGAAAAATATTTATTGCTCCTAGGTAGTCAAACCAATATAATAAATGCACCAATTCTACCTTAATTAATCTATTTTTTCAGTTCCATTTCAATCAAACTATAAAAATTTATTTTTAGAGATAGATAAATCATAATAAAATTCATTTGGAAGAATGTAAGTTCAAGAATATCAAGGGTATCCATGAAAACAATGAGGAAGAAAGTGATATACCTCAAAATGTATTACAAATTGATAATTATCAAAACAATCTGGTACTGGCTAAGAAATAGAATGATCAGCAGAATAGGTTAGGTACAAATTATATTATATTAAGTGACCATAGTATTGTAGTATGTAATAAACCCAAAGATTCAAACTTTTGCAACACAAACTCATTATTTGAAAAAAAAACTTACTGGCAAACCTGCAGAAACTAGGTATAGATCAACATTTCTCACCATATACCAAAATAAGGTCAATATGGGTAAATGGTTTATAGCTAAAAGGTGATGCCATAAGCAAAATAAGAGAACATGGAATAGTTTACTGTCAGATTTATATAGAAGTGTAGAATTTAAGACCAAAGAAAATCAAGAGGACTTTAAAAATGTAAAATAGATAATTTTGATTATATAAAATTGAAAGTTTTTGTGGAAATAAAACCAATGCCACAAAAATTAAAAGGAAAATAGAAAACTGGGATAAAATTTTTGCAACAAGTATTTCTGATGAAGGCCTCATTTCTCAACTATATAGAAAAGTGAATCAAATTTATAAAAAAAAATGTCATTCCATATTTCTTAAATGGTCAAAGGATATGAACAGGTCATATTCAGATAAAAAAAATCAACATCTATACTCATTTAAAAATGCTCTAAATCCTTATCGATTAGAGACATACAAATGAAAATAACTCTGAGGTACCACCTTAAACCTAACAGACTGGCTAGTCTGACAAAAAAGTAAAATGTTGGATGGTAAGGGGATGTGGGAAAACTGGGACACTAATGCATTGCTGACTGAGTTGTGAACTGATTTAGCCATTCTCTAGCATGGAATGTTAATGCATTCTGACGATCTTCCATGCCCCTTTGTATTTGCAAGTAGGCAGGTACTTAGCACCTTGTTTCAAGTTAACACCTTGTTTAAGCTATTTAATTAACACAGAAGTAGTTAATCTCTTGGGAGGAAGTTGCCTTTGGAATTTTTTCAGTTCAGTTCATTTCTTTTTTTTTTTATTTTTTGCCCGAAGGTCTATAAAACTCTGCATATGCTTTGATCCAACAATACCACTGCTAGATCTATATCCCCAAAATATACAAATAGGGTGAGGGAAAGGACTTATCTGTACAAAAATATTTATAGCAACTCTTTTGGTAGTGGATATTAATTGTAAATGAAAGAGATGCTCATCAATAGGTAAACAAGCTATGATGGATGATAGTAATGGGATATTATTGTGCTATAAGAAATGACAAACAGGATGATTTCAGAAAATCCTATAAAGGCTTACATAAACTGATGCTTAGAGAAGTGAGCAGAACCAGTCAAACTGTGAATGGCCTAGCTCTTCTCAGCAATACAAGGATACAATACAATCCCAAATGGCTAATGATGAAGCATGCTATCCACTTCCAGAGAAAGAACTGATATTGACTGAACACAGACTGCAGCATCCTATTTTTTCACTTTATTTCTTTTTTTTTTTCCCCATTTAATTCAAGTCATTTTGTACAAATATTTAATGTGGAAATGTTTTATGTAAGTGCACATGTGTAATGTATATATAATGTTCATGAAGGGCAAATGGGGTATGTGTGTGATAGGATTTGGAACTCATCACCTTAAATAAAATGTTAAAAAAAATCTGGAAAAAAAGAAGTAGGAATGGCTACAGGCAAAATTGTCAAATAGAGGCAGTTTCTTTTATAGACCTTTCACCTTTCACCACCCTTCATCAAAAGTAAATTTTTCTTCCAATTTGTGTATTTACTTTCCCTTTTATGATACCCAGAACATAGCTTGATGTTTCCATCAATCAGTCAATAATATTAAGTGCCTACTGTATGCCAGACACTGTGCTAGGTATTGGAGATACAAGTAAAAAAAAAATGAAATGATCCCTACTTTAAAAAGCTTTCAATCTAATGGGGAAACACGAAAGAAAGAAAAAAAAACATTCAGGTAACTAAATTTAATTATATTTAAATAAATCAGTCCAAAGCATTAGATACCATACTGTAATGCAAAGCAAAGGCAACTTTCAAGGTTTGGATCACCAGCATCGCAAACCCCATTTATTCAGTGACAGATACAGGCAAACATTCACAGAACAGAGAAAATCAAAATACAGTGTAACTCATTCATTTAGCAGGTAAGTTCTCAATTCAATTGCAAAGCACCAAGGTCCAAGTATCCCACCCCTGGCCAGCACATTAGTCAAAGTAGCCCACTCCTGGAAAGTACATTCATTTAGTAAATCAAAGTCTCTCTTCTCAAATGGAGATTAGTTTCCAATCGTAAACAAAGTACATTCATTTGGTCAATCACAGAGCACAAAAAAGTCAAAGGTTTTCCACCCCTGGATCACAACTGAATAACAATACCATCCATTAATGCCAAGCACTTTCTCAAAAAGGGGCAGGAGAGCATGAAAGGCCATCCACCCTTAAGCTACAACAAGGTTAAAATATCATCACAGCATCCAATGCCCCAGGAGAGGTCCTGTCTTCATCTTGACCCAAGGTAAGTACTCAGCAGTCCCAGTTCTTGGGGAGGAAAAGCCTAATAAAGACACAACACACATTGCCAGTGTCCTCATCAAGGCACTCTCTGCCTGTAGAACAGTCCCAGAACTCCTGATAACATCAGCAAGGCCCTCTTACAGGATTTCTGTAAATATACCATAAGAAAAATCCTCCTTCAGGGCTTCTGAACCAACAGCAAGGTTCCAGGACCTCTACAACAGCAGCACTGTCCTTCACCAGCAGGTGAATCTGGCAAAACAACATCAGAACAGACAGACAAAATACTGGCATCACAGCCATGCCTCCTCAGTTCTTGGCAGCTCCAGGTGGCAGTTCTCAAAAGTCCTGTACAGCTACAACTGGCCCTCAGCAGTCCATGACACTGCTCTCCAAAAGTCCCTCTAGCTTTCTCTCAACTTGTGTCTCTCCCCAAATCCATGATTCCTCCCATTTCAGCCCTCTCTCTTGTCAACAAGTTCATCCCACAAGTGAAATTCACAAGCTTTGGGTTTTAACACTCAACCCCAAGACCAAGCCAACAGAGAGGAATCTCCAAATTCCATTACCATTACATATATCATCCTTAATCATTTTAAATATCCATAAATAATCTTTATCCATTTCATTTATGTTTATATTTCCTCTCATTTATTAATGTATACTTTGATAATTTGGATATGACTTTTTATTTTTTATTATTCCATAAAGTTATATGTTTTCAAATCTTTTATATTCCTCATTTCTGTAGTCTTAATATAATTTTCATTATATGAATATATGTTAATATGTGAAAGCTGTATGATATCTTTTTTCAGTTCAGATTTCAGTTCAGTTCATTACAATGGAAATTTCCTCCAATCGATCATTCAGAAAATAATCACTTATTAAATGTCTCATATAGGTCTAGCATTTTGAAAGGTGCTGAGATTTCACAGAAAGAAAATAAAAGATTTACCTTCAATGAGTTTACATTCTATCTTTTCTAATGCTCAGGAAAACCCTATGTCCAATAATTCATAGACCTTCCTAGGATTTTGGCTGAGAAACAAAGTCGTTAAAGACTTCCCAGGGAGTTTAAGCACCAGATAGAACATTTGAACCCACATCTTTCCATCTCCTAGCCCAGTATTCCCTTTACCATACAATACCACCTCTCTTAATCTACCACAATTGATTTAACCATTCTCTTATGTCATCTAATATCTCAATTTCTTCCAGGTTTTGGGAATTATAACTTATGACACATTGAAAAAGTTCAAACAGACACACATTAAAAAAAATTCACAATTATAGTAACTCCCTATTTTTTAGAATATGCAACCTAAGTAAAATATTCTTTATTAGAATGTTGTCCAGAGATATGAGACCTTCCTGAAATAAGGAAGCATGGCTCTCAAAAACAAAGCCTGCTTAGATGAGTGAGTAGAATATGCCAATAAAACACCCCATTTTCGGTTTCACAGAAGATAATTTTTGACCTTCAGCAGCCGTTCATATGCACATGATGAAATGTGCACTAAATTCTCAGTGGAATTTTTGGCACCGGTTTTGTGCATATGTTTGAATTGTGAACTTGGCTTCATAGAGTACTCCTGATGTGAACTGAATGAGCCTAACTAGTACAGAAGTTACAGACTTCAGATATACATTTCTGCAAAGATTATGATTGGGGGAGTGATGTTTCATGCCATAATTCTTTTTTCTTCCTTCAGATTTGATGAGGAGAAAATATCAGCTTGATAAATGACAGTTACTTGGTTGTATCATTGAATTGGTTTATTTTTTGAGGCATTTACTTATGGAAACTTTCCAGAGCCTTTCATTTCTTAGGGGTGTGAATGTATGTTTGTGTACATGTGCATGTATATCTGTGTCTGTGTGTGTGCATACGTGTGTGCATACATGTGTGCAATCTGAGTAGAGAAAGAGAGAGACTTGGTAATAAATCCATTTGCTCATAAATCTGTTAACAATTTTGTACATTTTCCCTTGCATTTGTTTAAGAAGTTACTATGATGTTATTTTATGTTGCTGTAAGCTATTCTGTGAGACACTGGCATTGAAAGCAGGTCAGTGGCCTAAGAGAATTCTATTGCTATTATGAAATCATATTTGGTGCTGAATTCCTAAATTCCATGCAGTATTACAATGCTGAGTGATTCAGATCCATGAAAGGATACTTTAAGAGATTTTCCTATGGAAGCTAATACTACAAAGAACTCCACTTCCATTATTAATCAAACTATTTCTTGCTATTTAGGTTACCTTATATGAGTAATAAACCTAGTCTAATTATTTATGCTTTATTTAGAAATGCATCAGTTAAATTTTTTTTTAAACCATTCATTGTTCCACGCAAGAGAGACAGAATGATGTGGTATGTAGAACTAGACATGGGTTCAAGTCTTTCAAGTGTCTTTTAACTTGGATAAGTCTAGTCCCTGAGCCTTTCCACACTTGAGGAAATGCTTTAAAAATCTGTAGCAGAGTGAAAAGTGAAAACACCTGTAGCCACATATCAAAGATTACCAGCAGATGGAACTACAGAGTTCTAGATGAAATGTGATCTCATATTTGGGATTGCAAGTGATAAGAAAATTTACAAAGTTCTTTAGAAGATTTGAGGAAGATTTCTTGTTTCCTACTTATTTTTCTCTATCACTACAAGCATTTAAGAATATTGTCAGAGAGATGGTTTACAATTTGGGAGTCAATCTTGATTTCTTGGGTACTGTTGTTTGAACTTCATTTTTGAAGAGGACCAGTAATATCCTGGGTGACATCTGGACTTGTGTGTAAATTGGATTAAATTGAGGCAGAGTTATACAAAGTCATCAGCCTCAATCTCTCTTCCTGAGTCATCAGAGTCCAGTAAAAGGACAAAAGACAAGACAATGGCAATGGGCTGGGATACAGTCGTTGACCTTAGTGTTTTCAATGCCTGACTAAGTTCTAAACACTCCACAGCACCTGCTTCAGCTGTCTTCATGGCCATTGGAACAAATTGTTTTCTTCCACCCATTGTGCTGAATAAAATTTCCACATTCTTGGACTAGACATTCCCCTAATTCACTGACAGGTTTGAGTCCCATCAGTTACTCTCAACCTGGTTTAGCCCATTTCCTGAGAAGGTTTGCTGGAGTGTGGTTGCTGCACATTATACAGCTTCTTGGAGCCACAGACAAGAGTTGGGTGAATTAGGTGGTCTCCAAAGATGGATTAGTGGCACTGAAAAAGGGCTCGGCAAGCCCTCACAGCAGAGGTGCTAGTGTTTCTGGACACCCCATACACTTTTGTGTTGGGTATACCATGCAGGCAGTATCCTGGATGGATTGATGGAACATGGATAAAACAGCCAAGAGTAATAAAAAAATCTGGTAAAGCCCATCCTGCATCTCCCTCAAATGTACCTAGAATCTTTGTGGCATGGACATAACTGACAAAAGGGTCAAAAGAAGAAAAAAAATAATAAAGGTTGTTTTTCCTCTCAAGGAATTTTCCATTAATTCCAAAACTGAACCATAGTCATGAAAAAGTCAAAAGTATAATATTATTTAGAAGACGATAAAGTGAATGGAGAGATCAAATTGAAATATGGCTTTGAAGGGGAGGCAATAATTTTAGTTGAGGGAAAAACTTCATGTCAATCAATAAACAATTATTAAGGACTAAGTGTCAGGTACTATGCTTATCACTGAGGATACAAAGAATGTTTTTTAAAAATATTCCCTGATCTAAAGGAGCTTGCTATCTAATGGTGGATGCAACATGCAAGTAGCCATGTATACATAAGTGATATTATTATAGTTCTATAAGCAGATATCTATAGATTTTTATATGTCTCTATATAGACATCTATCTCTGCTCTCTATCTCTATGTATATATCTACATGAAAATCATTATATATACGTATGTAGTTTACAAATACACACAATGCAGATGTGCACATGCATGTATACACATTTAAGCATGCAAGTTGTTAAGTACATATTATGTGTACATATATGTTATAAATGTGTGCACATGTGTGGATATGTATGCATGAAAAATTGAACATAGGAGAGGGGAGGCACTAGCATTAAGGTGAACTGGGAAAAGATCTTAGGGAAAATAAGACTTTTGCTGGAACAAAAAGGAATCCAGTGACTACATATGGACATAAGAAGAAAAAAAATTATATCTATGGGAAAGGGAATATCAAGTGAAAATAAACAGATTTGGCAAATAGAATTCTATTCCTTGTTCAAAGAACAGAAAAGAACAGTGTTATTGGATGTTAGCATCAGGAAAGGGTGGAGGGGAGTGTACAATGTAAAAATACTTGAAAGGAAGGAAAAGACTATGTGATTAAGAGACTTGAAAGTCAACATTAAAAAAAATGGAGATCAGGATGGCAACAGGAGGTAAAAATTACCTCGTGCTGACACAGAAGGAAGTTGCTTCTCAATTCTCTTAACAGTCTTTTCTTAAGGGACAGGTATAGCAAGAGAAGACATTAGAGAAAGGTCTCCCTCTTCTTTTTACCTAAGGCTTGAGATCATGTAGTCAAAGTAGAATCTTTTTAATGTAATTTTTTTGTTGTTTTATTATTTGAAAAATAAAACTGGAAGGAGGACTGACATCTTGTTTCCAAGGTATTTTCTTGAAATACTCCTCATGTTCTTCATGATGTAAGCACACTATTTTAAGCCAGTACTAAATGGTGGAGATGCTTGATCTAGGGGGGGAAAAGCTTGCTTTTAGGCAGGGACCTGTCTCAGTTAAACAAGTAAACAGGATTTCTGAACCAGACCTCAAATGCAAACGCCAAGGAAGTCTTGGCAGCCTGGAGGGCCCATGTGCAGGGGCATGAACTGTGTCCCCCTTCCCCAACTACTCTCAGGACTGAGGAAATCAGTGAGTGAGGTCCTGATTGGCACAGTGATGTCAGGAGGAAAGGGCTTACTTATTCTGTAAAAAGCTGGAGCAGAGATAATATAAAAATAAATACTATTACTGATGTCATTTTTGGCGGGGTTTAGTTTGTAGAAAATAAAACATACCCACTTTTAGAAGCAGGTTACTTACAAAATGATGCTGAAGACTATGTAAACATGACAACCAGACTAGGCTGCTGTTGATGCCAGAACACTGGACCTTTTGGGGTGAATTTATTTATTAAAATCTAGTTTTACTTGTAAATACAGAAATAAGCAGTTTAATAGAAAAAAAAAGGATCACTTTGGAAAATGTGTCAAATTCTGGCTCAATATTGTTCTTTTAAAACAAACAAACAGGGAGGAAAGATGGCAGCATAGAAACAGAACTCCATGAGTTTCCCACATAACCACCTCAATACCTATAAAATATGACTCTAAACAAATTTTAGAGCTCTAAAACTCATAAAATGACAGAGAAACAAAGCTCCAACTGAAGGTAGCCCAGAAGGCAGACAGGAAGTGTGCAATGCAGCACACTGGGAGTGCAGACCAGCCCCATTCTGGCAGACAAGAAAAGCCATGGCTGGAGCATTCAGGAGAGTGGATAACCAGCAGCTATGGCAGTTCCCAGAATTATCAATCCGTAAGACGCAAGGACAAAGTGAAAGGTCAGTGGAACTGTCCTAAATTTGGGGGGAAGAAGCTGGTTCAGCCATCTGCACCCAGGGCAAGAAAGCAGCTGAAGTAGTGGCCCTGCAGCCACGGAAGCCTTCCATGTGGCTGCTTCAGAAGCCCTGGGACTACAGACTGTAGGGGGACCAAGCGATCATTCAGAGGTTAAGTGCTTTTGCATTGAGCAGTCTGGATCTGGATCATGGTCTTGGATGGCGGTCCTGGGGTGTGTTTTCAGTGAACCAAAGCTGATGGGGGCTGCAGCAGCCTCTTAATAGCTCTGGCATCTGCAAAAACCCCAGTGATCTGGGACAGAGCTTTCTCCTCTGGAAGCAGAGTTCCACAAACCTAAAAAGACAAATAATTGACAGGCAACATGAGAAGGCAAAGGAAGCAAAGTAAGAACAACATTCAAGAATCCTTTTTTGGGGACAAAAAGGATCAAAGCATGGAATGGGAGAAAGACAATACAGTCTGAACTCTCACATCAAAAGCTTCCAAGAAACATGTAGACTTCCTAAAAGCGATAGATCAGCTTAAGAAGGATTTTGAAAACAAAATAAGAGAAGCGGAGGAAAAATTGTGAAGAGAAATGAAAATAATGCAAGAAAATCATGGAAAAAGACTCAACAACCTGACTGAAGAAAATAACACCTTAAAAAATAGATTAATTCAAATGGCAAAAGAGGCTCAAAAAAACCAATGAGGAAAAAAAGTCTTAAAAAGTCAAATTTGCCAGATGGAAAAAGAATCGCAAAAGCTTTCTGAAGAGAATAATTCCTTCAGAATTAGAGTGGAGCAAATGGAAGGAAATGACTTTATAAGAAATCAATATACTATTAAATAGATCGAAACAAATGATAAAAATAGAAGACAATGTGAAATATGTCTTTGAAAAAACCACTGACATGGAAAATAGATCCAGGAGAGACAATTTAAAAACTATTGGACTACATGAAAGCCACGATGAAAAAAAAGAACATAGAAAGCATCCTTCAAGAAATTCTCAAGGAAAATTGCCCTGATATTTTAGAATCAGAGGACAAAATAGAACTTGAAAGAATTCACTGATCACCTCTCGGAAAAGATCCCCAAAAGAAAACTCCTAGAAATGTTATAGACAGGTTCTGGAGTCCCCAGATCAAGGAGAAAATATTACAAGTTGCTAAGAAGAAACAATTTTAATACTGTGGAAACACAATTAGGATAACCCAAGACCTAGCAGCTTCTACATTAAGGGATCGAAGAGCCTAGAATATGATATTCTGGAGATCAAGGGAGCTAGGATTAAAACCAAGAATCACCTACCCAGCAAAATTGGCTATAATGTTCCAGGAGAAAATATGGTCATTCAGTGAGGTGGAGGACTTTCAAACATTCTTGCTGAAAAAACCAGAAATGAAAAGAAAATTTGGCAGTCAGATACGAGAAGCATGAGAAGGTAAACATGGAAAAGACATCATTAGGGATCTTATCAAAGTTGAACTATTTACATGCCAACATGGAAAAACAATAATTGTAACTTATGAAACTTGTAATATTTTCTCCTT
>CM053585.1:334636768-334650029 GCA_028646515.1 Pseudochirops corinnae | reverse complement strand
AAGAGAGAGAGAGAGAGAGAATCTCTACCATTGTGGATTGATTTAAAAAATGACCTCAATATTACCTATGATTTATTGCATTTTAAGATATTTTGTTAAATATTTACTAATTACATTTCAATCTGATTTAGTTGGCCCTCATGAGTTCTGCAAGTGTATGCTGCAAGGGTCCATGTGTTTGAGACCTCTGCTCTAGACAAATTCTCTAAGACTATAAGTTACAGAGAAGTGGGCAACTCATGTTGATGGGGAAAATTTCTTCATATGAAAGTTTCCTGTACCAATGAAATCATAAGGCCATACCCACCTCCCAAAATGCTACTTACATTCCTCATTGAATAGCAGTTTTTTTTTTTTAAATCACTACAGGAAATCATAAACTTTAAAAGGTTCTCCAATAAAGTAAACTTTGATTATGGTACATGGTAACTTTTTTTTCTCCTGATGAACACCAACCTGTCAGAATATAGAAAGCTTTGGGGAAGTGGTAGGAGAAGGACAGAAGGAGAAAAATGTGTAACTCAAAAATCTTACACAAATGAATGTTGAAAACTATCTTTACATATAGAAAATTGCTTTATAAGCAGGTCAATGAGTAGGTGATGCATACTTTTGCCTCAATAACATAATCAACTAAAGAAAAAAAATCAAAGGTCCTTAATCTTGTCAACTCTTATCCTTGTTTTTTTTTTAGTGACTATTTAAAAAAACATCCCAAGGTATTAGGAACTACATAGGTTTTAGGCTGATTATAAACATTAACTTACTGCTGTTAGTCTAAGGGTAAAATATTTGTCCAACAACCAAGGGTTGAAAGTTACTGAATGAATTGAATCACATCAATATTTTATATTTATTTTCACTGTATGAAGTGGGGAGAAATTAAGAAGCTTAAACATATGAGAAGGATAACTAGTTCCTTTACTGCCTATAAAATAGAATCTAATGATTCATGTGTACCCGCAACTGTTGGAGAGGATAAGTAGTAGAGAAATTGTTTAATGATTCCCCCCACCAAAAAAAAAATTCAAATCTCCCTATACCTTGAAATATAACTTCAATATAAAATTGGGCATTGTGGAGAGTGGTTAAAATAAAGAAAATTTTTAAAAGGTTTTGAGAATAGGAAATAAAAAGGACAAATATTTGTGGACTATTCGTGAATCTCATTTATGCTTATTACGAATAGGTTCTTCAAGAAGGGATTCACAAGTTACCTGACACGACCAACAACCATCAATTCTGCAATCAGTAAATTTGAGTAATCTTGGCAGTCAAGATGGTTATTGACGTGGGAGTCATTGCTGAATTAGCCAGCTGTGTATGTTCTAACCAATAATCAATTAGAATAAATATAACAATCAGCAAATGGAAAGATAAATCAAACAACATGAGATTCTGTGTAATTATAATAACTCTAATCTAAGTTCTTCAGACAAATTGTTGGCTCAAAAATAAGAAAATGAATAAAGGCAAAGACACTGACTCTATTTTTCAACATTTCTTAATAAAACTTAGAGGACAAATAGCACTCACTGCATCAAGGAATCCAAGAGTCTAGAAAGCTACTCAAAAAGCAAACCCTTGATCTCCTTATGAAGCAAAAGGTATGACTGCAAAAAAAAAAAAAAAATATATATATATATATATATATATATATCTCAACAGCATAGGGTTTAAATTCATTTGAAAGAACAAATCCAGCTTTACATAAAACAGAAGCAGATAATTATAAGCATTTTTTCTTATAAAAACAGTGAAGCAGTGAAGAGAATAACTCTGCAGAAATCTGTATTCAATTACATATTAATGAATATAAATGTGTGTGTATGTGTGTGTGTGTATTTCTCAGTTTATTTATCCCCTCTACACCCTCCCCCCCAGGATGAATAACTAGTAAAAGAGATAGAGAAAAACAGAAAATCAGAGGACTAGGATCTTTGACAGCTCTTTAACCAAAACACTAGAGAGTATCATTTGGCATGAGGTGGAGAGTGTTAAAACTGCAGAAAATGGGGATAATAGAAGGTGACTAGAGTGATAATAGGTCTGAATTAGTAACAACCATTGATTGAAGGACCTAAGATTGTGTGACTTAAGTAGAACAGATTTTGAGGGTATGTGTAGAGAATCACTCTTTGGCTCTTCTACCAGAGCTAGGCAGACTACATCTTCCCTCAGGACTCCAGAGGGCATCATGAGAAGTTGAGATTACTCTCTTCTCTACTACCTAAGTCTTTATTGGTTGGGTTCCTCCCATTTTAGGGGCCACAGACTAGAATATTCCAGTTCCATTTCATCACTTAACTTTTGATAGCTTTTACAAATGGATATTAATGTCAAAGATATAGCAAGAATAGGAGATACATTTACACTCTTGTTATACCCTCCCATAACCTTGGGGGCATACATTCCCTATATCAGCTCAGTCCTTGGGGAATATGCTCAAAACAGATCTGTTCCTATATAAGACTGGTCACACCAAGTTCACATCCAAAGGGTGAATGATTCCAGGATGAATCTCAGCTTCTACTGGGCTCAGAACCAAATGGCTACTTTTTTTTCTTTGAAGTATCAATATTTGGCTGACTAGAAGACCTAGATTATAACCCAAGTTCTATAATGGTGAGATGCTGGAGCTCTGTCATGATGATTTTTCAAAGTCTCTATTTAGTGAGACTTTATTCTCTTTACGTGGAAGAGAAAATAACGAATGGATAAGACAAAGACAGAATCTTACTTCTTTCACTTGCAAAATCATGTCTCATCTGATGATTTAAATGAGTTACCAAGATCTCCTAAGAGAGACTGAGGCAAAAAGATGTTGGCTGGTGCTGATGATCTATTTTGGAATGTCTCTAAATTTAATCAAATGGGAAAGCTGTGGGACCCACCTATATGTCAACTATGCTGTAGAGCAGATTTCAGTTTTGGGGTAAATTGCATTATTTGCGAGGGCTTTTTTATTAGTTTAATATAATACATACAATTATTATTTTAATTTGTCATTTGGTGATGTAACTTTTCTTAGTGTCCCTTTAAATAAATTGCAATACATTATTTTCATAAATCAATCAAGCAAGCAATAAAAGTGTGATGTGTATCTACTACATGTTTTGTATTATGCTAAGTAATAGAGATACAAATAAAGTCAAAAGATAGTTTCTGTTCTTGAGGAGCTTATAGTCAAATGGGGAAGACAACATGGAAACAGTGATACAGAAATGGTATATTGGAAATAATGAACAGAGGTAAGAGACTAAAATCAAGGCGAATTATTACATGCCACAGACACACAATGCTAGGATACTCCTCAGGGCAGTACAGGGAAAAACTTAGAGCCTGTGAGCATGAAGTCCATAGGGGTAAAGACACAGGGGATCTGCTCAGAAATACCTCCCCCACCAGCCCTGATTTGCTCAATTTCTGCTAAGCACTGTTAAGGTAGATGCCTTACCTAAATCACTTCTTTCTTCACTCTCCTAACCTTGCCTGTAGTTGAAATCCTAACTCAAATATAGAGAGGCATTGGAGAGTGACTCTCAAGAGGGCAGAAGAGAAAGAGTGGCCTTGAGCCAGAGAGCAAGCTCTCCTTGGGGAGAGCAAAGGCACATGTACCTACTAGGAACAACAATGACTTACTGTATTCTCAGTGCAATTATTATCTCAATCTCTTCAATTCTCTTTTTCCTCTGCCAAGTAGTTATTAATCTGTCTTGTTTGTATATTCACAGTAGTAATTCTTCACTTCTGCTTAAATTGAATGTATTTCCCCCTTCCCCCACCTCTTTCCCTGGCCAACATCTTACCATTTTTAATATAACAGACTCAAATAATCTGATATGACATTCCCTTTTCTCTATAGAGTTATTTTCATATGCCATTTTCCTGCTTTGTATGCATTTATCATTCATGCTATCACATGTTAACCCTTCCATTTATTTTCTCAAACTCATGACACCTTTTTTCCTGGCTTCTTTTCTCCATCTAGTAAGGATCATAAAACCATATGATGATAGTTCTAGAATGGAAAAGGACTTTAGGGTCCATCTTGTATACGGCCCTGATTTAAGAGACAAGTCAACTAGAAGGTTAATGGTTTGTTAAAAATCATATAGTGTTTCAAACTTGGAAAAGAAAAAATAATCATATTTCATTTCACTTAACTGTAAATAAAATTAAACAATTATTTATAAAAAGCATTATTCTGTGACGAGGTTCCTAGCATTCATCAGTGTTCTCTATGAGTCAGTCAATAAACATGTATTAAACCCTTACTATGTGCCAAGTAATGTGCTAAGGACTGGGGATACAGAGAAAGGCAAAAAGCAATCCTTACTCTCAATGACCTCACAGTCCAATGGGTGACATAGAACATGGAAAAAAAAAAAAAAGAACAGCTGAGAGCCCCTAATCTAGAGAGACCTTAGAGGTCATCTAAACATATATGAATCTGGAAGAGACTTCAAAGGCCTTTTAATTTGACCTCCTTATTTTTACATGTGAAGAGAGAGGCCTAGAGAGATGAAGTAATACAGGGTAGAAAAGTGTTCTGGGTCCAAGTATAATGTTCTTTTCAGTGCCCCAAACTACCAATAGAAATGATAGAAGCCTAGGGATCCTGCTTCCAGAAAATATAGAGAGCAAAAGGAATTGTTTAACAACTTATGAAGATTTTGACCTGCTTGTGTTTTTGCCAGTGATGAGTAATGGCAAGTTGGTCCTCTTTAGAAGAAAAGGTGGAAAGGCTAGAGGAAAAACCATCTACATTGAAGGTTAGAGAGAAAAAAAAAATTGCAGAAAAAAGTGATTCAAGAAGTAAACAAAAGAAGAAAAAAGGATGTGAAGACACAGAAGAGAATGACATTCAGTGAGTGAAAACTGGAAGATTTCATCAAGTGAAAGAGACAAGCAGAGGGAAAAAAAAAAAGATGAGTTGGATATTTGGGACCCAGCAAATGACAACAACAACAACAACAACAGTGATGATGATGATGATGGTACTTATAGAATGTTTAAGTATTGCATAAAATTGATTTGAGCAGTAATGCTTGCAGGTGGGTGCTATTATTATCTCCATTTCTACCTGAGAAACCTGAGAGAAAACATGAAATAATATGCCCAGGTTCACATAGCTAGCATAAAAGTCAGGGATTGAACAGATCTCCCTACTCCAAGTCTTCCACTTTATCTCAAGTGTATCTAACTGCCTCCAATAATACTATTGATAAAGAAGACTATGCCTTTAGACGGAAAAGCAAAATGAGTTCTAGGAAATAATGATGGATTTCTATGTTGAGAATGGTCACCCACCATGGGAGAGTAATAATCAGGTAAAGAGGTGAGCTTATGGCTGACTGCCTGTGAAAGGATAGGAAGGTAAGCATTTATTAACCTCCCATGAAAAATAAACATCCCTCTTGTCTTCCTCATTCATGTATTTAGGATTTGAAAGGGGCCCTCCTAAAATTAAACAAAATGAACACCACAACCTACCACCATTATTCCTTTGGATATAAATTAATTATATCTCTAGAATTAAGGCAGAAATCCTTGCCAGAGGTAATACCTGGCAAAGCAGTGGAAAATCTTAGGGGCAACTATGGTATTTAATAATAATAGCTACTCTTCATAAAGCACTTTAAGGTTTACAAACACCTTATCCATATTATCTCAATTGATCCTCACAACAAAGCTGCAAGAGTTAGGGGCTACTATCACCATTTTCCAGGTAAGTGAAGGGGAGTTGAGATAGTATAAGTGATATTTCTATGGTCACTCAAAAAATAAAGGACTCTGGCAGAATTTCAGATATTTTCAGACCCCAGTCCATCAATCTGTGCATTATGTTGTTTAGCATGGTGTTTTTGTCCATGCTTCAAACTGAAATACTCTCAAAAATATGTCTGAAGAGTGGTCACTTGGTTTAGAAGATGAGATCTGAGAATAGCTTCTAATTCCTTCATCCATAGCTTTGATTCTAAGAATGTTGTGATTTTTAATAGGAATGGATAGGACATGCCTGACTGAGGCTAAGAAATATAGAATTCACCAGAGATCATCAATAAGAGAATAAACAAGATAATCCATGTCCTCAGATGCATTAAGCATGTATAATTAACTAAGTGAATTATGTATCCTAATGAAACCATAAATATTCAGTCTCATTGTGAGTAGGCATCAACAAAGAGCTTCTATCTTATATGTATCAAGAGCTGTCACTATTATTGGGAACATGTTCCTCCTCTGACCCATTTGGCTGTGCTCTAGGCAACCTTCTAACATTATACACTGTTGGGAAGCTCTTGATATGTATTGGTAGAGCAAATTCCTCACTAGAACCTTCCCACATTCATGAAATTACAGTTTCATCTTGAAAAACAAATGGAGGGAGCTGATGATTAAACTATGATTCTGGCAGTTTAAAAGTTATCAGAAAGGCAATTGTAAGATACAGGGTCAGTAGAGTATGACTATATATTATGAGCATGCAATAATATAATGAAGCCCAGAGGTTGGAGGGAGGGGCAGTGTAATGAACTTTGCTTGGAGAACAACAAAAATTGGAGAACAACAATGGAAAATAAAGAAAAAGATCATAAGCATTTTTATCAAGGGAGTACACTACTCATCAAGTAGATAGAAGGCAAAAATAGTTAAGGAGTTTGAAAGCAGATCACAATTCTGTCATGCAAGTTTGTGGAGGCTCGTGACTATCTGACTTCTGTATCTTTATCTCTAGTATAGAGATAAAGATATAGAAGCATCTAGCAGAATTTCTAAAACTGAGAGAAATTTAATATATGCAAATTGATGTTTTATTGTTGAATATATGATTTTAATTATCTGCACATCTGTTTCTCTGTTCTTTTTGTCCGTCTCTTTCTCTTTTACCCATCTCTCTGTCTCACTCTTTACCTCCATCTTTTTTCCCCTTTTGATTACTTTCTCCCTTTCTCCTCCTCCTCCTCCTCCTCCTCTTCTTCTTCTTCTTTTCCTCATTACCATCATCATCATCTTCTTCATCTTCTTCCTCTTTTTTTTCTCTGTCTCTCTATCTTTGTCTCTATGTTTGTCTCTGTCTCTTTGTCTCTCCACCAACAGCAGAATTGATATATTCTTTGATTGCTTCAATTGTAATTAAATTTTTCAAAATATGAAAGTGGAATTATTAGTTACTAAGGGCATTTCCTTACTCAAGGAAAACAGGTAGTGCAAGGAAAAATCATTATTCTAAATCAGGCGCTCTGATTCTGAATTTAGTGTTACTCATATGGCCACATTGCCTCCCTAAATGAAACCATATCTAGTCATTAAATAAACAGTCACTAAACATTATTAAGTACCTACTATGTGCCAAATACTGTGTTAAGCACTAGGAGCCACTGAGAAAAATAGTCTATAGTGGAGTGTCCAGGAAGAATTTGTAGTCAGTTTGACAGAGGTCAATATTTCTATTGATGGCTTGAATATGAGAATAAGAATCATTTTCCCTCACTTTTATCAGAAGATACAAAACTGAGAAGAGACAATTTGTTGCCGAGATCACAATATTGTATAAAGCAACTTCTTAACAAGAGCCCAAAGCTAATAAGATTAAATTGAATAGGGACAAATCATTTGGCTGTAGAAAAGAATGGGAAACAAAGGAGACACTTGTCAATTGAAGGATGAATGACCAAGTTGACTGTACATAAATATAATGATTGTTATAAATATCATACCTTAAAATATTATGATGATTAATTCAAAGGACTGAACAACTTAGCTGAACTGGTGCAGAATAAGTAGAATCAAGAAAGCAAACTAGACAATGACTACAATAATATACATAGAAAGAAGAGTAGCAAGGATGAAAACGAAATCCTGAACTCTATGCAATTATAATGACCAAACATTGACATTGATTGATTGTTGACTTTCATTTTTGAAGAAGACCAAAATGGCATCAGTATGGTAGAGTCAAGTTACAGTGGGTCTGACTATGCCTGTTCAGATCAATATGAGTTTGGAATGTTCTACCACATGTTGGGCACAAATAAGCTATGTGACCATTTAAAGTGGATTCTTGAAATCTGCACATCTTGTGTTTCTTTTGAGCTATATCAATTCTGCTTAGCTCATAGAGCCCAGCACCTTCTCTGATGAGGGCACACCATGCTGAGTGGTCTTGTGCCAGGGTCTCCCATGTCACATATTTCCAAAATTCTTAGAGAACTTGAGAGTGCCCTTGCATTGCTTCTACTAACAACTATGTGAGTGCTTCCCCTGTGTGAGTTATTCACAAAATACCAAACACTGACAGAGAAAAGGGATGATAGCATGTTCCTCCTTTTGCTCATTGAGAAAGTAAGGGTCTATGGGACTAGATCATTGGATGTCATTGCTGTCATATGTAGTTGATATATTTGGTAGTTTTTTTTTTCTGACCTATATTTCTTTTTCTTTTTTTTTTAATCTTTGTTAAATAGTTCATAGGATTATAGATTCAAAGGAATCTATAGGGCCAGGTGCTCATTTTCGAAATGAGGGAAAGGAGGCCTGGGGAGACTAAATGATTTGATGAAGATTATGGAGGTAGTGTCAGGCCTGGGATTTAAGCCAAGGTAATTTGACTACAAATCGATCACTCTCTCCTCAATGTGATGCTAATTCCTGATTGGCTCTCTGATCAGGGAGGGAGGGAGAGGGATGAATGTACTTGAAATGGAGGTCATGTATTAAATAGAAATAAATACAATGTAAATGAATTACATTGAAAGGTACTAGGTTTCCACTTCACTGCAGGTCATCAAGTAGAGGTCAGTTGGTCACTTTTTGAGCATATTATAGAAAGGATTCCTATTTGTATGGATTAGACTATGTGACCTTTGGGGTCCCTTTAAATTCTTCTGTTCTGTGCATAAAATTGATTTAGAAAAATTAAAATACATGCTAAAATTACCTATTGAATATATATTAAAGATAGATAGATATGTAGATAGATAGATAGATAGATAGATAGATAGATAGATAGATGTGTTGAATACATACACACATATATGGCAAGCCAATGTTGCTTGTGAACAGGATTTAGCATACAAATGGCAGGGAGTATGTTAATGTCCCTGGATACACTTGGAACATGTACATCAAGTTAGACTGGCATTGCCACTTATATTCCATGTATTGGCCTTTAAATATGAGCTCAAATAAAATCCCAAATGTCTATCAAAGCTGGCAGAGTGCAAATATATAGCTTCTCTCAAAGTCACATAAAGCCGACAGGTCAAGGAAAAACACCACATCGCACTTTCAGACCATAATTTGTTTCAGGTACTTGAGCTAGGGATGGCTTAGTTTTAAAATCGGTTGCTTTACAACTTCCCCTAAAATCTCCCATTTTCTACTTTCTCTTAGTCAAAGGCTAGAAACAAAAAATATTAAATGAGGGCTACAATTATTAAGGGCTAATGGTCAAAGGCATAAATTTGTCATTGGAAAAATATAATCAAACCTACAAAGTATTTCATCACACACATTTGTTATGAGGGGTTCTATATCTGGGGGCAAAAGGACTAGAGTAAATAATTTCTTTTAAAATGCTCTCCTGAGTGTAATTGTCAGGGACTTGAACCAGGGAATTTCTTTCTTTTAGTGCATGTTATTTGTTTCTTGATTTGCTCAAATATGGTAGGAGAAAATATCATGTTGAAATAAACACAGTACTGTTAGAGAGTATCTCACTTGGGGATTTGTAAGCATTGTCATCCTATTATTTTTGTCCAGAGCTTACATACACATACTACAAAGGAGGCTGTCCTCTATTTTCTTTAATGGTCTCAGAAATGAGAGCAGTACTCAGTCTGTTTGTCTACTAGTTCTCTTTTTTATTATATGATTGATCCATTTCATTCATAAATTCATTCATTTGCTAAACAAACATGAATAATTATTAAGTAGCACTGTGCAAAGAACTATTGATAGGTTTTGGAGAATACACAGGTTAGAAAATGTGTTTCCTACTTTCTTTCATCTTACATTGTAAAAGGAGATTTTTAATTTTTTCTTTCCTTCCTTCCTTCCTCCCTTCCTCCCTTCCTTCCTCCCTTCCTTCCTCCCTTCCTCCCTTCCTTCCTCCCTTCCTTCCTCCCTTCTTTCCTTCCTCCCTTCCTTCCTCTCTTCCTTTTTCCCTTCCTTCCTTCTTTCTTCCCTCCCTTCCTCTCTCCCTCCCTTCCTTCCTTCCTTCCTTCCCTCCTTCCTTCTTTCTTTCCTTCCTCCCTTCCTCCCTTCCTTCCTCCCTTCCTTCCTTCCTCCCTTCCTTCCTCTCTTCCTTTTCCCCTTCCTTCCTTCCTCCCTCCCTTTCTCCCTCCCTTCCTCCCTCCCTTGCTCCCTCCCTTCTTTCCTTCCTTCCTTCTTTCCTTCTTCCCTTTCTTCCTTTCTTCCTTCCTTCCCTCCTTCCTTCCTTTCTTTTCTTTGGTTATATAATCATTTAAGGTAACTCCTGGAATAGAAGCTCCCTCCATATCCAAACTTTAAGAAATTAAAGAGTTTTAAGAAGGGGCAAGGAGCCAAAACCAAGCTTTTATTGGGAAAACACAATGAAAAAAATTTCTTTCTACAAATGTCAATCAATAGTCATTCATAGATTCTCAGGGATTTGCTTACATTGCTGAAAAATAAAATACTTGCCCGTGGTCACACAGATAGGGCAACTGGGTATCAAATAGGCCTCCCCAGGAAGGGTTGTGGTGGTGACAGGCAACTCAGTGAAGGAATAAAAGAAAGAGGAATAAGACAGTGAATTGAAGTGCAACAGATTTAAGGGGAGAGAATCAGAGGGAAGAGGATGTTAGAAGAGAGAAGAGGAGAGAGAAGGGGAAGGCAGGGACATGGGGAATAGTAGAGGATATATGAGATCTTGTTTGAAAGCTAAGATAAAATAGAGTTAAAAATATTTTAAAAGTAAATTGTATTTTAGCAATATATTTGTAATTTAACTAAGATTTTGTCTTTAAAACCACTTTTAAATATGTATTCTTTATCATCACAATATAGGTGTACCCCATATTCTCATATTGAAAGTGTATTGAAAAAAATGACATTAAAATAAAGGTTCCAGCTGCACATAGGATGAGATTGAATTATCATCTCATTGAAACATAATAATAAATGTTTGTAGAGAATTAGATATACTGTAAGATACTTGATTTACAGCTCAAATTTTAAGAATTCTATATTTGTGTGTGTTGAACAAAGGGATTGGAGTCTACATTGATGCATAATGTACAGAATTTGATTTATTATTTTCTATGAAATTCACTAATTTGAAATGGAAACCAAAGGATGTCAACAAATAATGATATTGTGAGCAAGACCAAAATATATAATTGGTTATATCATTTCTATAATTTTCCAGGTGTAAAACATTTTTGATCACATAATGCAGCCGGTTTATACCTCTCCTTCTTCCCATTGATCTTTTTGAATCATTTGCTATTTTTATCTTTATTTTTATGAGGTGGTTTGTAAGGGTGTTTGACGTCATCATCCGCTGGAGGTGCACCACGACAGCCTGGGGATGGGGTAGAGGCCCGCGCATGTCTCTAAGCCATGGCTGTGAGTGCCTCATCAGCCTTTGGGCTTGAGCAGAGGACGTCACGTAGGCAATGAAGAAGGCATGATCACGCGAGGTGTCTCCTTATCTTCGGGGCTGTATGTGAGTGGCTCACCGGGAGATGACGGCACTCTTAGGCGGGAATCAAAAGCTAGGGGATAAAAAGGGGAACCGCTTGAGTGTATCCCTCCTTTTTCTGCGCCTGCTGCAATAAAAGGACCTCAAGAAAACTACATCAGTGTGCTGGGTGCTCTGTGCGGGGTGGTTCTTCAAGCTAGTCTTGATGCCGGTGACTACCAAAACCTGAGAGGAGGAAAACAGCTGGAAGAGGTAAGCAATCAGACCATTAGTATGCTGTAGGAGAATAGGGTCCCCAGAGTTTAAGTTGGGGGGCACTCTTCAGTGGTGAGAATTCAATTATTTTTAGCTAGGTAGCATCATTTGGAGTATATTGATATCAAAATTCCTTTTGGCAAACTTGTATTTTGGGAGAATTCAGAGTTTTCTCAAATATACTATAACATTATTTTCAACAAGCATACAAGGATAGTATCCATCTCATACACATATATGCTTATATGAGTGCATATATATTCATATAAATGTATGTGTGTATACATACTTGCATGCATACACATACCAGTGAGATAAGTCAAAAGCCTGCTCGATTAAATTCATTTTGTAATCTGGATAAATATTATTTCCCATGAAAAAAATTGTGTGTATATACATGGGTCTGACTGAATGTGTAGTACTATCTATATAGTATCCAGATGCTATACATATATATAGGTGTGTATGTGTGTATATATGAATGCTAATCTGTGTGGGTAATTCCACAGCAATGCACAACATACCCCATACTTGCTTTTTCATCCTGTGTGATTTCTGTCTACATCTGTCTAAAAATCTCATATAGAATAACTGCACACATATAAAAGAAAGGTGTGATTGTCTCCATTCTTCTCATCAGACAAAGGTTTAATGAAAGATGGTACCTAAAGTTGCCTTTAAAAAGGGACCACACATTGCACATGAAGAGAATCATCTTATCATTTCTGCATTTTGCCAGCTGTGTGGAATCAATCTCATTTTTCCCAGTGACTATGGTGAGAAGAGTCTGTTTAAAGCTGAGTGCCCACACTTTGTTTAGACTTGGCTCAACTTACAGCAACCACAGCCCACAGTCTTATTTCTGAAAACCAACTATAGTTTCTCAAGGCTGGCTTGCTCCTAATAAGAAACATGCTGGACCCCTCCCCCATCTGAAGTGTTTGTTTCCCTTAATATAATAAATGTATAAATATAAACATAACCTTAAAGTGATTTTCAAAATCATCAAATGTTCCTTTCTATACATATGTCCTTTACCCAATAGGATAAAAGGAACACAGCAGTTATTCCTCTTATTAAGATATTCAGAAATCCTGTACATGCAGTCTGCAACTTCAGTTAGCAGCTTTTTCAAATTAAAGCAAGGGAGGAATGATAAATATTCATTTTCTCCTTTCCCACTGGCACCAAGATGTAAATATAGCTAATTATGGCCTTCTAAATACAATTATTAATCAGGTTTGTAGCAACATGCTATTTGTGCCCAGATGTATGCAAATGTTCAGGTTCTCTTCCAGATGGATTTCATTAAGTTAAGGCAATAGAAAGAGT
>CM053585.1:334618047-334636268 GCA_028646515.1 Pseudochirops corinnae | reverse complement strand
AACTATTTTAAAAGGTAAAATTGAGAGGTGAGAGAGGAACAATATGAGAGGAGACAGGGAGAGACAGAACAGGGTTAATCTTTTCATATAGTATTAGGGTAGTTGGAGGGAATATCTATCTATCTATCATCTATCTCTCTATTTAATCTATCTGACAGAGGGCACAGGGTGAGTTGAATAAGAAGGTATTATATGTAAAAATAAAATTAATGGGTGAGAGAGGAATGTAGTGGGGGAATGAGAAAGAGAGGGGCAGAATAGAATAAATTATCTTACATAAAAGAGGCAAGAACAAGCTTTTACAGTGAAGGGAAGAGGGGGTAAGTGAGAAGGAATGAGTGAACTTCACTTCCATCAGATTTGGCTAAAGGAGGGAATAACATACACATCCAATTGGGTATAGAAATCTATCTTACCCTACAGGATATACTGGGGAGTGGATAATGGGGTGGAGATTATAGAAAAGAGGTCAAATGGGGGAAGAGGTAATCAGAAGCAAACACTTTTGAGGTGAGACAGGGTCAAAGGAGAGAATAGAATAAATTGAGGGTAGGATAGGATGGAGAGAAATATAGTTAGTTTTTCTCAACATGACTATTGTGGAAGTGTTTCGTATGATTATACATATATGTAGCCTATGTCAGTTTGCCTGCCTTCTCCACGAGGGTGGGTGGTTAGGGAGGAAGGGAGAGAATGTGCAACTCAAAGTTTTAAAAATGAATGTTAAAAATTATGTTTACATGCAAGTGGGAAATAAGATGTACAGGAAGGGAATATAGAGGGATATAAAGGGATATAGAAATCTATCTTTCCCTACACGAAAATAGATGGGAAGGGAATAAGAGGGAGGCAGATAAAAGGGAGGGCAGACTGGGGGAAGGAGTAATCAGAATACATGCTGTCTTAGAGTGGGGAAGAGGGGACAGATAGGGAGAAAATTTGGACCTCAAAATCTTGTGGAAGTTAACATTGAAAAGTAAAAATTAATTAATTAAAAACAAAACAATGAATAAGGCATGGAGTCAGGAAGAAATAAGTTAAAATCCAGCCTCAGATATTTATTATCTGTGTGAAACTGGCCAAATCACTTAACTTCAGTGTTTTGTTTTGTTTTTTTTAACTTTAACTGAGGAAAATAATAGTATCTATTACACAGGACTGTTGTGAAGAACAAAGGAGATAATATTTGTAAAGTGCTTAGCACAATGCCTAGCACATAATAGCTGCTTACATGTGTGTATATCTATATCTACATCTACATCTATATCTATATCTATATCCACATCTACATCTACATCTACATCTATATCCATATCTACATCTAAATCTGTATCTGTATGTATATCTTTATATCTATATCTATATATATTTATATCTATATCTATGTGTATATATGTGTGTATATGCATGTGTGTATGTGTATATATGCATGTGTGGATATGTGTATGTGTTTACTCCCTTCCCTTCTCCATTATATGCTGGTAATTATGTGGAAAAAGGAAAATTGACTCTCTCTCTCTCTCTCTCTCTCTCTCTCTCTCATAGATAGAGAGATAGATAGATAGATAGATAGATAGATAGATAGATAGATAGTATATTCCTTCAAGGTCTTTTAGGAGATAACAACATAGAAAATATGTCCCAAAATAAGAGTGTGGTTGTTAGGTTCAAAATGACATCCCTTTCTCCAAAATTAAAGTTTCTCTTAAATTCCACTATAAATCAAAAGCAATAAGATTTTCGGGTTACTTACTCCAGTAACTTTAAATTCTTATGAGTATAATACTTCTTATAAGATGTGGATTTGACATCCAACCAGGGAAGACTTGCATAAACTAATTTAGCATGAAGTAAGCACAAGCAGGTAATAATTTATTATTCTACCACAACAAAGTTTTTAAAAAATCTTTGAAGGACTTCAGAACTCTGTTTACTTAAGTTACCAAACATGACTTTAGAAGATTGTTGATAAAGTGTGCATCTCTACTCAAGCAGTGAACTAGCATGTACAGAATGAATGAGATTTCTGAGTCACAGGTGATGTGTTCATTATTTTTCCTTGACTGTATTTGTAATGAGGTAACTTCTTTTTGTCAGGTATTGAGAGAGATAAGGAAGAAGGAAGAAGAAGAATAGGAAGGACAAGAAGGAGGTCATGGAGAAGAACAGGAACAACAATGAAGACAACAAAAAGAAGCACAAGAAAAAGAAGATATGCCAATGAAATATTTTACAATGTGAAATTAGAGCAGAAAGATGTTTAGAAAGGGGTACAGATAAGAAGAGCAGTGTAACTAATGCACTAATCTAAAATGAAATTTTTAAAAATGCTGTTTCATAAGCTTTTTTCTATTTTTGTGTATTAAAACGTTCATGTCTACTAATGTTTGTGAAGTGTTTTTTTTTAATGACTCTCCTTTTATCCCCTGAAATAGTATTCCCCATTTAACATAGTGCCCTGTACTCAGTACTTAACAAATGCTAGGTGACTGACTGGTTGGCTTGCTTAAAGAGAATAAACTGTTAGTCTCAAAAGTGGTGATTTATGAAGCTAATTTACAATGAAATACTTGTCAAAAAGGTGTATTTTTAAAATGTACATTTTTCCCCTTGGAATTGAAAACTTTAGTGTTGTTTTGTTTTTTTTTTAATGCTGTCATGCTGATCATAAAGCTCTAAGGAGGTAAGTGGGTAGGTAGAAGTTGTGTTATCTGTAACTTACAGCAAGAAGATTGAGACACAGAGATGTCAAGGGACTGAACCAATGTCACACAATACCACTTATCTTGAAGGCCTCTACATCCATAATTCTTTTTTTTTTTTTTACATCAATAATTCTTTCCTTTCTGTGTTCTGCCAGGACTTCAGATTTTTTGTGTCTCCAGGTATGGAACAAAATGCACATTTCTTAGTTTTCAATGACACTTGCCCTCTTCCATCAAAAGAATCCATTCCTTCCTTTAAGAGGCCTGAGAGTAGTTACCTAGTTCTGTATTGAACCTAGAGCCTTAGTGCAACTAAGAATAGCTAGTTTTAAAACAATAGCTAACATTTATTTGACGCTTTATAGTTTACAAAGCATTTTAGAAATATGACTTAATTTGATCCTCACAATGACACAATACATGAAGTTATTCTCATTTTACAGATGAGGGAACTGAGGCACAGGGAAGATTAATGGATTGCCCAGACTCAAATGCCTGGTACATGTCAGATCCTGGGTTTGAACCCTGGTCTTCTATTCTCTGTCTGCTATACTATGTATCTGCTTCATTCTATGATTGGTGGTAGAATATTATGAATACCCAATATAAAAATACAGAATACTCACTTTCTTGTTTTGGTGATTGGAATGATTTTTTTCCTTTACTTTTTGCTTAGGAGCCAGAATATTGGTCTTGGGTGTGCTAGCACATACCTGTAATCTTAGTTGAAAATGAAGGACGAACAGCAACAAGAATTTCAGGCACTGAGGACATGCAAGCTGATGGATCTCTTGAGCTCAGCAATTCTGAGCTGTATAGCTAATCCAATTGGGTGTCTGCACTAAATACAGCACCAACATTGTCATTTCCCAAGAGCAGGGGCCATCATCCTACCTAAGGAGTTGTAAAATAGCCCAAGATGGAAACAGATCCAAAGTTCCTCTACTGATCATCGGTGGTATCGGGCCGATAAATGGCACTGACCTTTAAGAATGATCAAAATTGGGAGACCAAAAAGAAGGAGGGGAAAAAGAAGATTAAACACAATAAAATGTAAATTCAATAGTAAAAGTGCTGGAGAACTGAATAAATACTATTAATTGAGGAGGTTGCAAAAATAAATAGAATTTATAATTTAGAGTTTTTAAAACAGGTCATACATATCCCTATTATACAAAGATATGTAGAAAAGATGTTCTAAGAGATGGAGTGAATTGGATGCAGAATGTCGAAATGAAACAGTCTAAGTTCTTTATTTTCTATTAAACTAAAGAAGCATCTGAAAGAAATTGAGGAAATTTTACACACATATATAATATTATACATATGATACATCATGTTAAGGATATAAAATGTATTATATATTATATGAAGAATATGTGTGTGTAAAGAATAGCCACAATAAGGTGGCAGAAAAATAACACTATACATAGAAACAGAAAACACTCAAGCTCTGATACTTAATCCTCCTTAGTCTCAGATTCCCCTCATGAGAAATGAAGGTAATGTCTGGCCCATGTACCTCATTATCTCATTGTGAAGAATAAAAGGAATTATGTATTGTTAGGTCCCTGAATATTGAAAAACAGGATAACAACACAAGTTGTAGTTATTTTTCTGATATTGTTTATATTTTTTAAATTTATTTTCGATTTGAGGGAAATCAGTCTAGGACAAATCAGAGGGAAAACAGTCTAGGACAAATTTTTATACTATTATGATTCTTTTGTGGTTACTATTTAGTGGCTTGTTATGTAGATGCATAAAATAATTGATTATAGTAACAGAATAAAAGTGTTGGGATATTACTTCACCTTCTAAGTATTCACCAAAATTGGCTCATGTAGCAGAGGGGACAAATGGAACATTACACACTTTATTTTCACATGTGTGTGTGTTTTTTATATAATTTCTTACAGAAGGTTTCTATATTTTGAAAAATTTTCCCTCCACATAGTTTGGAAGTTATGTATATTCTCTATGACAACACTGAGTGAAATATAAAAATTCTTAAATTTTATGAATCAATATTATCCCTCGGTGATTGTGAGCAACAGCTTTTTCTGGGATCCTTTTATTCATGTATTTTTTTAGTTTATTTTTTTCCTCAGGTGAGAACAAAGGAATTTTCAAGAATATTTTCAGGTTTGTATTTGTAGTATGAAGATTTTTCACCTGTTATTTTTGGGAAGAAAAGCAATAACATACTGTATAATTCTGGCTAAATGGCTGTCTTTCTTAGTAGAAAACACTAGTTTTTAAATAATCTGATGTATTTCTTTAGGATAACTTTGATCATGTCTTTATAAAGTCTGCATGGATCAATAGGTCTGGGCTTCTTAAGGATGATCTTTCTAAAATTTTTGGTAACAATTATCTGTTCATGCATGTCTATCACACATCCCATTTCTGTGGCAATTCTCAGCTATCTCTCCTGATTCCTTTTCATTTGGTCTATTGGGTCCCCAGAGCTTGAATAAATACTTCTCCCTTAGAGTTCTAGGAGTAAACCTGGGATATTGGGAGTGGTTTATAGTACCTGCAGGAGACCTCATTCAGTATACTCTTCATTGATTTTCAAATCACCAGACAAAAATAGTTAGCTTTTTGAAAGAGGTGTTTACTAATACTGAAGAGTAAGAATAACTGGTAAAATTATTCCCCAAAAAGGACCTGGGCCAAATTCTCCTACAAATATATACTGAGGTCAGTGGAAAACTGGCTCAGGCATAGATAATAAAAAAAATAAAACCATAACTAACAACTTTAATTTAGATGGTTAATATTTTTTTTTCTCTTGAGTCCTAATGAAGTTTCCCTAAGGCCTATATAGCTCCTACTGATTTCTGAAGATAGAGGCCCTTGTGGAATTTTTTTTGTGGTCTTTTTGTCTAGAAGACATCCCTCTTTCTGTAATCCCCTGTCTCCCATTTTTTTTTTTTTTTTTGCTTTTTGGAGGGCAATTGGGGTTAAGTGACTTGCCCAAACTCACATAGCTAGTAAGTGTGTCAAGTGTCTGAGGCTTGATTTGAACCCAGGTCCTCCTGAATCCGGGGCCAGTGCTCTATTCACTGTGCCAATATTCACTCACTTCCCAATATAGAAATTTCTGTCAACAATTGCTTTTTTTTCTCCCCTAAAGCACAACTTACCTCCCTAATATTTTAGGTGAGAATCATGCCTCACATCCCTGCCTCCAAAAAAATGAAGTCATTTGAGAGAGCTCCTCCTTTTCCCCATCTCAATTATTTTTTAGAGGATAACAGAGACAAGAGCATGCTTGTGGGCAGTATGGAAGCAGCCAGTAGCTCATCTCACACTTCTTAGAAGCCTTCTAGCACTTTCTCTTCTATCTATCTTCTCCCCCAAAAGAAAAAAAAAGCCTCTCATTGATCCACTTACTATTATCCCATATCTTTCTTCTCTTATGCAGCCAGATTCCTTAAAATGTCTTTCTATAATGGTCACCTCCACTTATTTTCTGCTCATTATCTTCTCAATTCTTTGTAGTCTTGTTTCCAATATCATCATTCAAATGAAACCATGCTTTTCAAATTTAGTTATTGTATCTTAATTGACAAATATAATGGCCTTTTCTCAATCTTCATTTGTTTAAAATCTCTGGACACTTTGACACCTTCAAATACGCTCAGTTCCTTCATATTCTGTTCTAAGTTTTTATGATAATACTCCCCCCTGGTTCTTTCATGCCCTTTTTGACCGCCCTTTCTCTGTGGCATTTTCATCCATTTTATGACCAATAAAAACTCTGTATCTCCAAGGTTCTGTCCTGAGTCCTCTTCTCTTCTCTATATTATTTATTTTGGTGATCTCATCAGCTTTCGTGGATTCAATTTCCATCCCTATACAGATTACTTTGAGATCTCCTTTTGCAATTTTCAATTATTTCCTCCAATCTAGCATATACATCTTCCTGGTGTAGTAAGATTATTATGTAAAACAATATTTATACCAATTTCAAATTCCTATTGGACATCTAGAACGAGATGCAAACTTTGTTTCTTCATAACTGAAATCATTTTTTCCCTGAAATCTTCCAAACTTCCTAAATTTGTTATTATTATTGATAGTACCACCAGTCTCTGAATCACACTGACCTGAAAACAATGTCATTCTTTACACTCTCTCAATTCCCAATTGCAATCAATTGTTGAATTCCATCTTTCCTATCTTTCTAGAGTCCTTCATTTATTCCTTCTCTCTTCTGCCCCTGACATCAGGTTTGTAGAAGCTCATAATTTCATTCTTGGATTATTGTAAGAGTCTACTTATTGGTGTCCTTGTTTTATTTCTCCCCCTACTCCTGTCTGTCATCTACTCAACTCTCAATTTATCTTCCAGTATAGATCTGCCCATGCCACTTCCTCTATTCAGTATATATTGGTAGAGCCCTATTCCTTCTATGATGAATTATAAAATCTTCTCATATTCCAAGCCCTTCAGAATCCCTTCCCACTTTTCCAGTCCTCCTATTCCTTGCTGCCCTCAATGTGATCCAATCACATTGTCCTCCTTACATTTTCTTACACAGAACACTCCATTTACTCTATGCCTTGAACTCTGTCCTACCTCCTATCCTTTCTGATTCCCTTCATCCATCAGCCTTCTGCAAGAATGCTTTCTTAATACTCCTTAATTTTAGATCCTTTCCTTTTAGACTACCCCCAATCAATTCCATATAAATTTTGTTTCTATATAGTCATTTACATGTTGTCTCACCTAATCCTGAGATTAGGAACCATTTTTTACCTTTCTTTGAAAAGTGCTTATTAACAACTAACCAACCAATCAGCCAGCTTATTAAAGTGCTTATGCTAATGCTGGTTGACTAACTAGCTTTCCTAGGGTCATTATTACTTAATGCAAATGTGAAGTCCAAATCTTCCAATTTTGGTGATCTTGGGATGAGTGAACGAGAAATAGAGTAGATCTTACCATGTCACTCATTTACACAAGAAACTCCAGTGGCTCACTTTTAACTCTAGGCTCAAATATTAGTTCTCCTCTTTAGCTTTTAACTCCCCTTATATACCAGCACCAATCCATATTTGCAACTTACTCACACTTTACTTCCCTTCTCACACTCTGTGGTCCAGCTTGATAACTTTGTTTTGTTCTGCACATATAATACTCCATCTCCTATCACCATGTCTTTAGACTGGCTAGCTCTCATGTCCAAGTACAAAGACAAAACAAAATAATTATAGACGTCAAGTTGAAAAGAATATATAAAGAATTAGTAAAATAAATTACTAAATTCCTTCATGCATCCTTTGGTGTAGCAAGATTATTATGTAAAACAATATTTATACTAATTTCAAATTCCACACAAGTTGTCTCTTCCTAGTCCAAAATTAAGGCTCAAATGTACACAACACAATTTTTTTTCACCATTACATTTATATTACATATTCCATTTCACTTAAACTTATAATGAAGATTTTAAATTCTTTACAATATGTATCTTCTGTACCACCAATATCTTAGCGATATATGTATGTGTGTTCATGTATGTATATGTATATATGTATATCTATACATATATATGCATATATATTTGTTTCACTGAAATCAGTCGGGTACTTCGTTTACTTAGCTACAGTCTCAAGTCTGACTAATAACATAATGCATACTCTCCTTGAAAAAATTGTGGAAATCAAGGAAATTAAAAAATTGATCATGATTATTTCATTATATAGAAACTTGCCACTTCAGTAAGGAAAAAGTATGGGCAATGGTGTGAGTCCATCTTATTTCTCAACCTGTCTTTAGAAGCCTGGGCTATGGTCAATCTGTATGTGGTTTCTTTCACACATCTTGAATGTGTTTCCCTACACCCCTCCCAGGTTTTTATGTTCGCTTGATACATTTCTCACCAACCTCCAAAATGGGTGAGAGAAAATGTAAGAATGTTCTTCCATATGCTCTTGTTAAACACTTCAAGGAGAGAAAATTCATCACAAAAGCTTTATCTTCACAGCTAAAATCAATGAGGGAAATTGGCTGATTTTGTCCAGTGGGTTTGGGACCAATGAAAGAGGCAATGTTATATACTCTTTTTGCGCTGAGCTTCCAAATTTATACAGATTAGCTATTAGGATGGCCGTGAACCCAAAAGACAATTGCATAACCTTCCCCTTCATTTGGTGTATAAAGATAACCAGATGTTGCTCTTGGATCTTTTCCCTGGAACTCTACTGATGAAACAGTAGTGACAAATTGACAAGAACCACAGAACTTAAGTATTTCTGGAAAGAAAAAAATACTCATAAAAGAGTATGCATGGGTAGAAAATTTTTCAGCTTCAAAAAACAAAGCATAAAGGAAAAAACCCTTCCCTTCCCGCCTCCCCCAAAGGAATTAATCGATTGTTGGTCACTTGGATTTTCCTGAGAGCACCATCTATCTGTTTAGAGATATTTGTCAATGTCGAAAAGTGAGAAAGAGAAGAAAGCAAAAATTATGTAGCAGGGCATATATCTATGATGCTTTGGAGAAATAACAAGCTTTTGTTTTTCACCTTGGTGATCTCTTAACTGGGCATTTCTCTGCAAAGATGACACAGTAGACCAGCTGTAAATCAAATTTTGTCTGAGAAGTCAGCCACAATACTTTTAGTCTATAGACAAAATGCTCCAGCCAATTAATATCTTGTAGATTTCATCTGGAAAATTTTGACAAGTACTTATGTTAGATCAACAGCATAATCTGATCACACTGAGCACCATTCCCTTTGATGTTGAAATCTTCATTAAAAATCAAAACAATGAAAGATAATTAAAGGTACAAACATTATAATGAAATGAAATTTCATGCAGAGATCCCTTGGTCAATGATTTATTAAGAACCTACTTTGTGCCAGGCACTATAATTGGCAGTGTGCATACAAAATGAAAGTTTTTTTTCCCCCCAAGGAGCAGTTGGGACATGGGAAAACATAATATATACAGATAAATAGTTGTAACACAGCCTGAAGGCCAAGTATGTTCCATTTAGCCATTCCTGTATTTGCTTAAGGATCTTTTAAGGATTAGGGAGTATCTAGTCTCTGTCATTTGCTCCAGTACTCTCAGATTTTTGTTTCTCCAATTTTAAGGATCCAAGCATCTTATTTCCATTTAATTAATTGTTAATTAGAATACATTAGCTATTTAGGGGGTGGGAAATAGTGAGAAATCCAGGACTACTCTGAGGTTGTGAGTCCGAGGGATTGAGAGGATAGTGTTGCCCTCTATAGCAATAGGAAAAGTAGCAGGAGGTTAGGGTTTAGGCGGAAAGATAATAAGTCCTGCTTTAGATGCAGTGCATTTCAGATGTCTGCTGGACGTCCTATCTACTGGACATCCAGTTTAAGATGTCAGAAACGCATTGGCCAAGATAGTACAATAGAATTATCACTGGCCCCAATCTAAACAATTAGCTTCTATTATTATATCCATAGATCATACTAGAGCTAAGCCAGGGAATGTGCAGCCTTGAGGTCATATGTGACCCTCTAGGTTTTCAAGTGCAGCCCTTTAACTTAATCCTAACATTACAATATAAATCCCTCCCTTAATTTAAGGATTTGTTGTGTGAAGTTTGGATTCAGTCAAAAGGCTACACTTGAGGACCTAGAGGGCCACATGTGGCCTCTAGGATGCAGGTTCCCCACCCCTGCACAAGGACCTGGATAAGCCAAATCAATTTAGGAATAATTCAGTTGCTTTTAGGGAACATAAGTAATTTTGAATTTCCCTTTTATTCATTGCTTGTATGTTTATATGAATTGATATCCTGCCCTGCTCTCATACTAATACTTAAATATTTACTTAGCTGATTATACACACACTTTGTCAATTCAAAGTATTCTAGCTCTCTTCTACATTTATGATTCAATGTTTTTACTATTAAGATATGTATGTGTGTGTATGTATGTATATTATTTCATATTAAATCCAGTTTTTCCTTTTTTAATATTGATTGCAATATATTTTTTTAGAGAGAGAGGTAAACCCTCTCTGAAACTCTCCAGGAATATCTACCAGGGATTCTTGGCTTAGCTATCTCTGTCTCTTGATGATGGATGCATTTTTCAACCATTTGGTAAATACGGTGAATACTTTGACACATTGCTATATAATTATTTAATTTGCATTCGTATAATCTGGCAAACCATTCAATAAATAAATAAATATGTACTCAAGGAATGTGTGTTCTCAGTAGCATTTTGATATAATAAAATATCAAACTATTTTTCAAACACTTGGGGTTTGGCAAAACATAAAATGCTTTTGCCAAGTACTCTTCCTCCTAATTTCCAAATCCATATGCATTTCAAGGGAAATTTAGTTCATATGTTTTTGGTATATTTACACTTAACTTGTTTAAATGGTGCCTTGTGAGAGATATTTGAGTTTCAAAGAACGTTAGAGGCCCTGTATGTTTAATCCTTTAAAGGCCCCTTTCCTTCGAGCCAGGTAGATTATTAGTCAGGTTATCAGAAAAGTAACAACAAAACATAAAGTAATGAACAAAACAAAATGATGAGTTGAAAACAACAATGTTTGAATTTTATTTAAAGTTTTCGAATTACTATTTCAGTAGGTTATGATTATATACATCAGCAGTTCTCAACCTGTGGGTTATGTTCAATTTATAACAATGGAAATATATCCTGCATACCAGATATATACATTATGATGATTCATAACAGTAGCAAAATTACAGTTATGAAGTAGCAATGAAAATAATTTTATGGTTGAGGGTCACCACAACATGAAGAACTGTATTAAAGGGTCACAGCATTAGGAAGGTTGAGAACCACTGACCATGTACATATACATATACATATACATGTACATATACATATACATATACATGTACATATACATATATATATACATTTATATATAAGTAATTGCATTAATTACACAAATCAAAACCTATTCACATTCCTAAAACTATAAAATTCTTATAGGGGCGGCTAGGTGGCTAAGTGGATAGAGGACTGGGCTTGGAGTGAGGAAGATTCATCTTCCTGAGTTCACGTTTGACCTCAAACACTTACTAGCTGTGTGACCCTGGGAAAGTCCCACAACTTTGTTTGCCTCAGTTTCCTCATCTGTGAGATGAACTGGAGAAGGCAATAACAAAACACTCCAGTTTCTTTGCCAGGAAAACCCCAAATGTGGTCATAAAGAGTCAGACATGACTGAAAATGACTAAATGAAATGAGAGTAAGAAAAGAGTGGTCTCCAAGAGAAAGATACATTAACCCATATTGAATCTCTCAGCCTCAATTTAAGGTAGTTATATGGCACAGTGGATAAAGCACCTGAATTGAAAGTTATTTGCAGATACTTACTAGCTATGTGACCCTAGATAAGTCACTTAACCATGTTTGCCTCAGTTACTCATCTATAAAATGAACAGGAGAAGGAATGACAAACCACTATAGTATCTTTGCAAGAAAATCCAAGATGAGGTCATGATGAGTCAGAAACAACTGAACAAAATAACATTAAATCCTTAATGTGCCTTTATACATCCTGCATATATATCTACATAGAAAATTCTCCCAGCATTGTGAAGAGGAACTCCAAGCTAGATGGCTGAATGAGAAATTGTGCCTAACTCTAGCTCTTCATCATCACCTCAAATAATCTGGAAAGTCCATTAAAAAGAATCACAAAAAAGCTCCTGTAGGTAAACAAGTATCTTAACAGAATAAATTAAAATAATGTAAGATAAAAATATTTAATAGTCTCTATGGACCAGGAAGGCTGTAAACATCTTGTGTAAGGGTTTGCTGATAACTTTACAGGGATGTCTTCAGTGTTCATCACTACATAGCTTTTACCTTTGCTTCCAAAAAATCAGAACATGTTCCATAACAATACCCTGGTAAAACTATCTTTACACATGGGCTAACCCAGGTTGAGAGTAACCAATGGACTTCAAACTGGTGAGTTAGAGAAATGTCTACCTCAAACTTTTGAAGACTTCTCCTGGTAAAATGAATGGATGAGAACAATTTGTTCCAATAGCCATGAAGGCAGCTGCAGCAGGCACTCTGGATTTCTTAGAGCTTGGTTAAACATAGAACAACCAAGGTCATCTGCTGCATCATGAGTTACCAACTGTTATCTTAACTTTTGCTCTGTTTGATTCCTCATGAAGAGAAAAGGAAGTTGATGACCTTATAAAACTGTGCTTCACTTAAATGCAATTCAAATGCATGTCAAGACATCCTCCGTAATGCTATTGGTTCTCTTTGAAAACAAAGAATGAACAACAATGGACCAAGAACACAATAAGTACTGGTGATACAAAGAATGGGGGGAAAATCCCTCCTATCAAAGAACGCATGGTCTACTTGGATTAGACAACATGAGAAAAAGACAGATGCAGTATAAATTGTATGTTATCCAAGAGTGGAGGCACCAGATTTAAGGAGGATCAGCAAAGGTATAAAGTTCTGACAGAAGATGCAACATTAGCTGAGACTTGCAAGTATCCAGGGAAACTAGGATAAAGACATAAGAAGGGCATTCATTCCAGGTTGGGAATCTGCAGTCCCCCATGCATATATGGAATCTGGAAATAGAGTGTCTTATAACAAGACTAGCAAGGAGAGCAGGGGCAGAAAAGAATTTACCGCACAGGGGAAAAAGAAACAAACAGGAGAAAAAGAAACAAGATATCAGACTAAAAATAAAATAAAAATAAAAGAACAATCCTAACAAGGTACTAAAACAAAGAATAAGTATTGTGGATTAAAAGAAAGTAATGTTAAAAGAAAAATACCTTCAAAAGTTAGGATAAATCATATAAAAGCAATAATTAAATCACAGGAAATTATAGTGCAACAATACTTTGTTTTAGAAAAACAAAATAATTAAAGGCTAATACACACAACATGGAGAGACTCTCAAATTTTCCAACGCAAATAGTTTAGAAAAATAATGGCAAAACTTTCTAAATAGCAAATTCTATGGGAAATAAAGGATATGTGTGGATTTCAAACTCTAAAGTACAGAATTTGAAGAAATAATATGAGAACAAAATACAGGAAGGGGAAAACTTGATATGTGCCCAAAACCAAGCAGCTGGCCTTTACAACTGAATGTGGGTGAGAGGAATCCTAAAATACTTCAAATTTAAATTATGCAATTACATTAATACTCATATGTAGAATTTTTATGCTTTTCCAAAAAAAGAAATTTCTAATATAAGTCTATTTTTTTTCACAGACTACTGAGGACCAGATTTCTGAAAAGTTAAAAATGAACAAACAAAAAACCTTTATGACCATCAAATTTCAAAACTTTCTCTAAAGCTTCCATTTTCATTTATTTCCAAATCAAAATTAAATGGAACAAAAAATAGCAACATAGAGAAAATGTCCTTACAGACACCCCTTTTAGTACTTTTTTTATCCAGATAATATTCATGTTTTATGCAGTAAAATAGAGTAAGGAGAAAAAGGAGGCATAAGAGGTAGAACAGCAGAAGGAGATAAACATAGTAGAATAGAATTAGAGATCGAAGCATTTCAATGAGTATGACATCTTGCAAGATGTATTGACAAGATAATGGCACTAGGATTTAGAAAGGTCAATTTGCCTGCATGGAATCATGCTGGGAGTTACTGATAGCTTGCAAAATAAGATTTTGTCAGTTCCATATGACTTGTAAAGACATTAGAGGAAATATAATCGAATCATTTTTGACAGATGAAGAAACTGAGTTCTAGAGAGGTAATGTGGCATTCCTAATTGTATAACAGAGGCAGGATTTGAACATAGCTTCCCTGACTCTAAATCTAATGTCATTTATATGCTGCCTTTGAATATTTGGTTTTTGAATAATTGAATAAAAAGTGCTCATGGACTCCACAATTCCCCAACTTTTTGACCTTGCATCTAGATCTCACTTATTTCATCTGCCAAATGATGGTATTAAAGCTACACATGCTCAAAGCTCTCTTTCACCAGTAATTTATGATCCTATGAGTTTAAAAAAAAAAAAACAACACTGATGTCTCATCATACGAGGCAGAATATTTTGCATTTACGTTCAACTCCAAAGCATTGTGCACAAATGGCTTACAGACTAGGCCCGTTTTAAGGTTCCAATCTTATGTAATAGAATATACCTGCTCTTTATTGGAATCCCATATTTCTGTTGGTGGAGATTGTCCCTTCCCCCGCCAATTGTCTTTTTTTTTTTTTTGACCTGATACAACACCTCATTTTGCTACCTTATTCCTTCTCTTGTAGCTCTTATTCTTCTTAAATGATTAAAGGAATTATTGTCCCTTAATGGTTTACCATGTATTTAATTGATAATATATTACCCTCTCCCCTCAATTACACACCCTCTATTTCAGTAATAAAATAGATTGATTCACCTATAGGGATGAGAAGAATTGTGGGGTTAAACCCTAGTGTTACAGGAATGTCTTTTCATCATCATATCTTCAACTTCTTTAACTATACTTTCATTTTTACTTTGTTGAGCACATTTAGAAAAATTTTAACCATTCCTTAGCTATTAATACTATTATTTTATTTAATTTTTCCTTGATATCTGACTATATTTACTTTATTTACCTTTCTTGTAATTCTTTTATTTGGGGTGTTCACATATTGAATAATTTGCTCTCATATGCCCTCCCCTCCCCAAGAATACTTGAAATGTCTCATTGTGATTGAATTTCTATAATTTTCCATGGAAGTTTGCACTCTGATTTGTGGGGTATGTCCTTTTTGGTTACATTTTGATTATCTTTGCTCATTCCTTTATGGTATTTCTGATGGAGGCAGAACAGTCATGTATTAGTCAAAGTTCCTTCTTTTTATATTTGAAGGCATATCTTTTGCTTCCTTAAAAATCTACTTGTCATTGTAATTATGAAATCTAACTACTATACGTCTTGGAGTTTTAAACATTTTTTCCTTTGCTGAAGGCAGTCTATTGATTTTTTTTTTTTTGGAATGATGCTTTTTATATTCAGATGTTTTAGTCAGTATAATGATACAATAAATATTATTAGTAGTATTACTAAGTTATTGAAGTTTTTCTTTTTCCATATGTTCTTTGAGTGGCCAATGATTTTCAATTTTGATTGATATATCCGCATTTTGAGGTAAATATGTTTGACTTCTTTTGGTATCAGGACATAACTTTAGTGAATTTTGTCTCTCTTATTCTAGATCATCTTTCAACTCAGTATATCTGTAATCTCAAAAGTTGTTTTCTTTTTGCTTCTTAAAAAACATTTTAAAAAACAAGATGTGGATTCATCTTTTTCTAAAATACATTTTAAATGTATTTTAAATTTCAAATACATTTTAAAATACATTTTCTTCTTTCAAAGTTTTTGTTTGTTTCATTCCTTTTCCTTATATTTCAATGTTGCCCTATTTCTTATCCCTGAGACTCTTGCTGTATTAATAAATTCATGTTCAACCAGCCTTTTCCCAGGTAACTGTCTTATATGGGTGCAGAGCTAACCACCATACAATTTCAGGTGTGTTTCCTTTAAGTTAGGTGCAGCAAGCTAAATATCTTGGTACCCTGGCCCAAATCCCATTGGATTTGATTCTCTGATTAGATTGAATCAGTACCTGCCTCCCATCTAGTTATGATGTGTTGGATTGTCTTAGAAGAATTTATGCTGCCTTGGAATTACTTGATTGGAGGCCATCTAGGAAGCAGAAAAGCTGACTCTCTCTTTCTATAACTCCCCTTATGTCTAATGTATCTGCTTGAAGTCAGTGTCTGCTGCTTATTGGAACAGCACTAAGGAGGAAGGGCACAGACACAGTACTAAAAGAATATGGAGACTGGTGAGGGGAAACAGTGATGAGTGATCACCTTAAGGCTATTCATTGTTGTCTTTTAAATCATAAGTTTGTTAACTTGCTTAGCTCCTAGTTTTCTTATCCTATGGGTACATAAAAACATAATTTGTCTACTTCTTTTGAATGATTAATTTCTGGGAGCTATCAGGGACTAAAGAAAACTGTAACACTCCATTTTTTTCATCTGACCTGGAAGTTGATATATAAGCACCAACATAAATGTATACATTCAGAAGCCATTCCCCAGTGGATAAAAGATTATTTGAAATGAAAAAAGCGGTTTTCAAAATGAGACTTACAATTAACAAAAAAAAAAAAAAAAAAAGAAGAAGAATGCTCTAAATAATTAACAATAAAATCATGTGGAAATAAAAATAACTACAATGTTTCACCTCACATACAGCAAAATGGTGAACATGAAAAATATATTTGAAATGTCAATATTAGATGGGGTAAAGAAAGCCCAAAATCTTGTTTGTAGCTATATCAATTAGTATAACCTATTATAATGCAATTTATAATTATTCAAATAAAGTGTTTAGTGTGTTCATACATTTGACTCGATGGGTCTGGAAGAGAAAGTGAGGTTGGCAACCTAGCACAGCCCTCTCTCAGTCAAATCCAAATCAACTGCAATCACGTAATTATTTCCCTGATGCCATGGTCCTCTTCAAAAACAAAGTACAAACATAACCTGATGGAAGTCATTTTTTTTTTAAATCTTGATATATAATGATTTATTTATTGAAGCATTTTTAAGTCAGAAAACATACTTAGAAATAAAGTCAATGTCAATTGCTAAGAAAATGGGAAAAAAATACAAGAATGCAATGGACCACTTCTCTGCTATGAAGAAGGAAGAATATGTTGAAAAAAAGGAAGGTGAAAAAGACAGGAGAAAAGAGAGAGGGAGAGAGACAGAGAGGAAGAAGAAGAAAGAGTGGATATAAGGATATAAGTGAAACTAGAAGACACCTTACAGACCATATAATCCTACTTTTTCATTGAACAGATGAGTAAATCAGGTAGGAAAAAAGTTAATTCATTTATTTAAGGTCCCACAGGGAGAAAAATATGCAAGATTTGAACACAGCTCCACTGACAAAAATTCAATTCTCCCATCATGCCATCCTTTTTTTTTTTTAATAAGTAATTCATCAAAGATGTAACTCCTGAATGTGGTAATTCATTCAATTTTTCATTCTATTTTAGTGCTAAAAATTTATATTTGCATAGTAGGTTAATTCCATAAACTATTATGAATACACATGCATGAATTTTGACATTCCATTCCACTAGAACAGAATAATCAAGCTTGAAATTGTATTGCTTTATAAAATTTTTTTAAAAAGGTTATTATTTTTTCATTAGGTCAAGAATTTTGATTTAATCAGTAGAGAGAAACCCCTACAGGGAATTTTCTTCCACTGAATGAAAAGAAGCAATTCTTCTCTACCTTATGATATTTGGTACCTGTGCATTGAGAATTTAAGTGATTTGCTCATGGTTGTACATGTATGAGAAATGATGTGAATCCAAGTTATATTAATTCCAAAGCTCTTTCTTTCTTTCTTTTTTCTTTCTTTCTTTCTTTTTTCTTTCTTCTATCTTTATTTTTTTCTTCTCTTTCTTTTTTCTTTTTTCT
>CM053585.1:334596253-334617547 GCA_028646515.1 Pseudochirops corinnae | reverse complement strand
GAGAATACAAACAGAAGTTGCAAACAAACAGAAAAACAGATCAGCAGACAGCTTCCAGCATCTGACCATTACGTCAGTTACCTATTCAGTTACCAGAGAGGGAAGCACCAACATCTGGGTTTTTCACAGCCGGGAGGCTCAACAGCTGCCCAGAGTCTCTTCTAGCCAAATCATACAACTCTTCTCAAAGTGAGCTCCAAACCAAAACCTCACATCAGGCGTATATATAGCCTTCTCCTGGCTTGGAGAATGTCACAGCCCTCTAGACCCACTGCTCAATCACAAAGCTACAAGGCACGGGCATTCCTGGAAAACAAGCCTGGCGCCACAGGCTCCACGTGACCGCATTCAGCCTAAATGGGAACAGAGTATACTTTCAAATATCCAAGGGTCCTCAGAGTCATGTAGCCACTTTAGCAAAGGGCCTAGGGGCAGGGAAGATCTTCAGATTCCCATAACAATAGGTTGTTCAAGGAGGACTAACACCTATGGCGTGAAGACTCCTTGAGCATTTTTCAGGTCTGCTCATTGAACTTTGGTGTCTACCTGAAACTTAGCTCTTTCCTATGACTTAAAGAATCTGTAAAACATGGAGCATCAGCACTATTGGGCAGATGGGCTAAACCAGGTTGAGGGTAGCCAACAGGTCTCAAACCCATCAGTGAGTTAAAGAGGTGTCTAACTCATGCATGTGGAGACTTCTTGTGGTGAAATAGGTAGATGAGAACAATTTGTTCCAATAGCCATGAAGGTAGCTGAACAGGTGTTCTGAAGCACTTACAGACTGGTCAGACACTGACAAAAACAAAGCCATCAACTACATCCTGGGCCATCATCACTTGTCCAGATTTTTTCTTACCCTTGGACTTCATTGACTCTGGAAGAGACAGCAAGACTGATGACTTTGTGAATCTCTGCCTCACTTAAATCCAGTTCAAGCAAAAGTTAAGACATCACCCCATAATGCCATTGGTCATCTTTGAAAATGAAAGGCACATAATAACATATAGTAAAATGTATAATGCATGTATGTGTGTATATATGTATTTGTATGTGCATTTAATCTAAATGACTATGTATATTTCACAGGAAGCATATTATATCTAAAATAATTTTAATTATTTAAAGTATTGACTCAATATACAGAAAAACTTCTTGACAAATTGATCCAAACAAGGTATAATAAGCATAATTGGTTCTCAAAGTATTATTTAAGGAAATCTAAGGGGCCCTGAGACACTTTCAGGGACCCCATAAGATCAAAATGATTTCCAGTTCTTAGGAGGTGGATTCTCAATAATTTTGAGATTGTAAATGAGTCTTGAGATCAAAAACTTTGAGAACTACTGAGTTTTCAGCATTGTTTGTTTATCCGTTCCATTAGAATGTGAACTCCTTAAAGGCAGCCTTTTTTTTTGCTTCTTTTTGCATACCCAGGGCTTAGTACGTACAGTGCCTGACACTTGGTGCAATTGATTATTCAGTTGCTCTAAGAATGTTTATTTATATATATATATGTATATATATATATATATATATATATATATATATATATATATATATATATATATATATACATATATATATGACATTGCTTTCTTTCTAGTCAAAGATCCTGGATTCAATTCCTAGCTCTGACAATTCTTATACACGTAGACTGCAGAAAACAAAACCTTATGATCTTTATGTCTTCAAGATAAAATGAGTCTACCAGATCATTTCTCAATCACTGATCCTAATAATTCAATATTACAAGACTTTGTTGGTTTTGGTTGACGTTTCTTGCCTTTACTAAAGGGTCTCTCTCCAGACACTCATGTAACAAATTTGGGATGTGCTCTGCAATTATAAAATAGGACATCCATTAGAAATCATTATTCAGAAATCTGTTTATGTTGAGATAATATGGATGTAAACATAAAATTTTAATCACCATCCTGAAAGAAAAATATGGCAAACCAAATTGACCTTTCTTGCTTTGACACCTATAAGAAAGCTGGTTATAATTTTATATCTTTTTCACTTCAATTTTATAGTGAATAATTACTAGATTTAGTATTTTTGGTTTGGCTATCTACATGGAAAAAAATAAACATACACATATACACATACATGCATACATATAAACACACATGCATACACATGCATATACAGATACACAAACATATGAATATACAAATACACATACACAGGCATATGCATTTATGTGTGTATGCATATTCATGCACATATACAGGTACAGACATATAAAGAATGTCCCAAAAGTCTTAATGCGGTCTTATGCTATTAAAACTCAAAATTAAATCAAGACTTTTGGAACACATTATATGTATTCGTGTGCATACATATGTGCTAAAGTATCTTGTGTGAGTGTATGTGTGCACATATCAGTATATATGCAAATATATGCATAGTGTATATGTAAATATGTAGTTTTATTTGACTATGCTTGCATTTATTCATACATGCATGCATGCATATCTTTACATGTTTGTGTTCTTCTAAATGTAAACCAAGCAGGTATCTTTCTTCTGAAGTCACTTGTAGAATGGCAAGTAAAAAAAGTTGATACTATCTCCCAGACCACCTACATATTCTCCATCACTCACATGTAGATAAGAACCTTATTAGAGAAGGAACCAGCCATCTCTAATAATTTCCAATGAATCACCACACAAAGGGCAGGAAAGCCATTCTATCCAAAGCCAAGAAAGCCCCCTCATGGAGAGACTGGAAGCACGAGATACCTAGCAAGTCAAACCACCAGTTGGGGCACCACTGCTTTTATCACTATTTCCCTTCAGATTCTAATGGGTACAGTGGAGTGCCCTGCGTCCAAGAGCCTTAGGAATAGTATTGCCTGCTAATCCATTCACCTCCCCAAATAGAAAACACCAGAACTTCTTCCTTTCTTTATAGACATCATTAAAAGAAGAAATAATTATGGTGCTAGGGCACTTTCCTCATTAATACCAACAATAAGTGCTGTTCAATTACCAGCAACAGTCAGATAGGCACAGAATTGCCAAGAATGGCACCAGCTCACAGATCATAGAACAGCTAGAGCCAATCACTCACAGACATTATCTAAGGAAGCAACTCTTATGGGGAAAGAGCAATTCATCCCCAACAACTGCTAAACTGTCACACAGATGGCAGGCAAGTCAGCCTAGGTAGAGGAACAAGGAATTTTGAGGGAGAGACAAGGTGTAATAGGTTTAATGCAAATCAATCATCATCACCATCATCAATCACCATCACCACCTTGATTACCATGTTCCCCCCATAACCTGCACGAAGCGTCTCAGAGGAGTAAACCTGAGGAATATGAGTAGGGCCAACCAAGTACCCTCAGTCATCATCCTGAAGATGCAGCCTGCTCCTGCAAGTACAATAGCTGCAGCCACTGAACAGCCAGGGAAGCATGTTCTCACCACCAGAGAAACTGGAAGCATTTTATCAATGGAAATGACATTATAGAAGAGGAAGTAATATTCTTTTGCCACTGCACCTTAAGGATCATGAGCCTTTTCCAACTGCCTTGCAGCTAAGAACTTCCCTATGTATGGTCTTCTCCATTAGAATTTGAGCTTCTTGGAGTCAGGGACTTATATTACTTTTCTATTTGTATCTCCAGTGCCTAATACATGATTTGCATATACTGTAAGCTTAATAAATAAACAAATGAAAAACAAGTCATCCATTCATTCATTTTCATTCTCTCCTCCAACCTATTATATCTCCCCATGAACATCTATGGGAGGTTCTATTCCCTTGGAGGAGAGGAGAGGCAGGAAAGGATAATAAAAGAATCACTGGACTTATGGATTCTTTGACTGCATTTGTCTTTAACTGTATGTAAACACGCATGTATATATCTATTCATATAAGATGTGATGTTTAAATAAAATACATATAAAGATAGACTAGATGTAGCATATTAGAAATATGCGTAATATTTGTGTGCAATATATCATAAATATTGCAATATATATATATAAAACATACTCTACATAATATATGATAGAATAAAAATAAATGCAATGAATAATATAAATGTCTTTGTGATTATGGGTATGTGTATAGGATGTTCCAAAATCTTAGTGCAATTTAAACTACTAAAGCTATTAAAGCTGAAAGCTTCTCTAAGACTTTGGGGACTACATATATGTAAAATGAATGCACAAACACACATATGCATACACATATATTTGCAAATGCATAAATTTGCTTATATATGTCACTTCTTCAGACACAATAATACTTTGAAACCCATTATTAAGCTGTACTCAATTACAGTCTGTGGAGGGAATAATACAATTATAATACTGTAATCAGTGGAGGGAATGGCCATACTAGGGCTATCAAGGATCCTTGAAATATATAATGAATATCCAATATAAGAGTAGCTGACATTTATATGGAACTTTAGTTTACTTACATATGTGATTGTTATGGGAATCTGAATATCTTCCCTGACCCTAGGCCCTTTGATAGGCTTAAGTGACTCTCAGAACCTTCCCTGATCTGAAAGTATACTCTGCCCTTCTAATAGGCTGAATGTGGTCACATGGAGCCTGTTCGTGGGAAGCATATTCTTCAGGAATGCCCACACCTTATTACTTTGTGATCAGGCAGTGGGTCAAGAGGGCTGTGACAGTCTCTGATCCAGGAGAAGGCTATATACACCCTAATGTGAGGTTTTGCTTTGGAGCTCACTTTGGAAAGAGTTGTGTGATTTGGCCAGACAAGACTCTGGGAAGCCGTTGAGCCCCCCGGCTTTGAAAAACCTAGATGTTGATGCTTCCTTCTCTGGTCAGATAGCTGGAAGCTCTGTCTTCTGATTTGTTTCTTTGTCTGCTTGTAACTTCTGTTTGTCTTCTCTGAAGTTCAAGGTGCAAACTTTTTTTCCCCTGAACTAGGTAATGATATATGACTGATTGATTAAATAAGATTGTTAACCCTTTTTGAGTTGTTTTCCTTAAGAAAAGTGGATCTAAGAACCTGTGCTAGCAGCCATCATGGGTATGCTGGGGTGCTTGCTGATACAGTGATCTTCTTGGATCATCTAAATAGCTCTTCAGAGGAAGCATCAATAATTTTTTTTTTTTTTTTACCTACTCCTCCACTTTTACAAATGAGGCTACTTGGTCTCAGAAAGTTTGAGCCACATGCCTGTGGTCATACAGTTAGTCAGTGTTAAGAGATGAGAGTCTAAGCAGGCCTTTGCATGTTTCTGTGTCCTGGCCTCCTTCTACTCTACTACCTTTTAGTATTGTCTTACAATTTCTATCAAGATCTCTTGCTTAAGGGTCAGCCTTGCCATGTTCCAGAGAGTCTTCTCCTCAGTCTGTTGAGTTAGAGATTCTTGGATGCCAATGAGAACTGAACCCTCATTATAGTCTGGAGGGCCCTTGTAGTTCTCTGGCAGAGGGAATATCTACATAAAAGAAAAGGCAGAGCTCTTAAAATAATGAAATGCTGAAGTAACATAGAGCTACACAGATAATTTAGCAGAGTAGCATATGAGGCAATGAGATGTTTGTTACAGTCTGAACTTGATTTTCTTTCCTTTCTTTATTAGCTGTTACAATATGAATCAATTTTTGTTTTAGGTAAATAGAGTACAAATTGCTAGGACCTACTTAGTTATTTTATGACCCATGGCAATTAGGAGAATACTGGTAGAAAGAAATAAGTGGGAGGCTTTCATTTTAGAAGTATTCAGATCAGAGGGAGAAAAATGACTTGTTAAGATTTTATTCTATTTTTCTCATATTCTTTCAGCTTTTGCAAGTCACAAAAGAATTCTGATACAGCTCAGTGGGACAGGCTGTCTCTCCTAAAGAGGCTTCCAGCCAGGTGTTTCAAGTTCAGGACCAAATTGTTGGCAGGCTCAGGGTGAAGGAAATCAATGATGGACCAGCCTACAGAACACTTGGCTATGGCTGTTCAGTATTCCTAAGTACTAATTTCACTCACTGGTAATTTTTTTGGTAGAATTATTATAGTCTCTGTAAATCATTTGCCAATGACTTATGTGACTTTATATCGGCTTTCTTTCCATATCATTATGTAACCCTGGGAATGGGGATTTCTCCTAAATGAACTATCTTTCATAGCATGTCAATCACTGGATGAACTGGCTAAACTTGTTTCTTTCTCTTTTTTATTATTTTTTTTTTAAATTTGGCTTGAACATTTTGTGACATATACTTGGCAGTTTTTCTTGTCCCTGGTTAAAAGCAATCCTTCTACTTAAAAGTCAATTTTATGTCATAATTCTGCCTCAAAAAGTGACATTTATATCACTCTGTCATCCTTTGACATGTTTCATGTGTTGACACTGGAGCAACCTGTCATGATATCCAGGAAAAGCAAATGTATTTGGGGAAGATGTGCTCAGACTGGGAGTACTAGGTTTGGTTTATGGGTTTTGAGGAAATTTGGAGCAGGACAGTGAGAAGGCAATTTCTCCTCCCCTTCAAATGCAAAAGGAGGGCTTATTTATGCATCCCTCCTCCAGTGATCTGACTTCAGGAATGCATTTGAGTTGAAATTTTGTCTGTGTTTGGCCCAACTTTGATAGTGTTTTGTTTGGTTTTTCATTTGGTTGTTTTTTGCTTTGTTTTATTTTTTCCTTCCACATCTGGTTTCCTTCCCTAAATCCAAAGATCTAGGAAGCAAGAACTGTACCCCCCCACCTGAAAAAAAAAAAAAACAAACCTTTCTTGCTATCTCAATTTAGAGAAGGCATGTGGGAAAGTAAGTGAAAGAATAAATTCATTTCAGCAAATATTTAAGTGGGTTACAGGCCATACAACCATGACAGACACAGAAGGAATCAAAAAAACTTCCTGCTCTCAAGGAGTTTATATTCTATAGGAGGTGGAGGGGTCACAACACGTATTTAGAGAGCCAATTATCAACTATATGCAAAATAAGGCAAAGTTATTTTGGTGGGGGGGATCAGTAACAATTGTAGGGAGTCGGGAAAGGTCTCATGTAAGACATAATGCTTGAGCTAGGAAATCAAGATACTTAGCTGAGAAAGGAGAGTCTTCCAGCCTCTGCAAAGGCATAATGATAACAATAACTGGCAGAGTATTTTAAATTTTGCAAAGCATTTTATATTTATTTTTTCATTGGAGGCCTCCTAAATCACTCTCTTAGGTATGTTATACTCATCCCACTTTTATGGATGAGGAGTACCGATGAAGTAAGTCATTAGTTAAGTGGATTGCCCAGTACTAAGATAAATAAATAAGCATACAGATCTAAAAAAACAAAACAAAACAAATGAATGAATGAACAGAAAAACGAAAAAAGGAATGAGTTTCCTGGGTTAGGACTTGAACACATGGCTTTCTATTCATAGTCCAATAGAGTTATAGACATGGAGACAGAGATACCCAAGTTCAAATCATATCTTAGAAAATTATTAATTGCATAAATTGAATATTTTATTTAAATATTTTATTTATTATTATCATTATAATTTATATATTATTTTATTTATTATATAAATGATATATTATATAAATTATATAAAATATTATATAAATATGTATTCTTTATCTTAAAAATGTTATTTCCCCAGAATTTCTTGTCCAATCTAGCTTGTCCAACCGTAGACAAGTCACTAAATTTCCCTTTCCCTCAGTTTCCATATGCATAAAATAAAGGGGTTATGGCTCCATTGCCCCACAGCTTCAGTCCAACTCTTATCACCACCTTCCATCCATTTTACTCCTCCATACCAACTATAAAGCACAGAAATAAGAGTTTGAGGATCAATAGCAAAAATTTCACTTTGGAGGTTGGGGAATGCAGAGGTAAAAATGAATAATATAAATGTAAATTTAATGTTAAAAATGAAATATAAATGAAAGTATGGCTTTAAAAACCAGACCAATTTCTTATGGAGACTTTGATGAGGAAATTCTTTCAGGGAAGTTAGAGACTGATATCCAATTTCTGCATCTCAGTGCACAGAAAGGGCAACTGCTGCTTAAATTTTTTAAAGGTTGATTCCTATGCAATTTTACTAAATTTCTATGTTTGGAATTTTCCACATAACTTGATCTTCTACTATGGTCAGGTTATTCCTTTATTTTGCACGTTGTTATTTCTCAAGGCATTGGGGTTTTTCCACTCAAGTCTAAAAACATATTTTTGCAAATCATCCTCTTAAACACAAAAAATAAATTATATCCACTTAAATGGATAAAAATAACAAAATTCCACCTGTGAAACTAACATTTCCTATGTCATGTCAAAGGAATGTAAGAAAATGTTATAGCTATTAGCAGGACTAATATCCCCAATAAATACATTCATTTGTCAATTATGTGCAAAAGTTTAAAAAAATGCAGAAAGCTGTGAGACAATTTTAATATAATTTAATGAATAACACAGTCATCATTCTTGTTCCTAGTGGGTTTATGGTCTATATCATTCTTCTCTTATATTTTCTTTAATAGTCCAGTGTCAAATGGCATGCTTGGCATAAAAAGAAGACCTAGATTTCAATGCCTGGAACATTTTCCTTCCAATAGAAATACCTACATCTGTGACTCTTCCCCTGGTTACTTCCTTGGCAAGTTATCTGACTAATTTCTTGACTGGCTGATTCTATAGCTTTGTCTGCTACTAGTTCATTTGGATGTATTTTCATGTCATGTTTTTTTTTTACTTAGATACTATTTATATTTTCTTCTCTCTGATTGACAAATCATTTCCCTCTATTGTTCTCTGTAGGAAATCCTGTCAAGATCTCCAAACACCCCAGAGGTAGCAGAAGTTGATGTTGAGGTCATCCCTCAAAATGGATGGATGTCATCATGATGACTAGAAGCCAGGGATGTTCTTGTTATGTGATCTTCTCATGGGTGAACACTGAGTTTTTTGTGTAAAATTTATATTCAAGACATATTCACACTTAAACATATATATTGATTATATGTCTAGCTATTTGTTTTATTCATTATAGTTATCTATTTCTGTCTGCGTCTGTCTCACTGTCTCTCTGTCTGTCTCTCTGTCTGTCTCTCTGTCTCTCCATCTCTCTGTCTATCTGTCTCCCTGTCTCTATCTCTCAGTCTCTCTGTCTCTCTATCTCTGTCTGTGTCTGTGTATCTCTGTGTCTGTCTGTCTGTCTCTGTCTCTGTCTCTCTCTGTCTCTGTCTCTCTCTCTCTCTGTCTTTATGTCCCTGTCTCTCTTTGTCTCTCTCTGTCTCTGTCTCTGTCTGTCTCTCTGTCTGTCTCTGTGTGTGTATGTGTGTGTGTCTCTCTCTCTCTGACTCTTTTTGTGTAGAAGTTACTTACAGGCTTTATTCCATTCTTTTTGCCAAGGTTTTTACTCTTCTTTCTGATCTGAGCTGCTTTACCCCTCCTTAGGCAATATGGAGTGCCCCTGACTCCCAGGGACTCAACATATTTTGGTTAATTGAGTGTGGACATCTGATCATCATAGGTCCCTGCAGTTCAGAAATCCTAAACTCATACAAGTCTGCCAGCCTCAAACTCCCTGAGCAGCTGGGGTTATAGGCATATATTACCACATCTGACTACTCATGAATTTTAAAAATAACTTTGCTGTAACTTCACATAAGTTTGAATAACTAATATTGCTTAGAAATATACTCTTGGCTTTTGTACTTACTACCAGCATAATTTTGGTAGATCACTTAATTTCCCTAGGCCTCATTTCCCTCCTCTGTAAAATGGGATTAAATTAGATACCCTCTTTGGTCCTTTCTCGCTCTAAATTTATGAAACTATGAAACATCTCCTGGAAAAAATTGAAAGCTAAAACATTTCAAAACGTTAAGCCCAAGAAAATCAGTTTTTATTTTTCAAATAAAACTAAAAATTTAATTGCTGTAATCTTCTTCCAAGCACATCTCACAGTTCATACCATTATATATGAAAAAAGGTACAAATGATTTTTAAATTAAATATTTTAATTGCAAAAGCATCTTAGATCCTCATAGCAAATAGAATGATCAGATATTTGCCCAATGTGATAACATAATCAATTGCATGTTGAAACAAGTCAATTTGAAATTTCTGGTTGTAAGAGAATTAGACCACCTTTCTTGCTCATTTGTTTAGGGTTGGACATTTCTATGAACTTTAGATTTTTCTTAGTGATTCTAGCAAAAAAAAATACATATTAAAATGGATTTAAATTACTAACTGAATTTGTTTTCACTCATTCAAACAATTAGGGAGCTCTTATTAAACGATATGAGGTAGTGGGGATAAAATAAAACACTTCTTGCCCTTGAGGAGCTTACATACCATGTGAAAGACACATTTATATGTGGCACAGATGAGGAGTATACACACAAACATACATACATATATGTATATATACACATACAAACATGCACGCATACATGCAGATACACACATGTGTGTGTATCCATATATACATATGCATGCATATACACATATGTATACATATATATATATATATAATTTCAGATGTGAGGGGAAGCCTATACAAAAAGAACAGACCTAGGAAATAGAATGTTTGTGTAAAGACTAGCAAAAAGGCAATTTTGACTAGATAGTAGAGGGCACAAATAGGAATTAAAGTCTACAAAGGCTGAAGAAGTCAGTTGAAGCCAGACTGGATTGAGGTTATATCTGGGTACAACTCATAGAAGGACAGATCTTTCCCTCAGGATATATTTACCCCATTGTAGATACTAAAGTAAAAGTTACTAAGTCCAATTCTCTCATATTTTGTGTAAGAGAACTGGTATTGAGAGAGTTTGAGTTGCCTGAACTTACTCAAGTAGTAGGTGGCAGAAGCAATATTTGAACTCATCTTCTAACTCTTTATCTAGTATTCTTCCTAATATACTACATCGACCTCTAATCAACTAATAGTTTTGGTATGATATAGATAATGTTTAGTAACAGTATAGAAAATAATTGCTTGATTTTGTTAATTCAAGGAAAAGAAAATCAAACTGGATGTGCAAAATCATGGCAATAAAACCAAACAATTGGTCAAATCACTAACATTCCATTTCTGTGTAACTGTCTATATATAATATGTGTATATTGTCTATCCTTTTTCTATATCCATAATTATGCCAATTTACATTTGAACAAGGAGACTGTAATTCCAATATCAAATTTACTACCAACTAGGTTTATGACCTTAGATCGGACACCTAACTTTTCTGATACTCATTTTCACTCTCTTGAAAATAAAGAAATTTGACTAAATGATTTTTTTGTGTTTACTTCTAGGTTATTCTATGACAAGGTTAATACTATTCTGAATTGTAAAGCAGTTAGAAATCACCCATTTTTAGTAGTATTAAAAAAGGTTTCATGGCAGGGACAGTTGAGTTAATGCTTTAAGGACAGGTAGCATCTTGGCAGAAAGTGATGACAGTCTTTAGGAGGGGCCATTCTCAGAAGAAAGAGAAAGGTAAACCCTAAAGTGGGTAAACATATAAAGTATTGTAATGGTAATAGAATTTGAAGATCCCCTTCTATTGGCAGGCTAATAAGTACTTAGCATTGAGGTGACAAGCGGGAGCTGAGCAGAGAGGAGCTTAGTGCCCTGTGTGGGGAGAGATCCAAGCTGAGAGAGGCCAGAAGAAGTTCCTGGATTGGCATCATAGAGGCAGAGGGAGAGAGAAAGCTGCCTGGAATGAGAATGCTGAGAGGGAGAGCTGCTGGGGGCCAGAGTTGGAGAGAGGCAGAGAGACAGAGAGAGAGAGAAACAGAGAGAGAGACAGAGAGAGAGAGAGAGAGACAGAGAGACAGAGAGACAGAGACAGAGACAGAGAGACAGAGACAGAGAGAGAGAGAGAGAGAGAGAGAGAGAGAGAGAGAGAGAGAGAGAGTTGGAGCTGCCCAGGACTTTTGAAGACCTAAGGAGACATGACTGTGGTGCTGGTGCTTTGTCTGTCTGTTTTGACATTGCTTTGTCAGATTCATTTGTTGATGAAGGCCTTGGACCTTGTTGTTGGGTCTGGGTTGATTTCAGAGGCAGAGAGTGAACAGATGAGAATGCGGGTAAAGTGATTGAATGTTATTGTGGCTTTGTTAAGCTTTGTCTTCCCAGGAACAGAAATTGTTGAGAACTTGCCTCACATCAGGATGAAGAAAAGACCTCTCCTTGGGTATTGAATGCTGTGATAATATTGTTACCTAGTTGTGACCTAGGAGGGGATGGCCTTTGTGCTTTCCACTGCCTCTTGAGAGGGTGTTTGGTGGTGACTGATGATATTGTAATTCACTTGTGATCCAGGGGTGGAAATCTTTTGACCTTTGTACTTTGTGACTGACCAAATGAATGTACTTTGTTTATGATTAGAAATTCATCTCCAGTTGAGAAGAGAGAAGACTTTGTGACCAAAAGAAGGTACTACCCAGGGATGGGAGTACTTTGACCTTTGTACTTTGTGATTGACTAAAGGGATGCACCTTGTTTAAAAGAGAACTTTAACCTTTGTATTTTGTGACTGAATTGAGGACTTACTAAATGATTGGGTTATACATGGTGAATGCTGTATTTTGATTTTCTGTGAAAGTTTTGCCTTAATTTGTTACTGAATAAATGGAGAGTTTGCTACTCTATGTAATCTGAACTTCAAAACCTGTTCACAGCATCAGTCCTCTGGGAAGCTGTTTGTGCTTGGCATTATAAGCTTGTTACAAGAAAGGTGGGTAGTTTGTAGCATAATGTACATATAGAGTAGCACAAGAAAATCAAAGTGAAAAGGGTGACAGATGTCAGACCATGACTGGTATTACATGCTAGCATGAATATGGATTTTATTCAACAGGCAACAAGGATTGATCTGAAAGAATATTTAGTTAGGTAAAACCCCTAAATGTGTTGGTTGCAGCATTTCTTTGAGTCCATCAGATAATTCGAACTGTCAATCTGGTATCTGTAATATTTGTTACATGTCCAACTACCTTTATCAATAAACTGATCATTTCCTGAATAATATGTGTTTTTTCCTCTTTTGTACATTATCATTGATGATAGACTGAAATTAATCAATCAAAATATATGTTATGTACCTACTCTGTGTTAGCACTGGAGAAAAAAATGAAAAGAAGAAGAATGGTTTTGCCTTTAAGGACTTTGCATTCCATTGAGAAAGATATATTTTGCTGTATATCTATAAGCATGTGTATATATGTGTAATGGTAATTAATTTAAATTTGAAGGACTATATATATATATACATATAGGTATTTATATATGAACATATACATATATATGCATTTCTGTATATTAGATTGTATATATGGTCATATATGCACATGTTTATAAATGCATCCATAATACATACATACATGCATGTATGTATAGTTTTGGCAGAAAGCTCTAGAGGAGGTTGGTAAGAATCAACAAAGTACTCAATTACACTTATTATACATGTTTGTACTGCCCCTTGAGGCACAATTTTGATTTTTTGAGGACTAGACATATGATAAGCCATTGCCTAATGAATATAACCATTAAAAAAAATAAAAGATACAGCATTATTTTAGGAAATAATTGTGGTGTGTAACCCTGGACAACCAATTAAACTCCCAGCTACAAATTTCTCATTGGTAGAGTGAGGATAATAATACCACCTATCCTAAAATGTTGTTTTGAGAATCAACTAGGATGGGGGCAGCTAGGTGGCACAATGAACGGAGCATCAACCTTGGAGTCAGACGGACCTGAGTTCAAATCCAGCCTCAGATACTTAACAGAAAGCTAACCATGTTACCTTGGGCAAGTAACTTAACCCTAATTGTCCTACCTTCCCCCCTCCAAAAAGCCAAAAAAAAAAAAAAAAAGAGAGAGAGAATCAATTAGGATAGCATATGCAAAGCATTTTGCAATTCTTAAAGTATTTTGTAAATACTAATCATTAATGTTATTGTTATTATTTTGAGCCAACATTGTATATATTTTGTAGTCATCTTGTAGACAGAGATATAAATCTACTATAATTAAAATTACACAAATTAAGTCTTTTATTACTTACCATTATTAAATTATAAAAGATTATATATTTTCCTCTTCCCCTCAGGAAACCTAATGTGATAATATAGTTTTAGAGGAGTGACAAAGGGTAAGGTTTTGCTAAAAATTTTACTGGATTATTTAGTTCAAACATGTCAACAGCTCCCCTGTCCCTATCATGAGATCTGCCAAATTATTCATCTTTTTCCAGCAAAACAATTTTAAACTAAAATAATTAAATGGCGTGTAAGGAGCTTATAAGGATGGCAAATACTTCATTTTAAGCAAAGATAAAGAGACCTAACCAGATTCATCACATTTTATCTTCTACCTCATTTTAAAATAAACAAAAGCATAAAATGTGAGAGTCTTTTACTCTCACTATCAGAAATTAAAACAAAAGAACAACCTAGAATTAAAACCAAGTCATGAAATAAAGCATTTTTCTAGAGCAGATATACATGTGTGTACATATAGACATATGTGTGCATATATACATTTATATAAATACAATGCATACTTGTATTTACACATATGCATGCATGTATATATATATATATGTATGTATATATGTGTGTACACATCCTACTAATACCTAATATAAGGTACCAATTTTGAATTCCATATTAACCCTTAAAACTGCCAGTCATCTCAACTCATTTGATTAAGAAACAAAGGCTGCCATCAAGTTTGGTATCAGGGCTAATGTAATGAAGCATACTCAAAATAGAAAGAATTCACTTAAATGAGAAAGTAGTTAGGGAAAAAAATTCCCTCATATTCCATTCTCCAAATTTAGGGACAAAGAAATATGCATTAAATTAAATCACTGTTTCATTATCCAACAAATTATGCCTATCTATATCGCTCAGAAGAAAAACACTTTTTTGTCTTTGACAGTTCATATTCTGAAACTACTCAGGTCTTTCCCCCATGCTTAACCTATTTTTTTATAGGTTAAGTTTGGGGATCCAGTATCATACCAATTATTCACAAAGGGCCTACACATCACAATTGAATCAATCAAATTAAATAATCAAACAATTATAAGCTTTTCATCAATTCGAATGGATCAAAGGGACTTTGTGTCATTGAATAAAGTCAAATGACAGCACACAAAGAATATTTTTGTGATTGGTCGAAGGAGATCAAGGAATTGAGCATTGATGACAGTGCGGACTTCGATATTAGTTGAGGGGAGCTATACTGCCATTTCCCATGTTTCTAGCAGTTTACCATGAGTAAATAGGCTGTCTAGTGTTCTCTCTCATGAACTCCCACTGATTTCCATACCATTGATTATCACTATTGAATAATTAGCTTTTAAATATTTTTGAATAATTAGCTTTTAGAAAGTATAATTAGTGAGTAGATATAGCAAGGTAGTTGTCTACTACAGAAATTATATTCCCCAAAGTGTACTCTCCTTGAACATATGAGGTTGCTAAGATGAAAATGCTCATTTCATAGTAAAATGATAATGAGGTACATATGTAGGGAAACTGAGACAAATGGATAATGCTCACCTCCTGGTTCTAGGAAGTCATGTCTGAGTCTTCATCAAGTTCCTTTTAGATATGGCTCTTTTAAAGGATTCAAAGTTTAGTGCCATTGTAGAGTCCTGCAATTGACTTTCTTCAGTGTATCTAGTTGACCCTTGCTGTGTTGCTGAGGTCGCATTTCACACACCACTATCCCCTACTGTTACTGCAGGATCCTGATAAAAGCTCTGATAGGACCTCTTGGGTTTCCAATCACTCAAAATTCACAAGATGCTAGCCTGGTCAATTCTTTCTCTGGATATTAGACTATCTTTACCTAGCAAAAACTTTGCACATCACCCAGCATGTGTTTCTTTAATTCCGTTCCCTACAAAGTGAATTTCTCAATAACACAGTCAGTAAGGAAGATGGAAGAAAAAGAGGTATCCCATGAAAGATTCAATTTTAGTTGCAACAGAAATCATTTAACAAAAACAAACCAACAGTAAAAACAAATTTCTTCTCATGGGCTTCAAATTGTCAGTTGCTAAATTCTTCCACTCAGCTTCAACTCCAACTATCTTTCTGCTTCTCTGTTTCTACCTCTGTCTTTCTCTGCTTCTGTCTGTCTATAGATATTTAAATAGCGATAGGTTATAAAGAGGTATGGATTAGATAAAAGAGAAATGGTTTTATCTATCTATCTCTGTCGAGAAAGAGAGAGACAGAGAGAGAAAAATAGATACAGACAGAGACAGAGAGACAGAGACAGAGACAGAGAGAGAGAGGGAGAGAGAGACATTATATAGATTTAAGTAAACACAAACAAGATGCCACCTATGCTTCAATCTGCATTTAGAGTTCATCAATTATTCTTTCTCTGCAGCATGATAGCATTTTTCATCATGGATCCTTTGAGATTTCCTTGAGTTATTTTCTTGATCAGGGTAGGTGGATTTTTCATAACTGGTCAAATTTACAATATTGCTGCTATTGTTTACAATTTTCTCCTACTTCTTCACTTTGTTTGAGTTCATATAAGTTTTGCTGGGTTTTTCTGAATGCATTATGCTCATCATTTTTTATAGTACAATTGGATCCCATCACAGTCATATTTCAGAACTATTTCAGGCATTCCCCAATTGAAGACCATTTTCTCAATTTCCAATATTTTGCTATCACAAAAAGAGCTGATTGGATATATGTACAGGTATAGTTATAGGTTAGGTATAGGTATAGGTATAGGTATAGGTATAGGTATAGGTATAGGTATAGGTATGGGTATAGGTATAAGTATGAGTATAGGTATATGTGTATGTGTATGTGTTATGTATGCATATGTGCACGTGCATGGGCATGTGTATATGTATATCAGCGGTTCCCAAACTGTGGGTTATGTTCAATTTAAATACATGCTGCATATCAGATATTTACATTATGATTCATAACACTAGCAAAATTATAGTTATGAAGTAGCAATGAAAATAATTTTATGGTTGGGGGTCACCACAACATGAGGAACTGTATTAAAGGGTCAAGGCATTAGGAAGGTTGAGAACCACTGATGTATATGCATGTACATGTGCATTTGTATGTATGTAGAAATATGTGCATGTACATATATCAATACACACATGTTTGCATGCACACATGCATACATATACATACATGCCCATAGACATATGTAAAAATATCTCCTTTTCTTAGATCTCTTTGGGATACAGACTAAATAATGGTATTAGTGGGTCAAAGGGTATACAACATTTTATAGCTTTTTGGAAATATTTCCAAATTGTTCTGTAGAAATGTTTGATTAGTTCACAACTCCACCAATATACCACATTAGTGTATCAACTTTTTCTAAATCCCTTCCAGCATTTGTCATTGTCCTTTTCTCTCATGTCAACCAACCTGACAAGTGTGAGTTGTATCTCAAGTTTCACTATTCTTTTGTGCTGCTGTATTAAGTACTAGTTCTGGGGGATTAGGAATTTTCAGTTCTTCCATAGTGCTGTGATGTGGGGAAACATAGTCATTGTCCTCCTGGCCTACAGCCTCAATCACTTGAGACTAGAAACAATATAATTCCCCAGGGTCCTTAATTCCTTGGGGCTAGAAGTGATACCATCCCTTAAGGCTCTCAAGCAATCTTGACTGAAAGTGTTCCTCCTTGCTCTTGCATTATGAACCAGAAATGAATATATGCAATGGAGTTGCCAAACAATATCTGGTCCTAAATCCATTAGGGTCCCCTATAATTTGTTTCTGATTATTTATTACCCTTGGCTTGAGAACTTCTGAAGCTGCTGCTACTTCTGTCACCATTACCTAGTCCCAGTATTGATATTTCATCCATGTGGGTCCTAGGTCAGTCTGTTCTCCCATTGCACACATCTCTTCTTTTAACCTCCTATATTGAAGTAGTCTGGAATAATGTCTCACTCTGACCTGTTGTTGACTCTGTCACTCCAGAATTTGATTTGACATCGTATTTTAAGGAGAATGTTGGGAGAGCTAAGCTGAATGCTTTCTCAACTCTACTATCTTATCCCCTCCCCCAGAAATGTGTCACCATATAACTTTAAAAAAGGGGGACAATGTGCTCTGGATTGGTTAAATGACTTGTCCACTGTAATAAATATATTAAATAGGAAAATAAGAATTAGAAATCATGCTTGATATGTTACCTGATAAGTTTATGGGAAGATATAATTTACTTCTCATGACTACCATTTGTTAAAACAAATTCCATTACTTTTTGAACTTAATATTAATAATATTGTTTTTAGCCTATGTTAAATGCAGAGCAACATTATCCCTAAGTTGACAATATTTTTAGAGTAGCTCACATTTCTCTAAACTCATTAAGGAGGCATTATAAAGAGTCGTGTCCCCATTTTAGAGGCAGAAAAATTAATTGACCTCTTCTATAGGACAAAGCTGGTATTTGAGCAATGTCTTCTGTCTCTAATTCAAGGGCTCTTCCCCCTACACAAAAGTTCACTTATACAAGTCCAAGTATACTGCAAAATGTGAAACAACATCATTCCCATCAGGTGTGACCCAATGAGCTCTTCCCATTCTTCCTAGATAAATGTTATTGCTATCATTCTTATGCTTTGTACAATTTTATTTATGCTTCAATTTGCTTAACTTTTTACTGGTACCTAGAACCCTTTAAAATGAATGTTCCTTGATAATAGGGACTCTTTATCTTTATCACCTAGTCTACTCTCTAGGTCATAGTATATATTTAATAAATTGATGTTGAGTGGGATTGGATTGGATTGATTGAAATTTGCACGCAAAAACAATGCTTTAGGGGCAAGGGGGTAGTTGATTGAATATGTTCCTGAGTGAATAATACAAGGGATTATGGGAGATTATCTTTACCCTTGAATATTTGTCTTATATTTATGTACTGTAATTTTTTTTTTCTCTTGAAAAAGGATTAAATTCATAAAGTACTTCTAGAATCCCAATTTCCACTTAAATTAAGAAAATGTACTTTGCACCTTTGTGAAATGAGAGGGAGAAAGGGTAGATAGAAGAGAAGAGGAATGAGGATATACCCTTAGGGTAATGCCACTCAGGGGATGGGAAGTATGAAGAAGAACTGTGATATTATCTTCTCAGTGTGACATCAGGCAATCAAAGATTATTTTGCTACTTACTTATCTATAAAAGGGACAAGAGTCCCTACTTCACAAAGTCATGGAGAGCATAATAATTAAAACTAGGAAAAGTGCTGAAATTCTACAGTAGGTTTCATCAGATAAATTCTTAACTATCATGGTTTTTATAACATACTTCTCAAATAAAGCATTAAATTTGAGATAGACATTGACAGCCTTTGAACAACACAGTATGATTCCAGGCTTACTGTGCTGCTTTCATATCTCCAATCAATTTGTCTACAGTGAAAACAAGGATTTCAGCAACTGAATAACACTCTTTTATTCAAAGAGAGAAGTGGAATTATTTAGGAAAATTGTCTGGTGGCTTTGGCATTTAAATTGTGGCATTTTTTGCTAACCTCTCATCTATTTTTTTCAGGTCCAAATGTTTCATTTTTAGCTTTATTTCACTTGAAATGGCCATATTCAAAATTGATACTGACAATTTTATAACAAAAAGCTTATGCTTTTGATCCTCCATCAATCTGAGGCCATTATTTCTGCTGTGAATTTGCACAAATTATGTTTCCTAAGACAGAGAGTTAGTGTTAACATCAAACTACTATAATATTAAACAGATAAATAAAACTTAATTTTTTATTTGTAAAAGGGAATTTCCCAAACTTTGCATTTCTGCTGTTTTATTGGTCTCAGAAAGAGATGCATTTTGATTTCAAGGCCATCTCTGAATCAACCATGTCTTACATGAAAATTATGTCTCTGATAGTTATTAGCTATATGTGACACATTTGGAAATCAATGAAAATCACTGAATTTTAAATTTCTTCCTTGATAAAAAAGGGAATCATCTAACCATCAGTATCTATACTAGAGGTAACAATTGTTTTTGCAAGAAACAATAAAGAGCTTGATAAATATATGGTTCAGTGATTACTATATTTGACATGAACTGGGGAAGTTCTGAATTCAAACCCTCCTTCACTCATTTCTCAGTTACGTGACTCTGGGTTAGTCATTTACCCTACATTTGCACCAGTTTCCTTATTTGTAAAATGAAGATAATAATAGCACATCCCTCCAAGGATTATTGTGAGAATCAAATCAGATAATATTTGGGACATGCTTTGCAAATTATAAAGAACTTACCATATAAATGCTACATGTCTATCTATCCACGTGTTATTATTATTATTATTTTATTATTATTATTAATTTTCTCTATATTTTCAGAAGACTGGATATTTCTCATAAGACTCAAATGATTATTTTGACCAGGCTTACCATTCTAGGAGGCTATAATCTCTTTCTTGTATTTTTAATAATTAATAGATAAAATGCTTCATGCATGATACTCTAATACCCAGAAAGATGATGATGACAATCACTACATAATTTTTGGAATACTGTATGAAATGCCTTTACTTTTTAGTAGTTAATCTTCATTAGATCTCAAATAACTTACATGTTGGGAACAAATTATCAGAAATCATACTTCAGTAAAACGATATAGAAAAAGTTATTTTCTTTAGAAGATAACACAAGATGGCCACAGGGGAGAGGATTTATTTACATTAATCTAGATATAACATAAGAACAGATCACCACAAAAAAGTGATCCCCAGTTTAATTTATGGAAAAATGCAAATGTCAAGCTTCAAAATTTTAGGACAAAGAGAAAATATTGATAAAAGCTACAATGTAATTCACTAACTATATCCAGAATAATTTAGGACTACTCATTATCAATGAGAAATAAAAATAATTATTTTACTATTATGTATATGTATTCATATGTGGAGATATATGTATGTGTGTACATATGTGGCATCATATAATTCCATTACATCCATATAACATAATATTTTCAATCATTTCCCAATTCATAAAAACACTCATTATTTCCATTTCAAGAGAAATTTTTTGTTGCTTTTTATTATGGTTATTTTTTCTCCTCCTTTAATTCCTTTGGTTCAGAATTCTAGAAGTAGTATTACTGGATCAAAAGTCATATATGATTTTGAAATTTTGAGACCCTAGTTCCTTCCTCAATTATTATTTAAAAAGTAATGTAAGTATTACCTATATCACTAATATTCTAAGCAATTGAAATATATTGGTAAAGAACAAAAATTACAGTTATTCAAATTTCATATCATGGTTTATTGGA
>CM053585.1:334538787-334595753 GCA_028646515.1 Pseudochirops corinnae | reverse complement strand
AAACATCCTTCAAGAAATTCTCAAGGAAAATTGCCCAAATATTTTAGAACCAGAGGGCAAAATAGAACTTGGAAGAATTCACCAATCACCTTTTGAAAAAGATATCCTAAACTCCTAGAAATATTATAGCCAGGTTCTGGAGTCCTCAGATCAAGGAGAAAATATTACAAGCTGCCAAGAAGAAACAATGTGAATGTTGTGGAAATACAATTAGGATAAACCAGGATCTAGCAGCTTCAACATTAAGGGATCGAAGGGCCTGGAATATGATATTCCAGAGATCAAGGGAGCTAGGAGTAAAATCAAGAATCACCTACCCAGCAAAATTGAGTATAGTGTTCCAGGAAAAAATATGGTCATTCAGTGAGGTGAAGGACTTTCAAACATTCTTGCTGAAAAAACCAGAACTGAAAAGAAAGTCTGACACTCCAACACGAGAAGCATGAGAATGTAAACATGGTAAAGAAATCATAAGGAACTTATCAAAGTTGAACTTTTTACTTGCCAACATGGAAAGGTGGCAATTATAACTGATGAAACTTTTCTCAGTATTAGGATAGGTGAAGGGAATACAAATGTATATATACATATACATACACATATATCTATATAGGAGAGTTTATATATGCATACAAACACATATCTGAGTATGTGTATTTATGAATACATAGAGTGCTCAAGATCAATTGAATAGGAAGGCACAATACTCTAAAAGATGTAATCCTGAGGTGGGAGAGGATTTGAATGAGAGGAGACAGGGAGAGATAAAATGGGGTTAATCATCTCATAGAAGAGGCAAAGGATAATTGTTACAATGGAGGGGAAGAACAGGAAGGCAAAAGGGAAAAAGTCAACCTTACTCTCATTGAATTTGGCTTAGGGAAGGAATGACATAAACTCTAAACTGGGTATCTTGCCACACAAGAGAGTAGGGGGGATGGAGATAAGAGGTGGGATGATGGAGGGGAGGGCAGGGTGGGGGGAGGGATGATAGAAGTACACACATCTTTAAAGGGACAGGGACAGAGTAGAGAGTGGAACGGGGTGGGGGGATAAGAAGGAAGGACATATAATCAGTGTCTCACAATATGCCCACTGTGGAGAGGTTCTGCGTAATTAACACAAGTACAGCCTGTATCTAATTGCTTGTCCTTCTGGGGGCCAGGGCGGGGGTGGTGATGAGGGAAGAAGAGAAAGAGTCTAGAATTTAAAGTTCTATAATCAAATATTAAAAATATATATGTGTGTATATATATATATACTATTGTTATTATTATTAGTAGTAGTAGTAGTAGTATTAGTATTATTATTAACTACATCCAACTGGGACTTAAGATACAGGCACTGTGGTAGGGAGATCTATCCTGCCCGACTGGAAAGTCAGAGAGGTGATGGGAGAGGACATAGGAGAGAATAGATTTGGGGAGGGGTTATACAATGGGATGCCTGTTTTGGAGTGGTGGATAGGGAAAAGTGGGGGAGAAAATTTGTAACTCAAAATCTCATGGAAATGAATGATGTAAACTAAAATAAATAAAAGTTTTTTTTTTTTTAAAAGAAGTAGCAGGAAAAAAAAATGAAAGAAAGAAAAATGAGAAATGTATTTTTAAAATTCATTCTATGTACAATAGAAAGAGTTAATGTAGATAATGAAATGGTGATGTCATAAGTAATCAGCCAACAAAAATGACTTGAATCAACAGGGATGCTAATTTGAATAAGAGAAAACTTATTTGGATACTTAATGGCTGTATTAAACTTTTTGAAGTATTTCAATGAAGAAAAAAATTGAATGTTCTTTTATTGGTCACAGAGAAAATAAATGACCTTATTTTTTGTTGTTTTTGTTATCCCTTCATTTTTGAAGAAGTTCATGACATCAGAGAGGTGATGCCATGAAATACAAGTGAATTGTGTTTGAGTGAGGGTGGCCATGTATTCACCAGCCTCACTTTCATCTCCTGAGCCATCTCCAGTGTCTTAGATAGAAGTTTCTGAGAAATAATTTTGAGTTTTCTAAATAGGGCTACTTCATTTTATTGTCCTTGACTTTATTTCCCTTCACAGATTATGCATAATTTTTTTTTAATTGAAGGTTTGTGACTGCCCTCCCTGAGCAAGTCTATTGGTGTCATTGTTTTATGACAGCATTGGCTCACATTATGTCTATATCACTTTTTGGAATTTTCTTAATATTTCAATCTTATTTCATTATTATTAATCTGTTATTATGATCTGTAATCAGTTACCTTTGATATTACTATTGGCATTGTTTGGGTCAACACAAACTACACCCATACAAGATGGCAAACTCAATCGAGAAATGATGTCTATGTTTGAGCTGCTCCACTAATTGGTCATTCCTGTCTCTTTCCCTCTCCATAGGCCTCTGTATTCCCTGGGATGCATCAATATTGAGGAATATTGCATAAACTTAGTTGATGAAGCAGTTGCAGCGTGTGAGAGCACTGACTTCAATTTGGGAAGAAGTTCTACTGTGGGAAAAATGTTACCAAACAGCATCACATATTGAGAGAAAGAATTGTGATAGAAGAGTCAATGGATGCAGCAAACTTCATTGACTTAAGAAATTTCCACAGCCACTCCAACTGTCAGTAACTACCACCCTTATCAGCCAGCCATAATCAACATCAAAGCAATATCCTTTACAGCAAATGATGATGACTTCTTTAAGGCTCAAATGATGGCCAGGATTTTTATTAATAAAGTATTTTAATTAAGGTATGAATATTGCTTTTGAATGACATAACACTATTTCACACTTAATAGTGTGCATATACACAATATACTTTACAGTATACTATAAACCTAATTTTAAATGCACCACCTGAAAGAATCCCTTTACAAATACAGGCTAGATCAGATCACTGATAAAGATTTTGCCAACTCTGAGATTATTATTTCATAAGAGGAAGGCTATATTTAATTGTAATCTTATTAAATATAACTTTACACAGACTTTTAAATATGAATATGACATATGCATATTTTGCACCAAATGGAAAAATTGACTGGGTTGTCATTATTCTACTTCTCTTGCTGCATTGCTAAGCCTTTTTGTTAGATCGATCTAATATTAAATTGTTATAAGAAATGCCTAAATGAAGAAACCCTCTTTACTAATGAAGGTTAGTTAAATGATTGTATCTATAGAAATCCCCTCCAATTTATTTTAATGCTTAATTTTTCTGGCATTGTTAGGGTAGGTGAGAGATTTTTGTCACATAGTCCTTTGGGATTACTTTCCAAATGATAACAAAGTATGTGAATTCATCATCTCAGCAGAAGACTAAACTTAATAGAAAGACTCATAAATGTGGACAGTTACCAAATGATATTTACTAATGCAAATTTGAAAAATAATCAGAAAAAAGGTATCAGTCATAATATGACTTTAGTTCCATGTGCAGATTTTATTCAGTATCCTGATGCAGGTCCTCATTATCTCACAACAAATTATGATTCACTATTGATTGTTGTGCCTCCCTCAAATCCTTTGCCATTCTAGTCCATCATCTGCTTGACTATCAAAATGGTTTTTACATGCCATACTCAGTAAACTAAAGTGTCTCCCTATCTCCTCTAGGATCAAATAGCAAATATGTTGTATTTGTAGTTATTTATAACCTGTTTCTGTCCTATATTTCTGGATTTCTTATACCTTACAGCCCTGCACCATTTCCTACACAAAGCCTTAGATCCAGTGACATTGGAATTCTCACTGTTCCTCATACAAGACAACCCATATCCCAGCTCCAGGAAATTTCATTAGCTATATATCATATATGGCATGTTCTCCCTTCTCATCTCCACTTTCTGAATTCCCTGGCTTGTGTCATAGACAACCAGTTCCATTCCCACCTTCTACAGGAAGCAGTATACATTTCCTCTTAAATCCTTTCCACTTTTGATAATTTCTGAGTTATCTTGCATATAACTTGCTTTTCTATAACTTATACATAACTTGATTATAAATAACATTGTGGTTTCACATTGTCTCCACCATTAGATTGTGGGCTCTTCAAGCCAAAAGAGTAACTTTTTCTTTTCTTTGTCTCTCCAGCCCTTAGCACAGAGCCGGATGTATAGCAGATGCTTAATAAATATTTATTGGCTAACTTCCTTTTGCCTGAGTATTATTAAATATTAAGAAAATTTTTTTAAATATTTAAATATTTAAAAATTAAGAAAACAGACTCAATGTAAAAGCAAACAATGTTCTTACTGTAGCATCAACAGAGAGCTAAAGTATTCTTGTTTACTGAGCACTACAAATGGTTATCCATTTCAAACTTTGGGAATTATATTCATATGCCATTGGGAGTTACAAGTGGAAAACCAATTTATATTTTACTGCAACTCAATATATTTGGGGGAGGTTTCACTAGCACAGTGACTTTCTCAGATATGTGAGATGTCATAAACACCAATTCTCCAATGAGATGGTCCTCTTGAGTTGTAGGTAAAGCTGGGAAGAATTACACCAGAATTTCTATTATTCTAACTGGTATTTGACTCTACTCTTCTTTTCCATTGGCCATGGTCTCCACTTTGGGTTATGTGGCTCTGAGAATTAAGGAATGATAGAATTCTGCACCAGAAAACATTGGAGACTAATGTGCTCCCATGGTGGAAATCATGTCCTTCCCACTAAATAAAGCATGGAGCCTGGCTCATGGGAAAATATGCTTTGTCAGTTTGGAAATCAGCCCTAAATATGGCATTTAAAATAAGTGAAAGACAGCTGAAGTCTGTGGCTAATCTGGCACCTGTAGGTTGGAATTGGTTGGGTTGCTCTCATCATTATTCCCCCTTCTCAAGTATTCCCAAAAGAATTATTTTGCTTAAACTGCATCCTTTGCTGCACTGGCTCAAATTATAGATAACTCCAAACATTGTTGACACTGGCAATAATTCCTATTTCCTTCTAGTAGAAGTTATCTTTCCATGAATAATAGAGTGCTAAGGTCAGTTCATTGGTTCTTTTACTTGAAAAGTAATGATTTTCATGTGTTTGGTGAATATCCAGAGATCCCCAGTAGTTTTATCATCTACAATATCAGTAACCCCCAAAATTACATCCTGCAACCCAGGTTTAAACTTGTGGATGTTTCTATTTATTTATTTTTTCTAGTGATGGATGAATACCTTATTATTTTTGGTTTAGAGCACCTTACAAATTATCACAGAACTATCCAAATATTGCAAGCTTAGTTACAAAACAGCCAGGGCTATCTATATGGCCACCCTGAAACTAGTTGGGGGAAGAAAAAAAAAAAGGATCATGGCCTTGTTGTTTGGGTTGCAAATGAACAAGAAATATTTCACTTTAGCCATACCTGAATTGATTACTATACATTCCTTCTTCCTATTAAAAGAAAATTGGCCAGCCATGTTAAGGCAGTCGAACCACTTTCACTACTGCTGGGCAATTTGCCTCCTTCTCTCTATCCACCTCTCTACACATTCATTCACCTTCCGTGCTTACTTCAACATGATTCATAGCTGAAACTGATTCTCATACCAACAATGTTAATGGATCATGGAACCACAGATTTAAAGTTGGAGGGTCACATAAGGTCATGTGTTCCATTTCCCCTTCTTTTACAATTGAGGAAATTACAGGAAAAAGAATTGACCTTCCCACGGTCACACAGATTAGTGATAGTGCAGTCTTCAAATTCTAAATCCAGTATTCCTTCCATTTTTAAAATGGAACACTTTAATGTATGCACAAATAAATACATATATGTATAATGAATATATGTGTGTATATATGTATGTATATGTATGCATGTATATATGTATGCATGCATACATATATATATATATATACATATATACACGTGTGTGTCTGTATAATTTGAGCCTCATAACAACTTTGTAAGTAAATACTATTGGTATCCTCATTTGTTTTTTTCTGGAGGGGAAATTTATGGGTCAGAGAGGTTAGATAGCTTGTTGTTCAGTTTCAGGTGTATCTACCTCTTCATAACCCTATTTAGGGTTTTCTTGGCAGGGACAACGAAGTGGTTTGCCATTTCTTTCGTTAGCTCATTTTTACAGATTAGGAAACTTGAGGAAAACAAGGTTAAGTGACTTGGAAACCCTAATTAAATTCTATGAAACATCTGCTTCTCCTTATTTCTTTATCCCAGGAGAGAAATAACTTTTCCTTCTGAAGACCACATTCAGCATCCTTTATCCCTTACCCTTCTCTCTACCTTAATGATGAGAGAGACAGAGAGACAAAGACAGAGACAGAAACAGAGACACAGAGACAGAGATAATTACAAAGTGTTAAAGTGTTTGAATTTTAGATTTTTGATAGATGATTTTAATGTTCTAGGAATTATACTGACTCTGAGGATACAAACACAAGCGAGAAAAACTTTCTTGCACTCAAGGAGCTTACACTGTAACGGCAGAAGACAACAAAATAAAGTAGATGAAAAGGGAGAATTAAATGGGTTTTTTGGTGTTATGTGGAGCTTTAGAAGTATCTTTGAGGCCTGTTCTTCACATATATTATTTTGAATTATATTTAGCTGTTTGTAACATATCTCCCCACCACACTATAAGCCTTGTTAGGACTTTAATGAGATTCTAATTAAACTTAGTATCTCTCAAAAGATACAGAACAGAACACATGACAAGTGATTCATATATATTGAATTGAATATTAACAGTTATCAGTGTTCACCTGTTTGTATTTGGGAAAGTTAGTGATGAAAAGCAGCTAGGTGGTATGATGGATGGAACACTGGGCCTGGAGTCAGGAGGACTCATTTCTGTGAGTTCAAATCTGGTCTCAGAAATTTTCTAGTTGTGTGATCTTGAGGAAGTCACTTAATCCTGTTTGCCTCAATTTCCTCATCTGTAAAATGAACCAGAAAAGGATGTTGTAAAGCACTCCACTGCTTTGACAAGAAAACCATAAATATGTTCACAAAGGATTTGCATGACTGAAAAAACAACTTAGCAACAGCAACTAGTGAGTACAAAGGGGAGGTAAGCCTCTAACATGGGGCAGTATTAAATTCACTAAGCGTTCTGGATAGTTCTATTAAACCTGAACTGTTAGTGCTGAGGTTTCAAGGGAAATTGACAGTTTATGATCTTTACCAACATTGAAAAACCTGGTGATTCCAGGTAAAGCAAAAGTCCACCATAAGAATTTTTGACTGATTTATGGAGTTGTCCAGTAATAGAAATGAATTACCATTACTCTCCTTAATCAGATCTCCCTGGAATGTTTTGGCATTCACCATATCATCACCCTTTATAATGCACAATGTAACACCATATTGGTCAAATATCCATCAAGAAATAAAACAAGCCATTTTTAATTTCTTTCAAAAATGTTGCATGTGGGAGGGGGATCTTCTTAGAGAATTCGGAAAAGAATTTTAAAAATGTTTTTATAAAAATATAATTACTTTTATAAAATAAATGAGAGACAATATTTTCCCAAAATACAGAAAAGTTTATACTTTTAGAACAATAATTCTTCAGAAACAAACTTGAAGGTATTGAATACAATGAGAAAAAAAAAGCAATTTTTTTTTTTTTAAATCAAGGAATCTTCACATACTGGATATGAGTGTGTGGCGTTTTAACAGTTGGGAAATATTCTGCTCTCTTCTAAAGTACTAAAGTAGGAGATACAAGTTGAAAATATAGTAACAAATTTTGTTTCAATAGAAGGAAAATCTTTTTTAAGAAAGGTTTTCTAAAAGTTAAATGGGTGTGTTACATTATAAAAATCTATGCTCATTAGAAATCTTCAAGCAAAGGCAGGATGACGAAGTAATCAATCAGAAAACCTGCAGGGACAAGCACCATGATAAACACTGGACATGAAAAAACAAAATAAGATCTGATCCTTTCTTTAAAGAGCTTCTTCTACTCTAATGTCAGAGACAATGTAGCAGTATACAGGAATATACATACTCCATATATAATGTATAATCCATATAAAGTTGATTGTGGACATAGGGATCAGAAAATGTCTCGTGAAGAAGGATGTCTTGAGGTTAGCTTTTCAGGAAATCAGAAGTTGGAGAAGAAATTTAATTCTAGGCATGGATGACAGTGCACAATTAAATAAGAATATCTGTAAAGTGCCCAGATGCTGGTATATAGTAGGAAGTTAATAAATGCTGGTTCTCTTCTTCTATATTCCCCTCTCTGTAATGGTAAAGATGGGAGATGAAACATTATGTGTGAAGAACAGGAAGAAGGACAATCTAGCTGGAGTACAGAATCCCTGGAGGGGAAGGATATGTAAGGAACTAAACTAGATTCTGAAAACCTTTACATTTCACACAGAGTTTCTATTTGATCCTAGAGTCAATGGCAAACCATTGCAGTTCACTGAACTTTAACATGCTCAGAACTACACTGTAGGAAACTCACTCTAGCAGCTTTGCAGAAGAAGGTTTAGAGTGTGAAATGTCTTGAGCAGGGTAAACAAATTGGAAGGCTTTTGCAATAGTCTCAAGGAGGGATGATAAGGGTCTGAACCAGGGTGGTGGATTAGAGGCAAGTGGTTAGATCCAAAAGATGTTTGGAGATAGAAATAAACTGAGGTAACTGATGAATTATGTGGAATGGAAGTGAGGAAGGGGTCAAGATGCAAACTGGAGTTACGAGGCTCAGTGACTAAAGGGATTGTGATGTGCTTGATTAAAATAGGACTAAGTTCAAAAGACATGAGCCTTTTTGAGGGAAAGATACTGAGTTTTTTAATTCATGCTTCAAATGTTTTTCGACAGCATTTTGAACTCATTAAATTTGATATGCCTAAGAGATATCAAAAAACACAGATATAGATATTATAGATTGGCATAGATGTAAATATGGATACAGATATACAGGTGATAGAGGTATGTATAGAGGTAGATAAATAAATAGAAAAAAATATATATAACACAATGGGAAATTGGAATCAGATAGAACTGGGTTATTTCTCTGAAATCCATTAGCTGTGTGAAAAAGAAAAATAATTTTTTCTTTCTGATCCCCATTTCCTGTGCTGCAAAATGTGACTAATAATATTTGTATTATTTATTTCAATCCATTGTGAGAAAAATCAATGCTTTATGTAACCTATATGAGCTATAAAGATCTTTAACTCAACTTCTACTCTCAAAGATGAGCTTCATTTTATAGAACAAGGCTACATATTCCCTTCAATATTCCAGGGGTACCTGTGAGGAGTAATTTTGAACTCCTACTGTTATGCCATGGCCTTTCCAGAGAATTATCTGTTGAGAATAATTTTAGACAGCCTTAAGTAGATTTTAGGGAGGGGAATTAATTAACCTGTGAAAGTAAGAATAATTAGTACAAAAACAATTACACAGAAAAATCTATTACACCTTCTCCTAAGCAGCTAGGTGGAATAGTAGATACATCCATGGGTTTTGAATTAATTTTTTTGAATTTTTGAATTTTTTGAATTTGAATTGTTCAAATTCCATCTCAGATCTTTACTATATAACCTTGAGTTAATCTCTTAACCTCTATCTTCCTTAGTTTCCTCAACTGTAAAATGGGGACCATAATAGAACCTACCTAAAATTGTTGTTATGAGAATCAAAGAAGATAATATCTGTAAACCAATTAGCACAATGCCTGACACATAATAAATGATTAATAAACACTTATTCCAGTCTTCCTTTCTTTAAAAATATATGTATACATATATTTATCCATGAATATATGTGTGTATGTATACATATATTGTGATATATGCATAGATACATACACACACATACATGAAAGTGGTCCTAATTTTCAGAAATATTTTTCTTTCATTCGTGGTGGTACTCAAGAAGTTCCCTTTCTTAGGCACTATATAATTTCTTTTTTGGGTTGACATCTTAAACGTGGTAGTTCAAAACAGAACTCAATATCTTTCCTTTTTTTGCCCCCTAAACCATCCCAACCTTCAACCTTCACTATTATTGTAGAGGACAACCCTATTCTCCCAGTACCTCAGGCTATAAACGTTTAAAACTGATTCCTCACAGCCTCTCACTCCCATTTCCAATCTTTTGCCAAGACTGCCAATTTCACCTTTGCAATGTTTCTCAAATACACACTTTCTCTTTGCTGACACTTCCACCGCTCTGGTGCAAACCATCCTCTTCTTATATATTGAACTTTTTCAGTAGCTTGTGCTAAATTTCCCTGCCTCAAGTCTCTCACTACTCTAATGCATCCCCCATTAAGTCATCAAAGGGATTGTCCTAAAGTTTAGTTTTGACTATGTCATCCCCTCCCAACCCTTCCCCTCTCCCCCCCCCACTTACACACACTTAAAAAACTTCAATGGCTCACTATGACCTAGAGTATCAAATTCAAAATTTCCATTTTGGGCTTTCAAGACATTCAGAACCTATTGCACTCTTACCTTTCCAGATGTCTTAAACCTTACTGCCTTCTACAAAGTTTTCAATCTAGTGATGTTGGCCTCCATGTTTTTCCAGGAATGAGATACTCCATCTCTCGGCTCTGGGAATTTTCTCTTGCTGCTATCAATCTCTAAAATTCTTTCTCTCCTCTTCTTTCTCATCTACTGGTTTAACTTTCATTGACTCCCTTTAAGCCCACATAAAACCCCAAGTTCTATAAGAAGCTTTCCCCAGACCCTCCTAATTTTAGTGCCTTTCATTTTTTTTTAAATCATTATCTATTTTTTTCCAGCACATCACTTGTTAATACATCTTTATGTACTTGTTGTCTCCATTATATTGTGAACTCTTTATAGACTGAGCTTATATTTTGCCTCTTTTTGTATTTCCAGGGTTTAGCACAGCTCCTGGCACATAGAAGACACTGAATAAATGTGTTTTAATGGACTGACTTCCTTATGGAACAATGGATTCATGTTTACTCTATCCTTGTATGTTGATCCAAAGACGCCACTAGGGCATTGATGGGAAGGTGGGAAGTCCAAAATCATTCAAATAGTTTGAAGTTTGCAATGTCTTCCTCTGGACAAAGGTTGGGTGTGGGGCAGGAGAAAAAGGCTAAGGCTGAAGACAAAAATCATTATTTTCCCCCAGGTAATTCCTACATCTAGGTTGCTGGAACTCAAGCTACTAGCTAGAATTCCCTAATTCTAGTCAATTCTATATTCTTTTTTGTGTTTTTTGTTTGTTTTTGTTTTTGTTTTTAGTGTTTTTGTTTTTTTTTTTTTGCTTTGTGGATGGGGGAAGGTAGGGTAATAAGGGTTAAGTGACTTGCCCAAAGTCACAGGGCTGGTTTTGCGTGTGTGTGTGTGTGTGTGTGTGTGTGTGTGTGTGTGTGTGTGTGTTAAGTATCTGAGCCCGGATTTGAACTCAGTTTCTCCTGATTCCAGGGCCAGTGCTTTTTCACTGTGCTGCCTAGCCACCCCCAATTCTCTATTCTTTTCAGGATTCATGCAGCATGATGGAATCTGTTAGACAATTGAAACAGACTTGATTTACATCATCAGCAATGTTCCTGGAACATAGTAGACATGTCCTCTTTTCTTGACACCTGAAACGTTTTCTTCCATTATGCAGACATGTTCTTATTCTAGAAATTCATCCTTCTACTGAACGACTAACCCTGGATATATCCTCTGGTCCAATGATCTTAGTTATGATTGACTATTACCTCACAGAATGTCCATTTTATGGAAAGCACCCAGACCAGTCTTTTTTTTTTTTTTTCATTCCTCTCCCAGCTTTACTACTGATTCTCAGCACTTTCTCTACTATGACCTCACAGGAAATCCCTTTGCTTCCTTTCTACTTTTCGTCTTGACCCTTTAGAATCTAAACTCTTTCTGGATAGGGACTGTTTTTCTTGAAGTTTTTATTCATATTTCCTGCACTTGGTGTATACGAATTGTTTAATAATTACTTGTTGACTTGGCTGTCTTCATCCAATGGCTTTAAAATATTTTTCACACTTAAACTAAAACCTATGCTTGAGATTGATTGATTGGTTGATTATCTTTCTACTTCCTTCAAGCAGGCTACTTGAATAATACATCCAACTATCCCTCTCTTCCATTTAAAAACCTTGATGGGCTTTCTTGACATGGCAATGATTATATGACCTTTACTTTTTCAATGAAACTGATTGAAAACCTTTTTCTCTGACTAACATACCTATGCTCATTACCTATCATAAATGACTGTTTTCCTGCCTCTAATTTTCATTTTCTTCTCTATTTAGATGTCCCTGGTAAAAATTCACCTTGTAGAATTGCTGTCCTGTATTTAGTGGGCCCCTCCCCAGCTGAACTTATGTTAGGATTCTGTTTTCTGTGCTAATTATCATTGAAACCTTCCCCAGGACATACCAGTACAAATGTTATGGGTTTGACATCTCTACAACCTTCACCTGGGATATGAGAGTAACTCTGACTAGATGAAGATATGATGCAAAATAAGATGGAATTACTATTAATATCATTGTTATTCTAACTTCAGAAAGAAAAAACCCCAACCCCTTATCATATTATAAATTTAATTGGATATAAATCTTTTAAAACAAAAAAACGAAGCTTATTTTTTAACAAGCTGCAGGTCTATGAGTGGCTCTATCTCCTGACTTTATTACAAAAACCTATTGAGCTGTATCACCAAATGCATTCCTCCTTCTTCCTTACATCTTTAATCAATCAACTGTGAGAGTTATTTTTTTCTCTTGCAAATTCTAGTCATAATCTTCTTTTGCTAGAAATGCTATAATGACTTTCTATTGCTGCTGACTAGAATACAAACTCAGCTTAGCATTCAAGATCCTACTAAATCTGTCACCATTGTAGCTTTCCAGTTTTATCTGATTGATTCATCCTCTTCTTTTCTATGTTCTAGTAAAAGTCAACTACTTGTCATTCCCCATACAGCATGCATATACTCTATGATCTCAAATTTCTAAATCTTTACATATACTGATTCCCATGATGACTGTGACCTTCTGCTAATCTCTGCCAACTGAATTGTTACTCATCATCTAAAGTGCTACTCAAATGAGATGGTGTTCTCATGGAGCTCTCATTTCCCACAAAAAGCCCCAGGAGTCCTCATGGAGCATTTCTATGTATCTCCCCTGCATTTATCACATGCCAATGATAATAGGTGATGCTTTGGGACAGGAATGGAGAAGGAATTGGCCTTCTACCTCATCCCTATCCCTAATCTCTATCAACTTTCCATTTGTCCAAGATCATAAAGCATGAAAACTATGTCTTATCTAAATTGAATTTCTTGTCTAATATGAGAGAAAAGGAAAATGACAGATGTAAGAAATGTTGGAAATTAAAACACTAATTTACTCTTGGTGAAGTTGTATACCGATTCAACCATTCTGGAGAACAATTTGGAACTATGTCCAAAAGGCCATAAAATGATGCGTACTCTTTGAACAAGCAATACCACTACTAGGTTAGTATGAAGATAAAACAAAAAGGGAAATGACATATACCTACAAAAATATTTAAAACAGCTCTTTTAGTGGTGGCAAAGAATTGGAAATTGAAGGGATGTCCATAAATTGGGGAACACGTTTTTGAGTTTGATTACGATAGAATACTATTGATGTTTAAGAAATGATTATCAGGATGCTTTCAGGGAAAAACAAACAAACAAACAAACATGAAAAGACAAACATGAACTGATGCAAGTGAAATGAGCAGAACCAGGAGAACACTGTATGCAATACCAACAATATTGTATGAGGATCTCCCATGAATAACTTAGGTGTTCTCAGCAATTATTCAAAACAAATCTGTCAATACTTACACTGAAAAGTTCTGTCTGTCTCCAGAAAAAAGAACTGGTAAATCCTGAATGCATACAAAAAATACATTTTCTTTACTTTATTGTTGTGTGTATGTATGTGTGTGTGTTTTCTCTGTGTTTTCTTTCACAGAATGACTTACATAGAAATGTGTTTTGCATGATTACATAAGCATAACTCATGTCAAATTCCTTGCCTTCTCAATGTGGGGGAGAATTTGGAATTCAAAATTTGAAAAAAATGCTAAAATCATTTACATGTAAATGGAAAAAATAAAATATTAAATGTAATTTTTAAAAAAACTCTGTATTTCTCCTTATGTTTGTCAAAGCTATTCCTATGTAGCAAGGGAGATGTTTAACTCTTTCTGTATCCTCAGTGCTTAGCAAAGTCCTGGAATATAGTAGGATCTTAAACTCTTATTGGTGGTTCGAAATAAATGCTTTTTGAATTTAGCAAGTGAATAATATGCAAATTTTAAGCCACTTTTTGCATGATTCCTCACGTTAATCTTTTTTGTTTTATTTCAAAGAGAAAATATTTAAGTATCTAGGGCGATTCAACTAAAATATTCAATTTGCTTTTCTTTGTATATAGGGCATATACAGATCATGAAAAAAGGGCAGAGATTATTATTATATTTCTAGGTTTTACCTTTTTCTTTTTCAAAGCACCATATCAGCTAAAGAATCATACTTTGTTTTCCAATGTATTACATAATTTTCTGCTTAACAATTTAAATGTAAAATAGTAGGATATCAAAATGTCAAAAAGTTTGCTGAACTACATATACAGTGCAGGAATTAATAGACTTCTACTCATGCTTTCAACATGAATGGGTCAGAAATAAACCTAGACTACTAAAAAAAAAAAGAAATCTCTAGCTTCAGTGCACTAGTTATCTATATTTTAGAGGAAAGAGATTTTTGAAGTGACCCAAGAACGCAAATTAAATTTAAAAAAAAAAACTTTTCTCTGCTGGGTACAGGTGCTGGATTTACAATTTCTTTCATTGATAATATTCCTTTAAAAATATAGCATAGTCATTGGTATAGTATAGTACCATGAATAAAACAAGAGTTTCTTTTTATGTATTACTTTTTTAAAGTTGGATGTCTCAAATCCATATTCTGTTTCCTAGGTATTTTTTTTAATGCTCCCAACTTTATTTGAGAAAAACAAATAGTTCAGAAATCCTGTGAGAATATAGATTTTTCCAGGTAAATATATTAATTCAGCAACATGTGGGCAATTTCTTGAGGGATTTTTGATTAACAAGATGTCAAGTTCTTGAAATTCTTCTTTTAAAAATATGATTATGTTTTCAGTCCACCGAGTGGAAAGTGGGTCTAGACATGACTCAGGTGATACTCTAGGACAGGATTGGGAATGGGGCGGGCCTCCTCCCTCATCCTTAAACCTAAAGCTAAATGGGTAGCTGAGACAGCTGGGAAGAAGTGCAGATTTGCTCCAACATAACTACTTTTTTTGCACCATATATATGCATATATATACCATATATGCATGCATGCATATATATATTACACAGATACACACAAGCATATATACATATGTGTATGGATGTATATGTGTATACATATGTGGGTACATATATACTCTGTATATGTAGATGTATGTATATATACCATGTGAACTAAAAATTAGTATATAACTATGGTAGCAATTTTGGGTCTGTCAATTACAAAGTGGCTTTTATGATTACATTATCTTCTCTTCTGCCACCTTATCTCTGCCTCTCTCCTGGAAGGTCATACATTATGTTCTCTAAAGACTATATGCTTTAGGGGCTGAATGAAAGAGGAAAATATAGCCATTGCCCTTGATAACTTGAGAAGGCCTGTTTTCCACATAATTACACAGACACACAAATCCATACATACTTAAATTGTTGAGATGTGATGACACATTTAATTGGAATATAAAATCAATCATAGCAACAATATTTTTGCTTCTGCTTGGATTGCCTTGGATAAAGGAATTTTTACTTCAGTAACCATAAAGAAAGGTAATAGGTGAGTGATTCCATGAAAATGGCAGGAGAGAATAGAGCCCTTACCCACTTTGGTTTGAAAGGCAGACCTGGATCAAACTGTGAATTATTAGATACTTAACAAATCCTTACAATAGATTCTTTTCATGGCTGACTTCCCAGTAATGAGCAGAGGATTTCTCTATTGAGGTGCTTACATCAAAGTTTTTGAAAAGTTGATATCTAGTTGATTTTTGAAAATTAAATTTATTAAAAGAAACAAATTATGTAGAATACTGTTTCTGTATCTAACATGTTCAGATGGAGTGATGACATTATTTATATCTGACTACTGATATATCTGGACTACACATTTAAATATGTAAATAAGGCACATTTTGGTAGTGTTCTGTTACATTTTTTTTAATCAAACAATTATTGCCAAATAGGAAACTTCCTATATAACATTATGGGGTGACACAAGCCACTTTAACTTTAATCTGAAAGACAGATAACTTTGATGAGCAGTTGTGATTCAAGGATAAGCATATGACTCCCTGAGATTGAGAAAATTAAACATCTGGAGACGAGAGGAGACAAAACTCCACTCATATGTTAGAAAATATAGAATCTATATTTTTAAGCATAGAAAAGCAAAGGAAAAATACAACCAATACAACTTCAATAGGAATTGATCCCTAAATCTTTTATCAAAGACAAATGTCCAAAATTGGAAGCCTTATTAAGAATATATTTCCAACAGAATTGTACTGGAGACCATCTGCTTTAGCTGACTAAAATTTATGATTGTACATTCTACTGGTCAATTAAAGATTAAAACCTGTAATTGTTTATATTATAACATATTTTCCTTAGGTGTATGACAACAAAAATACATGCACCTGAATTTCCCCAGTCTTCCTTTATGGCAATAAGAATTAGCCTCTCTGATTCTAAGTGAACAGGAAAAAAACAAAAACAAACAACTAATTTAGTATTTCTTTAAGAAGTGGGGAAGAAATGCCATTGAGTAATTGAAGAAGGGTGTGGTATATAGAATGGATGTGAATTATTAAGAAAAAGTAAAAATTGTGAATTTTATTACCCTCAACAAAGATTCAAAAATTATTTAGAGACCATATATCCTCATTCTTTTTCCCCCTTTTTCTCTACCACCTCTGTCAAATTGCCATCATTTTCTATTACCAGTTCCTATCCCCAAATATTCCTTCTCTTCTCAAATCATAATCAATATTGTCATAATTTTCAAGTATTTGAATGTCTGATTCTTGATTTCCCCTCCTGGAATAATTTTGTAATACCCCTCAAGAATAAATAACTGCAATGGGTTGGTTGAGATAGAAACAAATCAGATTTAAAAAAAAAAACATCATTAAATCCCACATTAATATTCATTTCATCATGAACTTTCAACACCTTAAGTTCAGAGAAAAAAAGACCATTAAATTTGATTACACCAGAACTATCTTATCAGAATATTCTAAATATTCATTCTTTGATTTATTGTGCATTTGATGTTCGAGAACAATTTTAATATTGCATAAGATCGAACTGGTGAGAATAAACGAGCTTACAGATATCTCGTTTCTGATGTCAGTGAATCCAACAAAAAGATACTGTTAGCGGAAGCACTTTTATTTTTGAGTATTTTCTAGAAGGTCAGTCCTAGAGAATATCACATGAATGTCTCTTATTCCTTTTAAATTGATTTAGGGCAATTCAGCTCTCTTTGTTTGAATGTCCTCAGAGGACTGAAGTAAGGTTTTATTTTTGTTTTTTAGATATTGAGATTGATCAGCCCAGAGAAACTGGAAAAAGGAAAATTTCAAAGGAAGTATTTTAGCTATAAGCTTTCAGTTTCATATTCTTTATCCTTGACTCCAAGAATTCTTGTGTAAAAGTCTTTCCCCTAAACATTCTGTCTGAGTTACAATATGTCCCCATAAAGCTACTGGGGAAAAAGCAGGAAAGGGAAAGGAAGAGGAGATAAAGGCAGAGAGTGGCAGCAAAGGGAAGGAAAGAAAACTAAAAGAAAAAAATTAATATAAAAGAAAACAAGGAAACAAAGAAGGAAACTGTTCTGACAATGCAATGCACAATATCTATGGGAAAAAAAAATGAATATGAATTGATGGAGAAAGTATTGGCCACAACCTGAAAAAGCTGTCTGGTTTCCCAAATATACATGGGTCTTAAGAAAGATTCCAAACCCACATCCATCAATGCTTTGCAGTGATTTTTAAATAATTACCTAGTCAATGAAAAGTGTTTGCACCAAAATCATTCTTGTTAAGAGCAAAATGGCAGAGAAAATTGCATTCTATTTTCAGAGGTCAATGTTGCATAGTGGATAGGATTGGAAACCATGAACATTCTGGTTCAAGTACTACCTCTTATCCCTATTGACTATGTGACCATGGGCTAGTTACTTAACCTTAGAGTGCTCTAGACAAGGACTACTGAATTTTTTTTCCATTCATGACCCTGTGACAGCATGCACAGTGCAAAGTGTGCATGCTGTGTGTTCAGAACCAAGTTTTCAATGAAATTGCATGATACAACATGAGCAAGAACTGCCAGAAACACCTCAGATTCGTTACATATTTGACCTTTAATTAATATTGGTTGCTGTAGGTTCAGAAAACTTTTACTGATGGCATTTTTTTGCGACCCTATATGAGGTCACTGGTTTATACTAGAAGTTTTCTATACCCATGAATTGTGGTTCTGGTCTTTAATCCTATGTAGATGACAAATATGACAGATTTTAGTTTTTGTTAAACTGGTGTATTAACATGGTACATTTAGAAATATGAGAAAGCTGTGATTACATAGTGATTGAATACATATTTCATAGGAACTATAGATGGTGATATTTAGACTTTTATTGGGGCATGGAGGAAGGAAGATAGTTCAAGTCTACTTATGATTTAAGATTTGATTGTTATCAGAAGTTCTGGATGCAGAAATTTCCTAAACTGATGAAAGGAACAATGCAGAGGCTAGTCATGGTTTCACAAAGAATGTGGTAGAGAGTAAGATATAAAATGACAGGAAAATCAAGAGATAGATTGTGAAATGTCTTTGAATGCCAAGCAGATTTTATATTTGATACTGGAAGTGATTGGACGTTATTGGAGATTATTAAATGGGGAGAGAGGGTGACATGATCAGATAGATCTATGCTTTAGGAAGATTGATTTGACAAATGAGTGAAGGATGCACTAATGATCTGTGTCAGGCATTATACTAAGCACTTTGCATTATGTCTTTTTTATTCTCACAACAATCTTGCTGGTAAGTGCTGTAGTAGGTTTGAAGCCAGGTTTAAACTCATGTCTTAACAAACTCTAGGCTAAGTGTTCTCTCCACTGTGCCACTTAGCTGGAATGAGTGCTATTTTTTTTTACTTTTGCCTTTCTATATCTATCTATATCTATATCATAATTTATAACATTTATATCTACATATAATTTAAATCAATACTTATATCTATTTCCTCTATATATCAATAAAACCTCAAAACATAGCATACATATCACATGATTTTTAAACTTTTTTCTCCTCTGTCAATTTATATGCTTATAATCTATCAGTTTTTAGAAAATATATGGAGTCTTAAATTATAATTTAAATAAAGGAAATATTCATATTTTATAGGTTTTTTTTATTATTCATGTAGGATTCATGCAAATGTGTTGTATCTGGCAAGACTTCATGTTTTTCAGCTCTCATTACATGTTTCCTGTCCTTTTGATACCAAATTAAGAGATGATGGAAGAAGCCAAATCCCCTTTCCTCTCAAGAAGGTTGCCAAGGAAAGCTAGAGGTAGTTTTTCAACTTTTGCAGAAGATCCAGCATGTGCTACACACATACACTACCTGACTGTTTTTTTTTCCTAATTGAGCACTTAACAAACTGTACATTGACTAAAACAATTGGCTCATGGTCATCTCAAGAGTTCCTATTACTATCCTGTCTGTCCCTCTTCCTCTGTAATGAAAGGAAGACCTTAAACAGCTTTTGATGGGATTTGAGCTACCATGTCAATATCAGCATATTCTTTTCAAAAAATGGAGACCTTTAAGCTTATTTATAATTCTTTTCGCCCAGAGATAAATGTCACATTTCTGAACATACAGCTATGACACTTCCTGGTCACAGATGGTGTTTTCCAGGATGAGAAGCTTGATTATTTGGCAGACTTTCCCCATCACTAATGAACTGCTCAGCAAATTTCCTACAAATCAGGCTGGAAATGTAATCTTTGGATATCATATAGGAAAAGAGTGCCATATTGCTGGGCTAGAGAGTGGACATATGCAATGTAGCTCTTTTTAATAGTCTCCAGTACTTCTTTTTATTAACCTGCAAAGAAACATTCTTATTTTATATTCCATATACCAAGGCAAAGGGTAATCATTTCTCAAGTTAAGTTCAATATACCTTTTCCAGTGTCTTTTCATTCCAAATGTTTCATTAAATTTACCTTTATTTAGAATATACAATCGCTTTAGTTTATGGATTTTTGCATTCTTGCATATTTTTTTCCTTTTACAAAAGACATGCAATCTTCTTTATTGGAAAAATTTAATAATCCCAAGTAGAAAAATGGTAATTTCTTATTTATCATACAATATTTGTGTCCATACCCAGCTTTTGGAATGACAAGTAAGCAATCACAGAAAAAGGGATTGGAGGAATAAGGAAATTATAGCATGGGGACACATTTGAATTTTGCTTTTTTGAATACTCATGTTTAATGACAGACTATAATCATTGCTCATGGATGGTAGGCATCACATTTTGCTTATTCATATATGCAGTCATTTAATCATTGGTTAATTATTTATTCTCTCATCTATTTGTTCCTCCCTCCCTTCATTCCTTCCTCTTTCCTTCTCTTCTTTCTTTTTTGACTCTTGCTTCTGTCCTTCCTTCTTTCCCCCTTCTTGAATCAATCCCTCTCTCCCTTCTTTCCTCCTTCTCTTAAGCTCTCATTTTCTTCTTCCTTTTCTCTTTACTTTCCTCCTTTTTCTCTCTTCCTACTTTCCTTGCTTCCCATTCTCTCTCTTTCTCTCCCCACTAAGGCAGAATGATATAGGGGATAGAACAGCAGACAGATTCAGACAGAAAAGATTCAAGCTACCTTTCACACATAAAGCTCTGTGCTCATGTTTGTCAATTAATCTTTCTGTGTCATGCTTTCTTCATCTGTAAAATAGGGTAATGATAGCTCCTCACTCAATGCAATACTGATGATGATCCAAAGATACAGGCAATGTGGAGTGCTTTGTTAACTTTGAAGGTCTATGTGTGCATCAGATAGGATTATTTTGAAGTTGATATGTGTATTGTGACAAAGGCTCAACTTTTTTAAAGTAACATACAGGAGAAATAACTTTAATAAAGTGAAATGGAATCCTCAAAATGAATGCAGGACTTATAAGTACTTTTTGCATCCACAAAACCAATGTTAGGCATATACTCAGATATCCTTAGCATTTTTATGGACGTATTGTTTGATTTTCCATGCTACTTTCCTGTTAGTATGACTGCTCATAAATACATACATACTTGCATACATACATGCATTCATGCATGTATTTAAGGAATATTTGTTATTTCCCTACCTCAAGACATTGTCCTAATGCCCTAGGGATACAGTAGTAGTGAGAGGTAACAAACACCATGGTAATTTTTAAAAAAATGTATCATGAAAAAATATTCATTATGGGGTCTGAGGATTTGGATTCATATCCCCCAGGTAACACTTGTTGTGTTTATGACTTAAACAATTCACTTAAACTCCTTGACACTCAGTCCTCTCATCTGCAAAATCTTCAACTACATTGTCTTTTAAATTCTTTCTAACTCTAGGACTATAATCCTATGAGTCTGTGACTTTACAGATGAAGAGAGAAAAAAAGGCATGCCTGAAAGAAGAGAAACATTCTCTGAAATATAGAGATGAGCAAGTTACAGATTCTAGACATAAGGAGGAACACAGGTCAAAGTAGAGAAAAGGGAGTCCTCTGCTCACTTTGAAAAAATAAACAGCTATTAATCCAGTTTTGATGACTGGATTAGTCAGAGTAACAAAAAAGACCAAGATAAAATAAGACAGGAAGTATAAAATTGGGAACCCAAATGGGAGAATCTTAAAAGCCATTCTGAGGAGTTTTTATTTTATCTTAGAGGCAATACTGAACTACTAAAGCTATGGAGTGCTATTTTCTGCATTATAGTCCACTATTTCAATGGATTTGTGATATCAGTTCATTGGGTATTCCATTCAACTCTGCCAATAGCAAGTCGTCCATATTTGTTTTCACCCCATGAATATCCAGACTTCACTCGGGGAGATGGGTGACTTCCACATCTCTCCAAAGTAGCTGTATAAGAATTTGCTATGTCTATCACATGAAAGGCCTGCAGTAGAAGCAGGGAATAAAGACAAAAATGAAAAAAAAAATGCATTATTTCAGGTTTTTTGCAGTTCTTTGATGGGGACTAAAGTAATTGGAATAAGTAAATACAAAATACATGCAAAGTTAAGTTCAGAAGTAGCAAAGGGACAGAAATGAAAGGGGGGAGAGGGTAAGCAAAAGCCTTATGTGGGCGATGATATGAATTGACACTTGCAGGGATCTAGGATTACAAAGACATAAGACTGAAGAAAGCCAGACTACACAAGGTCATGGAAGCAGAAGAAAAAAAAAATTGACATTTGGGTCCTCCAAATGCAGTAGTTGGATTAGAATGGATAATGACTGGATAGGAGTGATATGAAATAAATTCATATAAAAACTAGGTAAGTCAAATGTAAATAGCTTTAAGCATCAAATAGAAAAGATAATATTTTATCCTAAAACATTTTGAGCAAGAGATTTGAGAGTTCACATCTTTAGTAATAATCATTATTACAATTAGACTATTTTGAGTATAAATGTATTGGCCATATTTATCATGACACGTTAATCCAATTTCACTTTCTAGCCCTGTATTTCTTTGATGATATTGTATATGCTATTTCTTACATACACAATTTATTGGTTATATATGGCACATAAATTGTGTTCAATATGGTTTCCTCCACTGCAGAATAGGACAATGATTTTGGCATGTATGTGGAAAATAGGTTGGAGAAGAAGTGAATATAGTCAAGAATACTAATTACAAAGATATTACCTTTTGATCTGATAATAACTCTTTTAGACATATAACCAAGAGATAAAGTTAAATGAAATTCATATGTCCAGCAATATCTAATGAGCTCTTTATGTGGTGACAAAGAACTGTAAGATAAAGGAATTCCTCTTGATTTAGGAATTACTTAACAACTTATAGTATATGAATGTAATGAGATATCATTATGGTGCAAGAAATGACACACAAGGTGAAAATCAAGATTGCTTCTAACTTTGCAATGCTGTGTGATTGTTCACACTAGAGAAATAAAGAATTTGGGTGAAGACGGAGCTTAAGCATTAAGATGTTCAGTTTCATTGGATGAATGTCAATTTTGGCATGCTGATGAGCTAACCAGGTGAAGTTATCTGTAAGATGATTGTTGATGTGGAAATGGAGTAGAGGCAGATTAGGACTAAATATATGAATTTGGCAGTCATTTGAATAGCTATAATTGAATTCATGGGAACAAATGAGATCACTAAGCAGAGTAGGGAGTAAAGGGAGAGAAAAGAAGAAGGTACAGAAGTCAGTTTAGGGAAAGCAAGAAAGAAAATAATACAGCTAAAGACTCTGAGAAAGAACAATGTTAATAGGGACAAAGTCTGTTCTCTGTCAGGGAAGCAGTCATAAATTAGGAAGATGCTCCTAGGCTGTTGCATTGATAATACGTAAGGGTGAAACCATGCTTAAAGCATTTAATGACTGAATGATTTGGGATGATTCATTTAATCCCTCTAAAAGCTAACCTCTCTCATCTGTAAAATAAGCAAATTCATAGTTTCACTCCTAATTACATGATGTTATTAAACCTGTAATAATTACTACAAAAGAGAATAATTTGAGAAGGACAAGAAAGTACAACAGGTCAAGGTTTAAGTTACTGAATATTTTCAAATATTTCCTTTATAACATCATCTAAGTGGTGAACATGATAGTCGCAAGTAAGGTCGCTATGGGACCTGCATTAAAAATTAGGTAACTCTATGGTCTACCACTATGGAAATTCTCTTACTCAATGGTTATAGATTTCATTGTATTTATATTTATATTTATATATATATTTATATATATACGTATATGTATATGTGTATATATGTGCATATTCATATGTGTGTGTGTGTATATATACATACACACACACACACACACACACACACACACATACAGAAAGGCTTAATGAAGATGTTGCTGCCTCAGACTCATCTTTAAAAACCAAGAAGGATTGGTAGGATACTGAGGTATGAAAGGCCTGGGGCCAGTCAATACAAAGTGGTCAAGATAGAATATACAGCTGTATATGTCTTCTTACTCACACATATTTGAAGTCATAAGTATGTAATATATGGTATCTACTTCAAGCCTTAGAGATTCGTTATTGGAACCTAATGTGGATCTAGCTGCACAGCATCCTGAGTTAGAGAAAAGAACTGTTTTATAGACTCTTAGGCATGAGGAAAGAAGGTGGAACAATAATTTCCAGTAATGCTGGGGAGATAGGTGGTAGGCTTTGTGAAGGACTTTAAAGATTAGATATAGAAGTGTGTTCCTATTTAATTTTGGAGTAAAGAGAAATTGACATGAGTTGGTTGAGTGAGTCTTATGATCAAATGTACACTGAATGAAAATTACTTTGGCAGAAAGTGTAGGATGGACTGGAGTGGTGAGAGAATTAAGGAAACTAGACCAATTAAGAGACTGTTACAATACCAAAGGGAAGAAGTGATGAATGTCTGGGGCATTGAGAGATTAGGTGTTACCTGTGTGAAATGTAGAAAAGGGATGCGATGTCAAATGTGAGGTAAAAATAGAAAGATTTCACAACTGATTGGATATGTGTAGTGTGGGAAAGGGATGAGCTCAAGAAAATGCCAAGAGATGCTGAAAGGGTAGTGTCTTTGGCCTAAAAAGGAACACTTACAAAAGGAGAAGGATTAGAAAGAAATATGACCTCATATTTTGATACATTTAGTTTAAGATATTACTAGAAATAAAGTTTCAAATGTATATCACAAAACTACCTCGCAAGTTTACATTGATAGGATTTATGCAATCAGTAACTATAACTACTGTCGTAATTTCCTGGTAGGTTGTGAATTAGAACCATTAAAACATCAAACATTTTTTAAACCTGGTGAATATATATTTTATATTTAACCCTCTGTACTGTTCAAACAATCCCATCTCAGACCATCGACCATACTGGTAGTCTTGCCATGAATCAACTCCAAAAAGTAGCCTAAAATTTCTAATCTTAGAAGTTTTGTTGTGAGAATGGACATGTTCATCTAAATGTTACTGTTTGGCTGCTTAAAATTAGGCAAAGAAAGGGCAGTCAGGGACTTATGGATACTCTTGACCTTGCTGCTGTATGGGAGTTTCTGACATGCTGCTGGGGTAGGGACAGGTAGTGGTTTCTTTCCACTCCTCCAGTTATAGAATCTGTAGCTAGAAAGAGAAGAGAGAGACCAAAGACTGGACATTTCCTCTTAAATATCCACTATGTTAGTAGATCTTCCTGCTTAGCTGCCATACATGGGATTTTTTCACCCTGTGCAAAGTGCTCATACTTTCAACATCATCCAGAAGCAGACAGTGAAAATATACCATGGCTCTTCACATAGATGAATGACTTTGGCCAGGTCACTTAAAATCCATGAATGCAGGTAGTTATATTTGTACAAATAAACTTTCTGGGTTGTTGTGAAGATAAAATGACATGATCTATGGAAAATTTCATATAAATTCCAGGTACAATAATGCTTTTTCCCTTTTTTCTCTGTATTTCTTTTCCATACACACACACACACACATGCATATATGTTTATATACATAAAAAACAAATAAGAAAGGAAAGATATAACTTGGTGTGCTATGTTCTACCACTGAAGATCTTTAAGGAATATTATTCCAATATTCTGATGCTGCCTTGGCTTCTAGCCTATAAATTAATGAATCAAACAATTAATAATTGAGAATGTATTAAGTACTTTCTCATTGTAAGGAATTGTGCCAGGCCCAATAAATGTAAAGATTAAAGTTTAAAATATTCCTTCTTCAAGAACTTTATATTTTATCAGTACAGATAAAAAGATAATGGATAGATAAATATACTTAGATGATAGATAAAAAGCAATGTGTTCCTGTGTGTATAAATGGAGGGAGGAAGGAAGGGAGAGAGAGACAGAGAGACAGAGAGAGACAGAGAGACAGGGAGAGAGAGAGAGAGAGAGAGAGAGAGAGACAGAGACAGAGGGACAGAGACAGAGGCAGAGACAGAGATAGAGACAGAGACAGAGACAGACAGAGAGAAATAATATATGGGTATAATGTTTAGTAAGGTAGAATGGTAGGTTGGTACAGTTCATGATAGTGCTTTAAAAAACAGATAAGAAAATTTACATCCAATCCTTGCAGTACTAGGGAGCCATTAGAGATTCCTGGGATAGAAAGCATTATGGTCAGATCAGTGTTCTAGGAAAAAGCAAACAAATAAACAAAACGAAAAAACAAGCAAAAGGGCTAAGAGACAAAGTCAGGGCCGGCGGCATGGACAGCAGCTACTCCCTGGACTACCTAGCCACAGCCTGGAAATTTAAAAAAACCCTATCTGAACTTCTGGGGACCAAGTTGACAGACTGAACCCTGGCAGCTCCAATTCCCCCCACTGACCCCAAAACACAGTAATTATGGCCCCAGAGGAAAACTTTTAGCAGTAAAGGCTTAGGAACCTGGGAGGAAGGGCGTGGCTAAGGTCCTGTCTGAAAATGGGAAGAAAGCAGGCTACAAAGACAAAGACTCTGGAATCCTACTATGGTTAGAGAGAAGAATCAAACTCAGAAGGAGAGAGTATTGATTTCGTGCCCGCAGCTGAAGCCTTAACAGGGTCTACCACATTGTCTCAAGCACAGAAAGTATTCCTACATGAGCTCAAAAAGAGCTTTGAAATCTGGATTAGAGAGGTAGAAGATAAAATCAACACCTCTTATAAAAACAAAATCATTAAATTAGAAAACATTATAATGAAGAGAACAGCTCCTTAAAAAGTAAAATGTGTGAACTAAAAATGAAATCTGAGCTTATGGAAAAGAAGCTTCAAAAACTAACTGAGGAGAATAATTCACTGAAAGCTAAAATCAACCAAATTGAAACCAATGACTCTATGAGGAACCAAGAATCAGTCAAACAAAACATTTTGTACTCAAAGTTGTATGTTATTTCTTCCTTGAACCAAGATTGACAAGAATAGATCTCATGCAATGCTTCTCTCCATCCTCTCTTTCACTCTATTATGATAAGTTTTATGTCTCTTCTCAATAGAGTCCTATATTTAACTGGTTGCATTATTCCCTCCTTGCACCAGAAACAGTGAGAGAAAAGCTCATATAATAGTCACCTCCCTCCCTTATTTCCCTCTACTATATTGTTTTTATGTCTCTTTGAGTAGCATAATTTACCCTTTTCTGCTTCATTCTTTCCTCTTCTTCAATTGCAGTCCCTTAATAAGGATTTTTATCATCATTTTACATAATTTATACCCACACCCTCTACTTATCTATATCCCTTTTAGATGTTGCTGTAGGTGTAGAGTTCACGATATTAACAGGTACCAGCTTCCCACATGGGAATGTAAACAGCTTGCTCTTGTTAAATAACAAGTTATGTGTGTGTATGAAAAATTAGAAAAAGAGGTAAAATATCTCAATGGAAAAATAACTGACCTGGAAAACAGATCCAGGAGAGACAATCTGAGAATAATTGGTCTCCCAGAAAATCATGATGAAAAAATGAGTCTGAACAATATCTTCCAAGAGCTCATCAAGGAAAATTGTCCTGAGATCCAAGAACCAGAGGGTAAAATAGAAATGGGGAGGATCTACCAGACACATCCTGAAAGACATCCCAAACTGAAAAGTCCATGAAACATTGTGGCCAAACTCCAGAACTATCAGATAGAGGAGAAAATACTACAAATGACCAGAAAGAGACAATTCAGATGTCGTGGAACCGTAGTGAGGATTGCATAGGATCTGGAAGCCTCAATGTTGAAAGATCGGAGGAGCTAAAATATGATTTTTCACAAGGTAAAAGAGCTCAGGTGACAACCAAGGATCACCTATCCAGCAAGACTGAGCATACTCTACCAGGCAAGGAGATGGACATTCAGTGACATAAAGTAATTCTAGACTTTCCTGATGGAAAAGCCAGAGCTCAATGGAAAATTCAACCTCCAGTTACAAGACCCAGGAGAGACATAGAAAATTAAATAAGGAAAAACACACACATGTATTATGACATTTTCTTTTGGAGTAATTTAGAAGTCTTATGACAATTTTTAGTCTTTAAAAGTTCTGTTCTCTTTTCATGTAGTATACAAAATGCACAGACAGCTATGCCAGGAATGAGGAAGACAAGTTCAAATTCCTGTTCATTCATTTACTAATCATGTGACCCTATACAGATCCCTTAACATCTTTCAGCCTAAATTTCCTCATTTAAAAAAAAAAAGGTAACAATAGGATCTACATCACAAGGTTGTTGTGAGGCTCGGAGTTATATATGTGTGTTTACATACATACAGACAGACAGACATATGCATGCGTGTGGATTCAAAATCTTAAAATGCTATAGAAATGCTAGTTATTATTTACCATGCATATAAATACATTCAGAATTATCTACATAATGAATTAATATGCATGTGCATCCATCCATGTGAGGGTATACATACATGTCAATTATATGATCCAATAAAGAAATTGCCTCCTATATTATTTTTACAATCAATTGTTGGTTCCTTTAAGAAATTGATAAGTCAAATGGGGCATAGAATATCAAGTACAATTAATTATCCATCTTGAAATTCAAGAGCTTCATGATGCCTTCTTAGAATATCTGAAGACTGATCAGATGATAAATTCTTCTTAACATAGGTGTCCTGTTTGAGAAGGTTGGGATGCTACTGTTCTTTGAGATTTTGCCAAATGAAATTTCTTGGTTATTTTATTATTCAAGTATGTGGATAGTGTTTTGTCTTGTTTTTAATGGAAAGGTCAATAGTTATTTTTCTAAGTAGTCTCTTTAAAAAACTGCTAGAACTCCCAATTCAACATCAATACTTGTGACTGCAATATCTGACCTGAGAGAAGGGTTGCTTCTTCCCTGGTAATAACATTCAGAAGTGACTTGCCTCTGCTAGTTAAGAAAATAAACTCCTTCCCTTGGGCTTTTCCAGGAAAATCAAAATGCTTTCCATGTTTTGTTGCAAAAAGCCCATGTCATTGCCTCTCAGACAGGTTTTAAAGGTCAACATCATGAAAAATAAGCATCTTACTGTCCTATATGGTGCTAGCATACTGCCTCTGGGACCTGGGACACTGAAATCATGATTTGCACTACTGTGTTGGCTATTAACCTTTCATAGCATCAGTTTCTCTGTCTCTCTGTCTGCCTTTCTCTGTCTCTCTGTTTCTCTGTCTCTGCCTGTGTCTGTCTTTATCTCTGTCTCTCTGTGTCTCTCTCCCTCTCTTTGTCTCTTTGTCTCTCTCTGTCTTTCTGTCTCTATCTGTCTATATATATATATATATATATATATATATATATATATATATATATATATATATATATATATATACACACACACACACAGGTGGTATATATATAATAGAAATAAAATTAAATATAATATAATGTATGTATGTATTAGTGTGCATATGGTGTATGGGCACTTATTCACAAACACGTACATACTAGTGAAATATATACATCAATAGAGTGATGAAAAATAGATGATAGATAATATAATCAACCATTTCTTTATGTGAATTACCAATTACAATTAAATACATGTGTATATATACATATGTGATTTGGAATTAATAAATTCTAGGATGTTTACTATAACAATAGTATGTATCTAGAAAACAATCTAAATTTACAAAGCACTTTGCAGACATTACCTAATCTGAATCGCCAAACAACCCTGGGAGGGAGGTGCTAGTGCTAAGAATGCTGAGGGAATATAGATATCTCTGCTTATGATCATTAGCTACTCCCCGGGCTATAAACAACTGTCAAGTTGTTATTTTTATACTAGTGATTGTTGCATTATGATACCAGGTCTCTTCTTGGATTTTCGCTTGAGGAGTGTTAAAGTCGGGCTGATATTGAGCAGGTTGCTAAGAATACTAAGGAGTGATGGTGAGGAAGGAAATACACATGCAATCAGGGTAAGCAAGTTATGTAAGTATAGTTCAGCTCTATGCTATTGCAGATACGCAGGTATAGGGAACACTGCAGCAAAACATAGAATGTAACCTCTGGCTCTGTAGGTAGCTGATGAGGCTGTGTAACCCTAAGTCCTAGTAACTAACAGGAAGGAGGGATTCTTGCCTTGGAGGACAGTTGTAACAAGCCCCAACTGATGATAAAATAGTTGTTTGACTTTTTTCCTGGCACATAGTAATTTTTGTACAGGCATAGACATCATTGCACAGCCAATTGTCTTATAATGTGGGCATGTTTGCTCATCAACAATACTTGCATAGACCATTATTCCCATTTTTCAGATTTGTGAACAAACTCATAAACTGTTTCATGAAATATTATGAAAATGAATATGTAAATATTTCATGTAAACTACTATTTGCATGACATTTTATAGTTTCAGAAGTGATTTATATACATTTGATTTCTACTTTACCTTAATCTGGATTTAAGAAAGTTTAATGATTAGCATGCTAGGACTTAGAAAGGAAACAAATTCATGTATTTCATATTATTCTACAATATTCAATTAATCTACATGTATTTATTATGTCCCAAGTGTGTGCCAGGTACTAGTTAGCACTGAGAAATCAAAGAAATTGTGAAAATAGTCCCCATCTTCACAAAACTTATATTAATTCTAACCATCGAGACAAAGTCTATGCAAGACATATGTAGAGTAGATTCAGGCTAATCTTGAGGAGGAAGCATCAGATGCTGGTAAGACCTAGAGAGGCCTTTACTGAAGAAAGGCAGTATTTGACCTCAGTACTGAAAGATGCTAGGAATTCTAAAAGACAAAGATTAGGATAATATTTCACCCGGGGGGGACAACTGGTAAAAGAGAATGGTAGAGAGTAGTAAGCAGGTCAGTATGACTGAATGATTCAATGCATTGAAAGGATTAATATAAAATATGTGAAGGAACCAGGTTGTGAAAAGCTTTAAATGTCAAGAGGCATAATACGCTATTGGAGCTATTTGAATGTATTAAGTGTGTGAACACATGTGTGCACTCACATACACATTCTTAAATATAAATGTTAAACATAGAATGACAAAGAAAATGAGTTGTATTGATTACATTTATCTACCTCTCTTTGAATTTGTATGTATTTATACCATTTGTTAGTATGAGTGTACGTGTGTATGCACATATACATTCTGAAACATGAAATAAAACAGGATTACAAAGGAAATAAATAATATTGAATACAGTTATCTATTATCTGTGTATATATCTATCACCATTTTGAGTGTGTGCACATATATGTGCATGCACATGGGCATGCTTAAATCTATCAATTAAAACAAGATTACAAAGGAAAAAGATATTGAATGTAGTTATCTATTTTATGTAACTATCTATGTATATATTTATCGATTTCCTTTTAAAACAAGTTCAAAGATCCTAAGTTCATAATACTTAAAATATCTAGAGATTTGGGAGTTGTCTAGATAAATTCATAATGAATCCAAATAAAGTTAATGAAATCACTGAGTTCAAGGGAATTTAGAGAAAACAGCCTAGGACATAGCCTTGCACACATTTCTACTTAAGTGAACTATTTCATGGCCATGATATAGGAGAAGAGCCAGCAAAGGCAATTGAGAAGAGGTATTCTAAAAGGTGGGAGGAATATGCAATAGCAGCATCAGGAAAACCCAGAAATAAAAGAACATAAAACATCATTCAGATGAAATAAAGACCTAGCTTCTTTAAGAGACAACTAAGTAAAATGAAAGATTCATTAAGCCAAAGGCAGTGATTATAAATGGGTGAGCTGGAAAAAGTTGGGGCAAGATAAAATAATATCTTACACATGCCTTTTAAAGCATGGTCCTCAGTCATTTTGAAGAGAGACTTGGAGAGAGAAGATTCAGACACATGCTCCAAATAACAGGAGAAAGGGATTAGTTTGGTGGGGGAGGGATGAGGAAGAGTGTGATAGAAGCATTTACTTCCCTGTTCAATTCAGTACTTTTTCAGTTGTGTCTGATGATTTGTGACCCTATTTGGGATTTTCTTGGCAAAGATAGTGGAGTAGTTTGCCATTTCCTTCTCTGGCTCATTTTGTGGATGAAGAAACTGAAGCAAACAGGTTTAAGAGACTTGCTCAGGGTCACACAGCTAGCAAGTATTTGAGGCCCTATGTGAACTTGGTATGACGAGTCTTCCTGACTCCAGGTCTGATACTCCATCCATTCCATCCTTACTTTGCAGAGTGGCAAAAATAAAGTATTGAGAAGACAATCAAAAATTGTGTTTTAAATAAATAGCTTTATATATAATAGCACATAAAATCCTCCAACATACGAAAATTTCCTATATTGTTAATAGACAGGAGAAAATATAAGTGAATAAAATTTAATACATGGTATTATAATACTTATTATGAGAGTGGCTAGAAGTTTGTTTTGGTTATTAATTAGAGGCTCTACCATTGTTTATAAGTACAAAGTGTTTGGTTTTCTGTCTGGTATACCTGTAACTCAGTGTCTTAGAGAGTGACCTGGAAAACAAAGAAGAAGCTTTTGGTCAATGGTAACCATTCTTCAGTGGCCCAGAGACAGGACTTGAAGAATCTTCCTGACTGAAACTGGCCCTCTAGTAAGAAAACTATGACACATCTCTAGGTAGATTGAGATCTAATATGTTTTTTTAAACATTAAACAGTTAAAAATGTTTGATTAAAATAACTCTGTTGCTCTTATATATCCATAGCTGGAAATGCATTCAATTGCTGCACTAATTATATCTTTATATAGTGTTCCAGGTATTAGCTCATCTGTGCAAAAAACAATAGAGCCAAACCTCCTTGGTTTGTCACCCCTATGCATCTATTCAGGTAGATTTATATCATTTTTGATAGCCAAAAAACGTCTTTTGAATGATGAACTTTTAGTCAAGCACAAGCCTGAGGTCTTTTTCCACATGAACTGCCAATAATCCAAAACCCCATTCTATTTTTGTGTTCTAAGCATTTTCTAAACCAAATCCCCAGTGGAAACAGCCTAACTAAAGATGCTTAAAAAGAAAAATCCTGTGGTACTTAATGCAATTGCCAAGACTTCATCTCTTTCATATCATTTTGTTGGGCAAGCATACACATTTTCTATAGCCATTTTCCCCCAAGGGGAGCATCATATGGAAATGCAGCAGTGCATAAAACTTTAGAGTTTCAGTAACTTTCTAAAACTGCCTTTTATTAAAGAGGCATTTTACTTTACCATGAAGGATTAAAGCTGAAATAAAAACACCTGAATAGCTGCGTGAACTTGGGAAAATCATTCCACCTCTCTGAGCCTCATGTTTTTGGGAGAATTTGGAGGGGGATAAAATTGATGTACAAAATACTTTACCAATCTTGTATGAGTAAAATCATCTGTTAACAGTAATACACCATATAAATAACCATATCAGCTGTCAATTTAATTCTTGATGTCAGTCTTTTGCTTACTCAGACACAAAAACTTTCCACTCAAAAGACAAGCATTATTACCCATATTTCATGGTGTTTCCTCAGAAATTCAAGATTAATTCAGCTATACCTATTCCATATACAGGTTACATTGGAGACTTATCAGTCTACTGAAAAAAAATATCTTTTATTATGTATTATATCCTTATTTATGGTCCTTCTGGGTCACTCTTGGTCTCAATCTACTATTCGAAGTCACTTCATAAGGTCTCTTTTGATGTGAAATAACTCATCAAACAAGAATCAGTTTGAAATTGTGACCCCTAAGATGATGTATAGTTCTTCATACTCCTTACCAGGATAATGACTGGGCTGTTAGCCAAGGACCACATTTGGATAAAAAATACCAGCAACAAAACTAACAAAAAAGAACAAAAAATTCTGAGGATGTAAATAACTAGATTCTGTATTAAAATTAGTAGAATTTTGGTGATTATTGAGGGCATTAATTTCTTAGTACTTTGTATTTGTAAGCCCATGCTGTAATCCCATGCTTTGTACATAGAAGGTACTAATAATATGTGTGGAATTAAATTAAATTAATATATATATATATATATTTTTTCACTTTGGATGAGAAAAAAACCCTCTGAATTTTAGTTAAGACTCAGGTAGTTAACCTAGCTTCGAGTCTATTATATAACTCTAGAATGGACCCCAATGGTTTAATTAAAAGGACAAAATGGCAACAGATATCCAAGCTATGGAAGTTCTAATAATTCAAGACTACCAGTTCCACTTTAAATATGCAGCATGTTATTTTGGAAAGAGCAATGGCACTGGAGCAAAAGAACATAGATTTATGTCACTCCCTTTTTTCTCCTTTGTGACCTTACCAAATCATTTACCCTTCTTGAGCCTCAGTCTCTACATCTGTAAAATAATTATTATTCTAGGTGAATTTTGGGTTTTCTTCTTTTCACCAACCATATGTAGAGAGATTTTGGGGGAATTCCCTAATCAGTTTGTGGAACGGATGACAGGAGGTAAATTTCCCATCAATAATTTCTCACAAATTAGGAAAAAAACCTCCAGATCCTCAAAGTGTCATCAGTATTCTAAAGGAGGTACTAAGAAGCATGTCCACACCCTCCATTGGGAAATGCACACACCTCATTTTCTCATCCAACTGATCAGGATGCCATGTATGTTGTAGATGATTTATCTGAATCATATTACATAGCCCTGAAATTACTTCCGACAAATTATGTCATTTATTTGACCATGAGTCAATTTAGTCCTAAATGGAGAAAGGTATCTACAAGTAAAGTGATGCTTGGGAAGGGGCAAGGTAATTCTTTACAAGTAGAGCATTATTTATACAATTGAATAATAATCAACTTTCTCACTAATAACATCTTACTCTGCACAAAGTTTCCACATAAGTACTCAAAGGATAGAAACACAGAATGAGAAAATATTTTCTTAAGCTCACCATGTATTAATTTTCCTAATGAAATATTTTGGGTTTACTAGCCCTAACACTGTCACTAAGTTCATATTTGTATTACTACTCATTAAAGAGCCATGCCAGAGTTTTGGTTCATATCTATATTACTAGCTATCATGAAAACAGAAAGACAAAGTGTTTCTATCCAATTAATTACAGTTTATATTTAGTATGGAGTCACACAATGGAAGGAAATGGTTTGTTAGAGAAAGTTGAAACAATACATATGGCCATTGGCAGTGAATCTTAATGGTCTAACCATATCTGTCCAATAAAATGGTTTGGCAGGTCATATTGTGAAAGCCATCGTCTTCTCTCATTCTGAGAGGAAGTTTTTGGCCAAATTAGCTAATTAGACTGAGCAACAGCAGCCAAAACCATCTGTTTGCCTAGGCACTAGATGCTTTTTTTGTGCATGTCTTGGGATTGGCTATTGCCTAGAATGAATCTTGCCTGACTGAAAGTTGTCAACTGTCCAGGCTCTCCAGGCGACAGAATATAAAGTTGGAGTCTGAATGTGGTAAGGAGCCTTCTGGAAAACCTCAAAAGCCTCTGAGTCCCAATGGGCCTTTTAAAGAGTAGAAGCCAATTCTTCCAGGAGGGGTCTGTATTACTGCAAAACTTCTATTCAGGCAATGAAAACCTCTTAAATTAGGAGCTTCCTACTAACTGGCCAGAGTTGACTAGTTCCTGTCTTGGCCAGCAAAACCTAAGCTAAAAACCTGAAATACAAATGAAAGGCTAAGGAATCCAAAATAAAACATGGCAGGCCCAACAAGGAAGAGCACACAGAGAAAAATACAGTCACTGATAACAAAGTTCTTCCTAAAATATTACCAAAATGATTAAGTTTTTGTGACTTATGGGATTTAGATTTGAGAGTAATTTGGAAACAAATGTTCTGTATGTTTATTTCCCCTTTACCTCCATTGATTTCAGAATATCATTGAGTGATGTAGATCCTAGCCCCACAAGATCTTCCTATCCTCTTTACCTCTCATCCATGTCCTTCTAAAAGTTCACCACAAAGAATATACTCAATGTGCTACAGACCTTTATTGCTTTCCCCACAAACCAACATGTACCAGTAGAAAACTCTGGCCAACAACCATCCTTCAGTCTTGTCACATGGCCTGGCCATTGCCTTTTCCTATTAAGCAATTTGTTCATAACATCATTTAATTCTGTTCTCCTTCAGAGTATCTCCTTGAACATATTTGGTGACCTGTTCACAGCCACAAAATGACTATTTATTGGCCTCTGTGTGATGCTCATTTTGGACTCATGTGGCAGGGCTTTATAATAATACCAAGTGAATCTTGATATTAAAAAGTTATTTTTTTTATTTTGTAGTAAAATTGGGGGTAGCAAATGACCTTGGTAGTTTCTCTTAAGCAGTGGTTCTCAATCTTCCTAATGCTGTGACCCTTTAATACTCATATGTGGGCATATCTGCATGTGGGTTGACCCACCTGGAGACAAATAGAGAAGAGGTGTCTTGGTTCCTAAGACCATCAGAAATATGTTTTGGGTGACTCCCTTTGACTCATCAAAGGGGTCCCGCAGGTTGAGAACTGCTTCTCTAAAGCAATATTGTTTAGTTTCCTCCCTCTGTTCAACTCTGGGCCCAACTCTGTGTCCATCTAAAAGGACCATGCTTGATATACATACTGTTGGATGAACTCTATAGAATTTCTGTACAAATACATAGTGACATCTAAACAATAACATTTTTCATCTGTTTTATCATTACTGTGTAAATGGAAAAGATAATCCCCTTTAGATTACTACAATTATTTTCTAGGAGGCTCTGTAGTGACCTAGAGCTGGATGAAATCATCCCAATATCATTTACCAAAAAAAAAAAAAAGAACCTAACCATTCACAAGAAATTTATCTTCATCACTATTGATTAGAGAAATGCAAATCAAAACATCTCTGAGGTACCACATCTCACTGAACAGATCAGATAAGATGACAAAACAGAAAAATGACAAATTCTGGAGAGGATGTGGAAAAAATTTAAACACTAACACTTTGTTGGTGGAGTTGTGAACTGATTCAACCCTTCTGAAGAGCAATCTGGAGCTATGCCCAAATGGCTATCAAAAAGTGCATACTCGGGGGGAGGCTAGGTGGTGCAGTGAATAGAGCACCTGCCCTGGAGTCAGGAGAACCTGAATTCAAATCTGACCACAGACACTTAATACCTACTAGCCATGTGACTTTGGGAAAGTGACTTAACCCCAATTGCCCTGCCTTCCCCCTGACAAAAAGCAAAAAGAAAGAAAAATAAGTGTAGAAACTTTGACCCAGCAATATCACACCTAGGGCTGTATCCCAAAGAGATCATAGAAGTGGGAAAAGGACCTGCATGTACAAAAATATTTATAGCAGTTCTTTTCGTTTTGGCAAAGAATTGGAAATCAAGGGCATGCCTATCAATTGGGGAATGGCTAAACAAGTTGTGGTATATGAATGTAATGGAATACTATTGTGCTATAAGAAATGAGGAGCAGACAGACTTTATAATAACCTGGAGAGACATATATAAACTGATGCTGACTGAGGGGAGCAGAACCAGGAGAATTTTGTACATAATTACAAACACATATGTGTGATGACTAACCTTGATAGACTGGACTCCTCTCAGCAATAGAAGGTTAGAAGCCAACTCTGAAAGACTCATGATGGAAAGGGATATCCACATCCAGAGAAAGAACTACAGTCTGAATGCAGATTGAAGCAAACTACTTGTTCTCTAATTTTTTTTTTATTTTTTTAATTAAAATTTAAATTTTGTTTTGTTTCCTATTTCTCATTGTTCACTCCATTGGTTATAATCTTTCTTTAAAACCTGACTAATGTTTTATATGAAGGTAGTTGTAGAAACTACATGCCACCATGGGGGGGAGTGGGGAGGAGATGGAGGAGAGAAAATATGAAACTCAAGGGATTCTAGAGCTGAATGTTGAAAACTTTAAATAAATAAATTTCATATATATATATATATATATATATATATATATATCTTCAATCTCAATTCTGCATTAGATCGACTCTCACAGTTTTTTTTTTTTTATTAAAGTATCATTGAACTGGGCATTTCTAATTTTTTCTTCTTCTAGGAAACATTAAATGGCCTTTATGTATATATGGGAGACACAGTGCTGTAAAAGACACCGTAAGGTACATTTTTGTTACTAATTCAAATGCTTGACCCCCTACCTTAATCATCAACAAAAAGTGAAATTAGATTCTAGATTCTATATTCTATACATCTTTAAGTTAATTTTGAAATAATAAAGATATAAAAATGATTCTTGAATATTGCTTTTGAAAATCTGATTTTTTAAAGATGTTCTTACATTTTGTATAGACAGATGGGGGAGCAGGCTATAGATGTGGGGGGGGCGGGGAGGGGTATGTTTCGCCTCTATAAGAGTATTTTGAATTGTAACATCTGGGTTCAAATGTTGTTATTCTGCCGTTCTTGGTGTTTGTGTGTGGGAAGAGAGATTGTTAATATTGATATTTTTGCAAATATTTCCACTTTTTTCTGTTTTTAATGCTTCCTCTTTCATCCTTGAATATCACTGGTGTGATTTTATTAAATATTTTGTCAAGCTTTGCTTTAGCTAACACTATTTCTCAATGATTCATGAAATAATACAGTTTATAATCTTCCATCAAGTTTTTTGTAAAATTCTCTCAATGAGTTTATAATCTGCCTCAGTGCTGCATTAAGGAATTGCCTCTTTACTTTTGGAAGGAATATTAAATGTTTCTTGATAAAGTTGAATTCTAGGTTCCTTTTAATGAAGCAATTAATTGACATTGGTTTACATTATGAGACTTGGGAAACACTGGCAAAGCAACACCCAACATGTCATGCCCACATCAAAGAAGGTGCTATACTCTCTGAGTAAAGCACAATTACAGTAGCACAAAGGACGCATGAGATGTGCAAAATATAGATATGTGCAAATGTTCAAAATGTTATCTGTGCCCATCCTGTGGTAGAACCTTCCACTCTCATATTAGGCTAATCAAACCACAGTTGAACCCATTATACCTTGATCCCAAAACCATGATGTTATTGGTGCTCTTCAAGTATGAAGGATGAACAACAACAACAACAAAAAAGAAATGGTTAAGCTTGTAGGAAAAAAAACAATGGTTGATGCGGTCTTTTCTGTTGTCTGCTTACTTTTTTGTTTTAAATTATTTATTCACATTCTTCTGGAGGAAGTCATTTTAATTGTGTGCTATATACTGTTCTCAGATTTATGTGCCCCACAATTAAATTAAAGCAAGAAGAAATTATTGAGAGTCTATTAGATGTTCTGTGTGATATATTGGAAATGTGACTCATACTTCCTGCTTTTTTTTTTCTTTTCTATTGTAGATATATTATTTGTCAAGTTCAGATCAATTTTTTTTGCATTAACTATTCTAAGACTTCCCATCTTTCTATGGAATCTTCATACCCATCAAAGTCTATGGTGCAGTAATAGTCCATTGGATTAGAGGGATTGCATGACCTTCTAGATAGGGCAGAGGACTTAGAATCAAGAACAGGATTCAAATCTCATATCAGACATATGTTAATAAAGTTAATATACTCTAACCCAGGACAAATCATTTAAACTCAGGATTTTCACCTGTAAAATGAGAGGATTAAACTTGGTAACTTCGAAGTTCCCTTCTAGCCCTAAATCTATTGTCCTAGACACTGCAATTTGTAGAGTCACTCTTCTCTTTATCAACACCTTTGTTTCCAGTTACTTGCTACCATCAAAATTATAGGCTGTGTGACTCATGTGAAGTTGTCTAGTAGCTTAAGCTCTCACTTCTCTAATCTAGAGAACTCTTTAAGATTTCCCCTTCTTATTTCATAATTGTCTTCTAGGTCAAATCAGCCTCAGAAGAATATGGCTGGTAATGAGATTGAATTTGACCATCTCTTCAACCTTGTTTAGACCCCACCCAACTGGGGAAGCTTAGTTCTGATTAAAGAGTAAAAATAAAATTTAATCAAGTTGAATTCCAGTTCATAGTATTCTACTAGGGCACAGTTGGGGGAGGGGGGATAATATCCTTTTTCTACTTTGCCCTAGGCTGAGGTGGTCTAGGAATAAAGATGACATAATTAAAGCAAGTCCCCCAGTCCCTCATTAGAATAAGTCCACCTTTCATTAATTTCATTCATGAATATTAATTCATCTCTCATTACTTGTTAACAAATCAAAGTCAATTGTTTCCTGTCAGGAACATTCACACTTTCAAGGGTATATAAACACCAAGAGGTTGCCATAATTTGTCTTTGCATTTAAGAGAGACAGCCAAATGACAATCTTTATTATTCACTAGGCATAATTAATAAAATCATTAATTTTCTAGAAGCTAAGTCTCTAAAACTTATTATATGTCAAGTTTTTCCTCCAGCAAAACAATATTATGAATATTGTGGCATATATGCAATCTCTCCTGTCACCTTTGACCTCCTTGGAGTATATAGAATGTAGCGGGGGTCTCTTAGCCAAAAAGTGGTAGAAATTTAGAGACTTTAAAATATAATTTCAAATCCTTTACATAATAGTTAAACTAAGCCCTATCTCCAACAAAAACACTTTAGAATGCCTGTCTTTCTATAGAACTTCCAAAATGCACTATTTTTAGCTTTTCTCATATTTGCCAAATCACCAGATGTGATATAAAATTGTAAAGTTGTTTTGATTTGCATTTCTCTGGTTTGTGGTGATTTGGAGTAACTTTTCATGCTGTTATTAATAGTTCTCAGTTCTTCTTTTGAGAACTGCTTGTGTGTATCAAAACCAAAGATTGTGGAAAAGTTGATTGAAGGGGATGCAATATCCTTAGAAATGAATTTATTTTTATATAAACAGAAATTATTCTGATGAGCAAGAAAAGATATCTAAATAATAATAAAAGAAATCTAAATACAACATTTGGGCTATCTGGGAAACTGAACAACTCAGTTAAATATATCTAGAAGATGAAAACAAGGGCATATAATTTAGAATAAATTTAAAAAATAAGAATAGAAAAATTTCTTCCAAAATTCTAAAAGTAGGAATGTATTGATAATCAGTTTTAATTCCCAAAGGGAAGAAAGGAGGCATTACTTTTCTGTTGATTCAAAAGGAAAATCAAAGCATAAGCAAGATAGGTATTAGGATTACATGTTAATAAAATGAGAAAATATATGAGAGAAGTACATATTTCACATTCTGTTTCTCTAGTAAGGAAATTATTGTCTAGATTGTAAAGGATAAGTCATCATTCAGCCTCTAGTTAAAACTATAGAGATTTTTTTTTTCAGAGGGAATGGGTTGATATGTTTCATCACTGAGTTCCTTTGCAACTCAAAATTTCTATGATTATGTGTAAAAGAAAAATGGTTGTGAAGAATTAATATACAAGAAAAGATTAGGAATGGAAAAATTTGTCAAGCTGTATGACTAATTTGTCAACTTGGATCTCTCGTAAAATGGTAGCAATAGTTTGTAAGCATTAGAAGGCAAACTACTAATCATTAGACCATGAATAAAATGCAGAAATGTAGGCAGTATAATAATGTAGTATGATTAATGGGCTGCTTTAAATCTAAAATGAGGTTTCTATTGGAATTGTCAAAGGATTTGCCAAAGAATACATGACCCTTTAATATTCAGCATTTTTTTTAATCAATAACTTCACAGATAGTATAACATACATCACCTAAACTTGAGGGAAAGAGTTAAGATATCACATGAAATAAGGAAAAATGTTAAAAGTTTTCACAATACTAGAAGTTATTAAAAACTGAAATAATAAAGGTTAATAGTTATGACAGTAAAGTGCCACATTTGGTTCTAAAATTCTACTGTACAAGTTTTGGGAAGTGGATATATATGTAGAAAATAGTTTTGTTTTGTTTTGTTTGTTTTTCAAATTCCTAGGCTTTAAATGGAGTTCAAAATCAGCATTAATCCATGCCATGATGTGAAGTTGAAGAAAATTAAGGTTAAGAAAATGAAGATGGCCTACAACTTCATATGGAAATTCAGCCAAAATATTATGGGAAGCTCTCAAGGAAAAAAAAAAAAAGTTTAATAAAACAATCACAAATTCTTCTAATGGGGAAGGAAAGGCAGAACTGTTGAAAAATACTAATAAGTTCATTCAGACCACTCAAAAACTAAATTAGATTTTAAAAATACCTAGATGGAAGATGAAGAAAAAAAAAGATAGGCAAAAGAAAGATATTTACAAAAGAATTGCACAGTTCTAGAAAGACTGAACTAGAAGAACTAAATTACAAATAAAATAAGGTAAAGGATACAATGGACAGCAAGGTCACACAAGAGACATCGTGCCAGGTCTGGACTCAAGAAGACTCATCTTCCTGAGTTCAAATCTGAATACAGATACTACTAGCAGTGGGCAAATCACTTACCTTTGTAAACCTGTTTCCTTATCTGTAAAATGAGCTGGAGAAGGAAATGGCAAAGCATTCCAGTAACATTGCCAAATAACAACAACAACAACACGAAGTGGAGGATGGGTATCCCAGAGAGTTAGACATAAATGAAAAATAATTAAACATCAAAAACAAAATTAAACAAGTGGAAGATTAAAGTAGGGCTAGTGCAGTTACTAGGCTTAATCGGGCAGTGATAAAACATGGAGAGAAGAAAGATCAACTGAAATGTTATCTTTCTTCTGTTTTGTATGGGAAGGTATATGACCTTTGCTCTGGAAAGTAAATAATAAAAATAGTTAACAGAGAGTTTAACTTAGCATTAAAGAATTAGCTGATCTCAATAAATTCAACTCTAGAAATATTATGGTACTCAAAGAGCTAAGAGATTTGATTAAGCTTCTCTTTCAATGATTTCGAACCTCTGAAAATCTCTGATTTTCAGTCTCTGAAAAATCCCAGAGAATAGGAACAATTCAGGAGTAGACAAGAAAAGAAATGCCCTAGTTTTCAAAATTGAAAATGGTAAAAACCTATGAATTCTATATTGAGTTGAACTTCTGTTTGTGCCTAAGCCATATAATTTATTATTAAAAAACACATTTTGGGAAGATTTACTACTAATGACAGCTTCTAATTATATAAAACCTTAAGGTTTCAATGTATTTTTCCTACAATAACTCCTTTTTATCCCCACAAAAACCGTATGTTAAGTTTTATTTTGTTTTGTTTTTTTTATCCCTATTTTTCAGTTCAGTCAGTATTCAGTTGTGTCTGACACTTTGTAATGCCCTTTAGTTTTCTTGGCAAAGATATTTGTGAGCATTTCCTTCTCTAGCTCATTTTGTACATGAAGAAACTGAGGAAAACAGGGTTAAATGACTTGCCAAAGGTCACACAGGCAGCAAGTATCTGAGACCATATTTGAACTCAGGTATTTCTGACTTTAGGCCTGGCACTCTCCATACTGAGTCACCTAGCTTTCTGCCCTTTCAAAGGTGAGGAAAAATTTCAAACTCTCAAGAGCTCTCATGCTAATGGGGGAGACAAATATTATAGGATGTTTCATAAACCATGAAAGGGACTATAAGTCATTAGATTAGTATGCCCTTTCAAGAAGTTTTGTTAATAGTAATTTGGTTCTTATTCTCAGACTAAGAAGTGGAAAATGGAAGGCTAATGGGCATGGAATAATATTGAAAGGGAAGAGAAAGTTGGTTGGTGGCAGGGTACATGCCTCATTAGCTGGGATTGATGGCTTAATGGACAATGAAATGATATTGTGGTAGCTAGCTGTGAATATGTAATCAGAAGTGTGTGTGTGTGTGTGTGTGTGTGTGTGTGTGGTTTCTCTTTCATTCTCAGAGAAGACCATGACATCAATAATATGATGTCTTGACTTGAGAGTTAATTGGATTACAGAATATCATATTTCCAACTAATGTTAATAGATCAAAGATTTCACTGGATGAGTCAAAAAGCTAAATACAGATATATTATTTAAGATAGTGAAGGCGTGTGTGAGGAATAGGGACTTAATTCTAAGAGGAAAAGTAAACTACTTACATTTGGAGAGAATTATTTGTTTCAAAACTCTTATCAACAGTGCATTAGGGTCTTGATTTTCCACATGTCCTCCAGTAATATTTTTTTTTGCTTTGAATTTTGTCAAAATCTACTTTGATTTTTATAATTTCTAATTTGCAATTTATGTGGGCATTTTCAACTTCTTTTTCTAGATTTTTATTTTTTTTTAATTTTATTTTCAATACATTCCTCTGCTATTAATATTTTATAACCAACATTTTAGAAATACAAATTTCCTCTAAATCTTGCTTTCATTACATCTTATAAGTTTTGAAATATTGTCTCATTGTCATTCTCTTTAATGATTTATTCCTTGATTCACCCATTCTTTAGCATTAAATAATTCCATTCCAATTCATTTAAAACTATTCTTCAACAAGACTTCATCGAATGTAATTTCATTGAATTATCATCTGAAAAAGGTGAATTTAATATATTTGCTTTTCTGTACTTTATTGTGAGGTTTTCAAGACCCGAATACCAAGTAATTTTTTGTGAAGGTGCCATGTACAACTGAGAAAAAAAGAAGTATACCTCTCTCTATTACCATTCAGTTTACTCTAGGTATATCATATCTGTTTTTGCAATATTATTTTCTTCTCCTTAATAGGTTAATTAATTTTTTGGTAAACTTTTATTTATTTTTAGTATACATCATACATTTTCAGGAGATTTTGAGTTACAAATTTTCTCCCCATCTTCCTTCTATACACCACGCCAAAAGAGCGATCCCACTGTATATCCCCTTAGCCAATTTGCAATCTCCTATATCCTCCCCCCATCACCCCTCTGACTTTCTGGTAGGGCAAGATGGATCTCCCTACCCCAGTGCTTGTATATCTTCTTTCCCAGCTGAATGCAAATAATAATAATTATTATACACACACACTTACACACACATATAAATATGTTTTTTAACATTTGATTTTAGAACTTTAAATTCTATATTCTTTCTCTTCCTCCCACATCACCCAGCCCCTCTGGAAAGACAAATAATTCAATACAGGCTGTTCATGTGTAGCTACACAGAATATCTCCACAATGGACATACTGTGAATGACTGACTATATTTCCCCCCTTCTTTTCCTGCCCCCTGCTTATTATATTCTCTACTTTGTTCCTGTCCCTTTACAGAAGGGTGTGCTTCTAACACCCTTGTTTTCCAAGAAAAATGTAAGCTGGATACAAGCCATAGAGGAGCTTAAGGAGGATTTTGAAAAACAAATAGGAAAAGTGGAGGAAAATCATGAAAAGAGAGTCAACAACCTGACCAAAGAAAGTAACATCTTAAAAAATAGATTAACTCAAATGGCAAAAGAGGCCTAAAAAGCCAATAAGAAGAATGTCTTAAAGAACCAAATTTATGAGATGGAAAAAGAATCTCAAAGGCTCATGAAGAGAATAATTCATTTAGAATTAGAGTGGAGCAAATGGAAGCAAATGACTTTATGAGAAATCAAGATACTATTAAACAGATTCCCTGCAACCTACTCTCCCATACATCACCCCTCCCATCACCTTAACCTCTACTCTCCTGTAGGGCAAGATACCCAATTAAAAGTATATGTCATTCCTTCCCTAAGCCAAATTCAATGAGAGTAAGGGTGACCCATTCCCTTTTGCCTTCCTGTTCTTCCCCTCCATTGTAACAGTTATTTCTTGCCTGTTCTATATGAGATGATTAACCCCATTCTGTCTCTCCTTGTCTCCTCTCATTCTGTTCCTCTCCCACCTCTCAATTTCACCTTTTAGTATATCATCCCTTCCTATTCAGTTGATCTTGTGCCCTCTGTCTATGTACACACATATACACACACTCACATATGTATTCATAGGCATATACCTCAAATATAGCCATGTGTGTATACATATATGTAAATACAAAAATATACATACATATACATATATACATATATACACTGCCCTCTTGACTCTGCCCCCCCCTTTTTTTTTCTTTATTCTTCATTACACAAAATAGCTTTCCAAGATCACTGGTTGAGTTCCTGGTCTCCCTAGCTTTTTCTGGCAATTTTTTTAGTTCTTTATTTTATGGTTATATCTATGTAGCTCTGAGAGCGGTATGTTAGAGTTCCCCTTAGGTATAGTTTTACTGTCAATTTCATCCTATGATTAATTTAACTTTTTCCTTTAAGAATTTGGATACTTTGTTATTAGGTGCATATATGTTTAGTATTGATATTACTTCACTGTACATGATGTCTCTTTTGAAAGATGTAGCTTCCCTGCCTATCCCTTTTAATTGTGTCTATTTTCATTTTTTTTTAAATTTGAGTCCATATTTGTTATCCCTGTAATTTTTACCACAATTAAAGCATAATGCATTCTAATCTAACCCTTTATTTTAAGTGTCTCTTTCAAGTGTGTTTTTTTTAAACAATATGTTGTTTGATTTTAGTTTCTAATCCATTGTGCTATTTTCCATGTTATAAGTGAGTTTCTCACTTTCATTCTTTTTTTGTCTTTATTATTTTAACATTTAATTTATTTTAACGTAGAAGCAGATATAGAAACAGATAGAGATAAGTGTGTGTATATATACACACATACATATATATTTCCTCTTTGAATTCATTTTAATGAGAATAAAGTCTGAGCATTGACCACTACTTTCCCATTTTCCCCTACCCTGTAAAAGTTCTTCCTTGAATGTCTGTTTTTTTTTTGTTTTTTTGTTTTTTTTAGAAATTCAAATATAATATTCCTGGAGTTCTCATTTGGTATTAGAAGATTCTTTCAATTCTTATTTTGTCTTCTGATTATAGATTATTGGGGTAGCATAATTTCTTGAAATTTGATTTCTAGGCTTTCTTTTTTAATGTGGCATTCAGGTAGTCCAGTAATTCTTAAATGATCTCACCTTGCTTTGTTTATCTGATGGCATATTTTGCATTTTATTCCAATTTTTTTCCATTTCTGTGACTTTTTTTTTTTTGCTTAATTATTCTCTTCCTTTGTAGGAATCAGTGACTGACTGATTCATGTTTATACACTAGTTTACTTTTTACATATTCCTCACCTTTCTTGGAAGGATCCCTTAAAGTACAGCACTAAATAAAATTGTCTCTAATGAATCTGAAGGGGTAATATCAACAGCATCAGAGCCCAGTTTTCCCTAGAGATGAAGCAGTCAACCCTGTAGTGATGGATCCAGAGTAAACAAGAAGCACAGGGATTAATGAAAGTTTTGAACCCCTGTAGCCTCAGTCTAGCAATACCTGGATGATTATTGTGATGGACTAGAAAGACCTGAGTTCTGCATCTCTGATACATCCTGTCAAGATGTCAATAAGACATCTTACAAATCACTTGTTCACATAGTTAGTCAATTTTCTAATAGTATGTTTAAGGAAAGGTATTGACCTACATGGAAAGAGGGAGTTTTCTCATCCAGAATTTCTTTCCACCAATGATTAACAGATCCAGTCCTTATCCCTACCCCTATCACATGTACATATGCTCTATAGGACCTCAAATACTATACTTTTGGAAGCAGTTTTATATGTAGAATATATGAAATTTGTGAAATGCCATATGAATCACGATAAAACACTTAGTATCTGTCCAAGTTAATTTTTTTCTGCCCTAAGAATCTCCATGATGGAAATATACCAAAATGATCTTTAATGATGTTTTTGATGGCCCTACATCTTAAATTTCAAATGGAGATTTGCTTGTTAGCAGAAGAGGGGGAAAACAGGTCACTTGGTCACATGATGGAAAATTTAAGGGCAAAATTGTGGCTGCAGAAAACAGGTTATAAAATATTTATTCTGAACAGAAAAAGGAGGTTTTGGAAGCACATTGCTGTCATTTTTATGGACTTGGAATGGTCTTTTAACTTTATCGGATGCATAATTTCACACAGGTTGCAAAATATAATATGAATAACTCATAACATGCACATCAATTTGAATAGGCATTTGTGTAATGTCTTTTCCCCCCACTGACATAATTTGCAAGGTAATAAGCAAGGCTGGCCAAAATAAGAAACTGTTAGGATCATAAAGGGAGAAATTTTGTCTGCTAGCATAGCTGTTTGAGCATTGACAAAATACTTGCCAATTTGAGCAATATAAATTGTTTCTGGACAACAGTATAATAATTGTGCAATTCACTGAGTTAATGAAATTCTACTTCTTAGAGTAAGACATTGTAAATTTTTAAACCTTCCAAGCTTGAGATGAGTTGCGTTTATGCTTGTTGAGAACTGCCTTCTTTCCATTACCTCTCTTAGACTATGAAATTTGCCTCCTAATTAATGTCTCCACCTCAAGTATCTTCCCATTGCAGTTTGGTCAGTCAGTCAGTCTATGAACATTTCCTGAGCCTCTACTATATTATATGCCAGGCACTGTGCTAAGAATATCTTCCACTTAGTTGATAAATCAATTTTTATTAAAGAACATATCTAACCCTGAATTTCTCTTTAATTAATTCTACTAGCTATCTATTCTTTTAGGATCAAATGCAAAGTCTCTGTTTAGCTTTTAAATAAATTCACAACCTCACTTCAAGCTACTTTTTCATTATGTCTCACTACTGTTCCTACTATATATGATCTCTCTAGACTGGTCTTCCTATTCTCCTGATGCCTAAGATGCTGTCTCTCATAGAATTCTTTCTTCTCTGAAAGCTCAGCTCAAATGCAACATTCTATACTAGATATTTCATGCTTGCTGTAGGCTGTTATGGTCTTCCTTCTCTAATAGACTTTTTTTCAGATTATTGTTATGTTTCAGCACCACCAGGATGCCATCCAAAACCCCAGTTTTCCAAAAGAAACAAGAATAATCTGAAGAGACAAATAACTGGTCAATCTTCACTTCTGATCATGGAATCATTTTTACTTAGTAACCAGATGGTATGGTGGTTGGGTGCTGCCTCTGGCATCAGGAAGATTTAAGCTTAAATCCAGCCTCAGAATTTTGTTAGCTAAGTGACTTTGAATAAAGTATTTAACATCTTATTCACTCAGGTTCTTCAACTGCAAAATATCATAGCACCTATTTCACTGGTTTCTCATGGAGATTAAATAATATAAAATCTGTAAAGTACTTATCACATTGCTGTGGGTCAGTTGTGACTGACTCTTTATTACTCTGTGGACCATATCACCCCAGTACTGTTAATGGGATTTTCTTGATGAATAAACGGGATTGTTTTGTCATTTCCTTCTCTAGTAGATTAAGGCAAAGAGAAGTTAAGAGTCTTGTCGAAGGTAACAAAGGTAGTAAGTTTCTGAGATCTGAATTGAACTCAAGTCTCTGTGACTCAAGGACCAGATCTTTATCGACTGAGACATCCAGCAATCTCTTAGTTGAAGTAGCACAAATACTAATGATATTATATATCATTGAAAGAATAAAATATTTTTGAAATCAACATAAATTCTTATAAGACAAAGTTCATTGTTTTCATTAAAGAATATGAATAGGATCAGTTACTTTGGGGAAAAATTTTTATACGTAGTTGTATAATTGTATATACCAGGTACCACTGACAAAGAAAGACAAAGAAAAAAGTCATTTTCATGCTGAAGTATTATATTTGGATGTCATAAGAAGTAATTTGAATGTTGCTGGAATTTTAATATTTTACATACATATTTACATATATATACATACATATACATATATATTTTTAACATTTGATTTAGAACCTTAAGTTCTAGATTCTTATCCTTCCTCCCTCATCACCCACTCCCACTGGAAAGAGGAGCAATTCAATATGGGCAGTACATGTGTAGTTACACAGAACATCTCCACAGTGGACATGTTGTATAAGACTAACTATATTTACCTCGTTCCTATTCTGCCCCACCCTTGTTCTATTCTGTATTTGTTCCTGTCCCTTTACAGAAGTGAATGCTTCTGCTGCTTTCTTGCCCTGGAGGCAGAAGGCCTGACCACTTTTCACCCTCAGATTTAGGTGAGTTACACCAAACTTTCCCTTAGTCCTTGTTTCTTATGGGTTGGTAATTCTGGAAATCACCACAGTTGCCTCTGATCCACTCTCCTGAAAGCTCCAGCTGTGGCTTGTCCTGGCCACCCTGGGGCTAAGCCACAGTTTCAGGCCTGGTGGGTTTTGGCTCCCCACATGCTGTCATGAGACCTTCCTGTCCCACCTGCTAGGCTGTCTTCAGTGGGAGCTTTGTTTCTCTGTACTTTTGTGAGTTCTGGAGCCCTATGATTTGTTTAGAGTCATATTTTATAGGTATTTGAGGTGATTATGGGGGAAGCTGCACAGTTTTCCTGCTTCTCACCACCATCTTGGCTCTGCCCCAAGTTATGTCAAATTTTAATATTTCTAATGATAAATGATATTTGTCTGAATGAATATGAATATTTCTAAACAAAAAACATCATTAAAATATTCCTTGGATCTTAACATAATCTCAAATGGCATATGATCAGAAAGACAGGAAGAAGGGCAGTCAAGTGATGATGAATCTGCTCCTATTACTCCATAGGTATTTCAGAGTTACATAGATGCATAGGAAGTAAATCCATTTGTCCAAAGTTATGGAGCTATTACTAATCAGAGTCCGAACTTGAACCCATGGCTCCTGAAATGCCCCATGGAAGTGTAATGGACTAAAGTTATCAATAGTAGCCTTCAGGAAAGCATCAATGATCCCCATGACCCTTAAGTTTACCATAACACCCTGACATTAGGGGAAGAATATTCTTTTTGCAATTAAAACCTGGGTTTTCTATGTGCTGAGTAGTTATTTTGTAACAGGGCATACCTGATATTCCTAATTTCCTCACCTCTTGAAATAGTAATAATTTGAACCATTATTTTTTTTTTCATGTTGCCAAAGGGATGTTGTCATGAAATACAGCTAACAAACTTGAAGTTTATGTGAAATCTTACAGGATTCTGAGTACTGAATTCAAGTCAAGAAGCCATAATTGAAAATATTCGATATAGTGCACAGTGTTAGTTAGGCATTGTAACAATGAATCGATAAAACAGCGCTGCCTCTTATTTGTAATCTGTTCATCTTCTTTTCAAAGATTAAAGGTAGAAAAATGGGGGAGAGGGATGCTAAACTTGGAATCTAACCATGAGCAAGTGATGTACTCCTTTAGAGCTATTTCCCCATCTAAAACTTAGGTAGCATTAAATAACCTTGAAGGAACCTTCCAGATCTCTAGCTATGATCCTTTGTGGTGGTGAGAGATAGCCACAGAGGTAACACATACGCCAATATTTCTATTACAAGATAATACTTAAGTGGTACAAAAGTTAGATGTTAGCGAAATGTTATGTTTAAAAATGGAAGGTCATTGATGCCTTGAGGAAAAATGTCTTAAAAGAGTTTACACTTATACTGAGCTTCAAAGAATAAATAGGAATTTTACAGTCGTGGGGAAATGGATGGGAACAAATCCTGCTGTAGGAAATGAGAACAAAGAAACAGATGCTGCGTACTCTGGGATGTATATAAGGATAATGAGTAGTCCAGTTTGCCTGCTGCAAAAAGTATATTGTGGGGAAATAGTATGAGATAGTGGGAGGTGGAGGGGAAGGAAATAAGCCTAATATATTAAATACCTAATATATGCTGAGTGCAGAGCTAATCACTTTACAAAATTATCTCATTTGATCCTCACAACAACTCTAGGAGGTAGTTGCTATTATTATCCCCACTATGTTGTTGGGAACTGAGTCAGGAAGAGATTAAATGTCTTATCTGAGATTACAGAGCTCCTGAAGGTATATTTGAACTTGGATCTTCTTGAGTCCAGGCCCAGCACTACTCCAGCACTTAATTACTTCTAGTGCTGGAAAAGACAGCTGATATGACATTATGAATGCCAAGCAAAGAAGTGTGAAATTTCATCAATATGTAATATTGAATAACTAAGACAATGCTTGTGGACACATCCATTAAACTATAAAGTGTTATGCAAATATATGTTGTTTTCATTATACATTTATTATCAATCACTGCATTTTTTTTTCTCTGGATTTCACTTTGCTCAGTAAATGGAACCTCTCATCAAACAAAATGGCATAGCTATTACTCTTGATGATAACCCTTTGGCAGAAGGAAGAAGCCAAGTTTGGCATTCAATTTCACCGGTCTTTTCTTGGCATGTGAGAATATGCTAATTATAAGGTGCTGAGTCACTCATGTTGAATCACCTGTACATCTTGGCAAGGGGAAGTTAAATCTGTCTACAGTGACTCTATTGATTATATAAAAGAAACTTTATAATCTTTGTAAGAGTTAGCTTAAAGCTAAACTTTTCTTTGTGTCTTCTTTGAGTTTTTCTTCTGTTTGAATTTGCTACATAGCAACAGATTAAACATGACCAAGTCTTTATTTGTTTTTAAACTGTCATCACCAAACTTGCAGCATTACAAATGGTACTGGCTGTAAGAAAACCTAGTTTTTAATTTTTGTACAAAAATTAGAATATATGGAGAAGATTAAATAGCAAAGAATGCCTCTGTTAAAAAAATCATTTTACAATCTCTGATAATCATTGTTTAATCACATTAAAAACCAACCTCTTTGATATTGGCATAGTTGCAAGGCATATGCATACTTTTGTAGATTGAATTATGCAGGAACAATTGTTGAGGGATGGAATTGCCATCTGTAAAATGGGAAGTTTTGTGCTATTTCTCATAAGATTATTGTATCAAATCAGATTTCTAAGTTATCAGGAAACCTTAAAGCACACAATAAATTATACACACAAACAAACATACATTATTATCATTATTATTATCGCTATTATTCAAAGATAGCTGGGGTTAATCCATAAGGAACTGTCCTTGGAGGCAGGAATATGTGGGTTCTAATCCAACTTATAACCTATACTGACTCTGAATCTAGGAAACTTTTTAAGACTACAAGTGGTAGTAATGGGTCAATAACTAAGTTACTATTTCAATACTCCAAAGAAATTGCAATTATTTTAAATTGTGAATGATCAATACTAATGAAAGAAGCTTTATATGAGAATTTCCCCCCCACCCCCCCCCACAAAATTGGGTCAAGAACAGTAGACCTAATCAGTGATTAAGAGAAGATACAACAAAGAGCTGAGAACAGTTGCTATTGGAAGTGATGAATCAAGTCTCAAATCAGGAATTTGAATATCAAAAAACAAACAAAAAAATAATAAATGAAGTATCATGTAGCATGATTTTGTGTAAAGAACCATGGAATTTAAGAGATGAAAGGAAACTTTGTTGACTTTGTAAGAATATAGGCTAGCAGATGGCAGCATAGAAACACTAGATCTCCGCGAGCTCCCCCCAATACCATCTCAAATACTTATAAAATATAACTCTAAATAAATTTTAGAGCTCCAGAATCCACAAAAGTGATGGAGTAACAAAGCTCTGGCTGAAAGCAGCATGGCAGGCTGTCATCATGGTGCACTGGAAGCAGAGCCTAGCCTCACGTGGTTTCAGCCCCAGGGCATGCAGGAGAAGCAGTAGCTTTCCAGATTGCAGATCATAAGTGACTGTGGTGATTTCCAGAATCACCAACCCACAAGAGCCAAGGACAAAGGGAAAATGTCAGTGGAACTTGGCTAAATTTGGGGAAGAGGGTACTACAGAACTGTCTCAAGAGCTAGCAGCAGTCTGAAGTGGTAGTCCTACAGCTGCCTCCACATGGCTGCTTCAGAAGTTCCCAGCCAACAGATTGCAGGGGGGTCAAGCAATCATTCAGAGGCTAAGTGCTCTTGAGTTGATCTGCCTGTATCTGATCATGGTCTTGGGGTCTTGGGTGGTGGTCCTGATGTGTGTTTTCAGTGAGCCAAAGCTGGTAGGGGCTGCAAAAACCAGCAGCCTCCTAATAGCTCTGGCAGCTACAAAAACCACAGTGATTTGGGACAGAGCTCCCCTCTCTGAAAGCAGACTTTTGCTACTGAGTCCAAAAGCCCAGTAATTGACTGGCAACATGAGCAGGCAAAGGAAGCAAAGAAAGCCCAACCATCAAACATTAGATTCCTATTTTGGGGATAAAAAGGATCAAAGCATGGAATAGGAGGAAGACAATACAGTCAGAATTCCCACACCAAAAGCTTCCAAGAAAAATACAAACTAGATAGAGGCCATAGAGGAGCTTAAAAGGGAATTTGAAAACCAAGTAAGAGAAGTGGAAGAAAAATTGGGAAAGAAATGAGAATGATACAAGTAAATCTTGATAACAGAGTTAACAATCTGACTGAAGAAAATAACATCTTAAAAAATAGACTAACTCAAGTGGCAAAGGAGACACAAAAAGTCAATGAGGAGAAGAATGCCTTAAAAAGTCAAATTTGCCAGATGGAAAAAGAATCTCAAAAGCTTTCTGAAGAGAATAATTCCTTCAGAATTAGAGTGGAGCAAATGGAAGCAAATGATTTTATGAGAAATCAAGATACTATTAAACAGATCCAAATGAATGGAAAAATAGAAGGCAATGTGGAATATCTCATTGAAAAAAACCACTGACATGGAAAATAGATCCAGGACAGACAATTTAAAAATTATTGGACTTCCTGAAAGCCATGATTAAATAAAGAACCTAAGAAATTCTCAGGGAAAATTGCCCAGATATTTTAGAACCAGAGGGCAAAATAGAACTTGAAAGAATTCACCAAACACCTCTTGAGAAAGATCCTGAAAAGAAAACTCCTAGAAATGTTATAGCCAGGTTCCAGAGTCCCCAGATTGAGGAGAAAATAATACAAGCTGCCAAGGAGAAACAATTTGAATACTGTGGAAACACAATTAGAATAATTCAGGATCTAGCAGCTTCTACATTAAGGGATTGAAGGGCCTGGAATATGATATTCTGGAGATCAAGGGAGCTAGGATTAATACCAAGAATCACCTACACAGCAAAATTGAGTATAATATTTCAGGGGAAATTATGGTCATTCAGTGAGGTGAAGGACTTTCAATAATTCTTGCTGATAAAACCAGAACTGAAAAGAAAATTTGACACTCAGATACAAGAAGCATAAGAAGGTAAACATGGAAAAGAAATCATAAGGAAATTATCAAAGTTGAACTATTTACATGCCAACATGGAAAAGTGACAATTGTTACTGATGAAATTGTTCTCAGCATGAGGATAGGTGAAAGGAACGGAAATGTATATATATGAATACATACACATGTCTGTGTAGGAGGGGATATATATATGCATATGAATACATATCTGAAAAAGTGTATATATGTGTACATAAAAGACACAGGATCAATTGAATAGGAAGGGATGATACTTTAAAAGGTCAAATTATGAGGTGGGAGAGGAATATTATGAGAGGAGACAGAGAGAGACAGAATGGGGTTAATCATCTCACATAGAAGAAGCAAGGGATAACTGTTACAGTGGAGGGGAAGAACAGAAAGACAAAAGAGAAAGGGTCAACCTAACTCCCTTTGAATTTGGCTTAGGGAAGGAATGACATAAACTCTAAACTGGGCATCTTGCCACACAGGAGAGTAGCGGGGATGGGGATGACAGGTGGAATGATGGAGGGGAAGGTAGGGTTGGGGCAGGGCTGCTGGAAGTACACACTTCTGTAAAGGGACAGGGACAGGGTAGAGAATATAACAAGGGGAGGATGGGATATGAAGGAGGGACATATAATCAGTATCTCACAATATGTCCATTTTGGAGATGTTCTGAGTAACTACACATATACAGCCTGTATTGAATTGTTTGTCTTTCCAGTGACGAGGTGGGTGATGAGGGAGGAAGGGAAAGAATCTAGAATTTAAAGTTCTATAGTCAAATGTTAAATATAATAATAATCATTATTATTATAATTATGATAATAATAATAATTATTATTATTGTTAACTACATGCAACTAGGAATTCAGATATACATGCACTGGAGTAGGGATATCCATCTTACCCTACCAGAAAGTCAGAGGGGCGATGGGGGAGGGCATACGAGAGAGCAGATTGGGGGAGGGCTTATACAGTGGGATGACTGTTTTGGGGTGGTGTGTGGGGGAAAGATGGGGAGAAAATTTGTAACTCAAAATCTCATGGAAATGAATGATATAAACAAGAAAATGAATAATTTAAAGATAAAAAATAATAGAGGCTAGTAATAACTTCTTTAAACCTCAGTTGCCTCATCTGTAAAATGAGTGAGTTGGACTACATGGTTTCTGAGGCCCTTTCCATCCTTAAGGTTATGATCCACCTATCCACTTAATTTAACCCAACCTGGAAATTAGATTTGAAGACAGAGAACTTGAATTTGAATCCTTTCTCTAGAACTTATTACCTATATATCCTTGGATGTGTTCTTCAACATCTCTGTACCTCAGTTTCCTCATTTGTATAATAAGGGAACTGGATTGGATGAGCTTGGAAATGTCCAATCATTACAGGCCCTACAATCCTATTATTTTCTACTATTAAAGCCATGGCAAGGTATTATTTACTGTAATTATGCTTTCCCCATTCTTTAAGAATTATTACAGGAGGGGCAGTGCCAAGATGGTGGGGTATAAACAGGACTTCTGCATGGCTCTTGCTTCCACCTCCCCAACTGTTATGGGAATCTGAAGATCTTCCCTGCCCCTAGGCCCTTTGCTAATGTGGCTACATGACTCTGAGGACCCTTGGATATTTGAAAGTATACTCTGTTCCCCAATAGGCTGAATGTGGTCACGTGGAGC
>CM053585.1:334521403-334538287 GCA_028646515.1 Pseudochirops corinnae | reverse complement strand
TCTGCAGACAAAAATATCTGTTCATATATAGACACATATTACTGAAGCTTATGGCCCTTCTCTAAAAAAAATGTTTTTAAATGAATCATACAGGCTTACAAAGGAAAAAAATATATAATTATACACACACACAATACACATGTGTATATATGTATATGGGTATGTATGTATATGTATGGATGGATGGATTATGTGTATATGTGTGTATTCCATACTTCACAAAGAGCAAATCTGTTTGGACTCAATCAAAAGGTTACACTTGAGGACCTAGAGGGTAACGTGTACCCTCAAGGTCATGGGTTCCCCACACAGGATCAATGATAACAAGCTGCAGAAATGGACATTTCCCCAAATGACAGATTCTTCAACATGAGTTCGCTACACTTGTAATGCCATGCACGAGCAGCTTCCCAAGTTTTGATTACACAGTATAGTGAACATTCCATTTATTCCATAACAAATAAAGGCAAACATTCATAATAAATCAGAATATAATATTCACAACATCACATCTTATCACAGAAAATCACAAATATAGTGTTCACAACGTTTTAACATTAGAATGGTCACATAGTTTTCACAAAAGTGGTCACAGTATTTAGTACAAAGAACAAAAGGACAATCATCTGGTGTCCCTAAGGTGTTAACCCTCCTTACTCAATCAATCAATCATTTCAGAATACAAGTCCCTCTTACCATCCTGGGGCAAATATAGGTTAACTTAATCAGTCACTTATCTAGCAATCAGTCACTAAGTATCATTAATCACTAAATACAATCATTAGAAAATTACACAAACCCTCCACCGCTTGGTGTCTAGTAAACTTCAATTTCATCAGGCATTCAACATCCAAGGAGAAGCCTTTTCTTCATCTTGACTCAGGGTTGTCTCTCAGATTCCCAGGATCCTCTTCCATGGTCCCAGCTCCTACCTGAATCCACCAGTCATCTGAATTCAGAGTCAGACAGCTCCCAGGTTCTTGTCCAGTCCTCTGGGCAGTTATTGTTATAAACAGAAGTTCACAGAGTCCAGCAGATCTCAAAATCTTTACAACTTCTGTTGCCAGGAACTCAAGGATCAACCAAGCCACAAACAAACAAAGTCTTATCCTGGTCATGCTTCTTTAGTTCTCTAGCAATTTGGCTGGCCTTAGGACCCAGAAGAAACCTCAGCCTTCCAGGCTGCCTTCTTAGCCTTTCAGGTGGCATTATTGGAAGCAAAGACAGCCTCCACCAGATTCTGGTCTCATAGAAAACTCCAACTCAGTTCTCAGTCCAGCAAGCAACCTAGCTTTCAGATGCTCTAATTTAAACTCTATTTCTCTAATTCTGACTATCTCCTCTCTGGGGCTTTTCTTACATACACACACACACACACACACACACACACACACACACACTTGCTTCCTGTCTCAGCCGACCCCTTCCTGTTATGTCAGCAACAAGAAACAGAGTTCACACCTTCTGTTTCTTTCATAGAGGTACTTAGCCCTTAGTTATTAAGGGCTAGGTACCTGCTTACTTGACATATCAAAAAAGGGACTTTGAATTTAAATTAATTACCGTTACAACACTGATGAAAGTAAGAAATCCATAACAGAGAAGAAAAAAAAAGTTGTAGACACATTAAGATAATTTGTACACTTGGCCTTTTCTCAAGTGGATGAAAAATAGCAGAGTGTATGGATTCAATTTAGACCAAAGTTGAACGTTGAAGCTATATTAATGACCACCCAATTTTGACTCCCTGATTTTCCTCTTGTTTGATCTCTATGAGAGCTGCCAGCTACACATGGTTTTATTCCTGGTGAGGTGCTATGTTCTGCTGCACATGATATCTGATTATGGCTTACCTGCCAAGATCATTCTACTGTGAATCTTTACTATTCTGTTATAGCATCAAAACAAAACAAAAAAAAAAATTGTGAAGGTGGGAGAGAGTTTATTAAGAACCATTATAATGTGTTGTATCCAAAATATGTACAGCCTGCCACAATGATGCATGCAATTCCTTTCAACGGGTGTATTTTATGCGACTTAGTTGACTATAACATTTAATCCATTATTTTTATTTTTCCTCTCTCACTTAAGAAGTCCCTTTGCCAAGAGAAGAAAAAGTGTGCCTTTACCACACAGAACACCTTTCAAAACAAACTGGCTCTTTTTACTACTTCTAAATACACAAACGTTTCTATTTAATGCTTTGCTTGGCTTCCTGACATTTTTAATACCCAAGCTTGATTGTCATTGTGTCAGTAATTGAATAAAATGGTTGATTTGTCCAAGGACATTTGGAATGTAATAGTTGTAGCTTATGAGGCCAATGACCTCTTTTTATTATGTGAAATATTCCCTCCTGGCTCAGGGGGATATGTAGTCCTAAAACCATTGCACAGTGGCTTTCCCTATCATCCACCAACATGAGAAAATCAACATCAGTTAAAATGAATCATATAGGTTAGTAAAAAGAAAAATGCATTGGAGGATAGGGTAATGGATTTGGAATAAGAATTCCTAAGATCAGATCCCAGGTTTCTCATTTACTTTTTGTGGTTACCATGGGCAAGGCACTTAACTTCTTTGACTTGTTTCCTCATCTTTAAATATAGGGGATTGTGATACATGACCTTTCAGGTACCTTCCAATCTAAATCTATGATCATTTTACAACCTAAATCTATGATCATTTTACAAACCTACTGATGTTTTTCTTTAAATATCACATTTCAAAGGGGAAAAAAAACAACAAACAAAGAAACAAATGAACAACAACAAAACCTTACTGGTTGAAAGACTGTTGACCCATCTTTTGCTAGAGCATAGATTTTTCAGCAGGCAATGACTTTTTCAGCTTTAAAAACATCTGCTTATGGGGGTATTAACTTTACTTTCTGTTTTGGTTTTGGAAACAGTCCCAGACAGATTTTCACAGCATGTTAAATTATCATTAAATAAATCAAGCTAGAAGACTGCTGAATTGTGTGAACAAAATGAAATAAAAAGAAATTCAACATTTTGAGTCAACATTTGCTGTCAACATTCACAATTGCTGAGCTGTTACAGTCAAAACTCCATCTGTCCACAACAAACAAATGATTTATTCGCCAGTCAAGCAAATCATATTTGTACTTAAAATGCATGTGGAGAAGATAAGTTTCCATGAATTTCCATGTTATTTCCTAAATAGGCATATTAATTTGCATAAAGAGACTTATTAGTTAGAAATTAATCCCACAACAAAACAGAAAAGACACCTTATTGCCAATGTTATCACTGTAGAATGGTGTGCTCATTTCTGTTAAAAACTATCTTAGTTGATCAACTGGTCTGGGATAATATTGATTATGACTTTTCTACAACTTTACAGTTAATAGTCTATCCACAATGGCTCATACTGTGTGACTCTTGTCCATATCTTCCTATAATTTCATGACAAGGTCTCAACTCTTACACAGACTAGCTGTGTGTGTGTGCATGTGTGTGTGTAAGGGTACAGGATGGGGATGGGTGGTTTGTATATGTATGTATTTATGTAAATGTGAGTGTTGTGTGTGTATATATATATATGTATATATATATACATATACACACATATAAAATTCATTCATTCACTCATTTATTTATATACACACATATTATATATGTCTGTGATTTTGCATCTATCTTTCCCCTACCTGTATCTTTAATCACAGAACCACCATCCTTGTTCAGGCTGTCATCACCACTCCCCTAGACTCCTGCAATAAGCTCCTAAATTATCTCCCTGCCTCCTCTCTCCCCACTCCAATTCATTTTCCAGCTTGCAACCTAGCTGTCAGTGTAGAAGGAAGAATAGGCTGATACAAGATACAGATGTACAAAAGAAGGCAGATAGCGCCATGCACTTTATATAGGATATTCCCATAGGATATCATGTCCTTCAAGTTGGAAGATTCTTTCTTCCTTCCCCCTATACTAAGGCAACTGGGAAACAATGGAAGTAAGTGGTAGTTATTTGTCTGATCACTTCTTCCCAGGTCTCTCTCTCTCTCTCTCTCTCTCTCTCTCTCTCTCTCTCTCACTTTCTCTCTTTCTCTGTCTCTCTTTGTCTCTCTCTCTGTCTCTCTCCCTGTCTCTCTTTCTCCCCACATAGAATTTGAAAATCTATTAAATTTGCAAATTATATGTCAGAGTCAAAAACTCAAGAACCAGTTTAGATACTCATTCTTTTAGTTTTCTTTTCTTCCCCCCAAATGGATTCTAGAACCAGGTCCTTCTTTTTTCTCAATTATATACACATCACAATAATAAGTTTGGAAGAATGATCATCTAGTGTTGCATGGAATATTGATACCAGCTCAAGTGTAAGCTTGCCATCAGGATGTATCTCTTGGTCTGGAGTGGTGATGCAATTGAAATAAAAGCTCTGGGATTTACTTCTTTCATCATGCTCTGTCTTTCTAACATAATCATAGTCTAAAATTGGTCTGCCTTGAATGTGCAACCCCTCTGTACATTTAGAGGATTTACTACTTCCGTATGATCACATGTGCCAGGTGTGTCCTCAAATTTCCTTCAACATCAACTAAAGTAGGTGAGATTTTGCTACTAAGGTCAAAGGATAAGAACCATAACAACTATAACAACAAGAGTCCTGGTTGGCAAGGTTAGGTGGGGGATGCATGGGGACTGATTGGCTCCCAAAATACACAAAAGAGTAGAGAGACTTATTTTTTCTCCAGTATAAAGTAATAATTAATATCTCTTTGCCCTTTTGCCTTCATCATCTTTTTTTCCACAAAAAAGTACATCCCTCAGACTGTTATTTTTTTTTCTTTTGCTAGCTATTCACTAGAAATAAAATCCACAGTCTTACATGGGGCTATTACAGCTGCATGGTCCAGGTGCTTAGTTAACACTCTTTTTTTCTCCCTTCTCCCTAACAGGAACAGCCTCAGTGGCAGCAGCATCTGGATCTTTGGCCAGTTATACTATGGAAAGTGCCTGGCAATGACACTGCTTATGTTGGCTTCCATAAGACTGCCTTAGGATCAGTCGGCTGTGGGGTTGGCTGGGATATTCTGCCCAGCTGGATGCCATACCCTTTTGATAATCCTGTCATTGTCAAGAATTTGCTCAAGTTTATATGTCTAAGACTAAAATCCTGTTCACATTTCTCATGATGTTTTCCACATGTAAAGCTCTTTTTTTGAATAGAACAAAGTGGGTCCAAAGGCATTGGGACACAGGCACAAAATGCTGCTCCAAATTCCCACTGGCTGCCTCATATTTTGTCAATTATTAATCCACAGACTACATTCTATGCCACCAAATTTATTTTTCACTGAACTACATAAGAAAAAAAAAAAACACACACTAAAATAAAATCCCAAGATGACAGGTTTATAACGCAGCTGAAAAGATTAACAGTTTTTACCTGGAAAATATCTTGTTTTAAAATGAAAAGGCAAAGAACAAATCTAGTTTGATAATTTGAGACAGAAGTATTGGCAGGATGTTTGAATAAAATAATATCATTTTCTCTAAGACTTATACCATTTCCTTTTCATAATTTATCCCAAACTATTTTTATACCTTGATTCTCAGTTTTTGGTCATTTATCATCTATTTTTGTCACAATGGTGATGATGATGACAATGATGATGATGATGATGATGATGATGATGATGATGATGATGGTGATGGTGATGGTGATGATGATGATGTTGATGAGATGGGGTATAGAGGACAGGGAGATGAACTGGAAGCCAGGAAGACATGGATTCAAATTATGTCAGAAAGAAAGATGGATGAGACAGAGATAGATTGATAGATAGATAGATAGATAGATAGATAGATAGATAGATAGATAGATAAAATTCGTGTTATTTTACTTCATGTATGAATGCCATTTTCTTTCTAAGGAAAAGCTAAGAGATAAACAAAATAATAAATATCATGAATATAGAAATAGATGCTGATGTAGATGTAAGTGTAGATATGGCTATGCCTATAGATAGTCATAAAATTTATGGGCAGCTAAGTGCCACAGGGGAAAAAGCCCAGGATCAGAATATATATACCCTTAAATTTCACTATTAACCATTGTTCATAGAAATTAACCACCAAGATTTGGAATTATTTTATGATTACACATGAGAGATAGTGTCTATTCCCTAAGGTTTTGTTTTTAAACCTGCAAATGCTTCTTTTGTATAAATGGATAACAGCTTCTTTTGTACATTCCCAAGCTAAATCTTGCTGTAAAGAGCAACCAATATATATTCTGTCACTGTTGTCCCATAGTGACCAACACAATTTACTCCATAAATGTTTGCCTTTTTTTTTTTAAAGTCACCTTTCTTTTTTTCCTTGGCGTATCTGAATTAATTCCATTTTGATCAAACTCCATTGAGCATAGGAATAAAGGTGCAGTATGGAAAAAGCACACAGTCTTTGCAGTCGACAAGGAGGAATGCAAATCATATCTTGATGCTTAGTATCTATATGGTATTGATAGACATTCTGTACCTCAGGGTTTTTTCCAACTACAAAATTGAGACTACATAGTTTATGAAGTCAGGTTTAGCACTACTTCTTTAGTTCTATGATCTGTGATTCATACACGTCTCATTTACCATGTTCTTTTTTCACTTAGCTTTACTCAAGCATTAATAGATATATGGTAAATAGAATTATACAAAATGATAAAAGATGGATAAGTAGATATATACATAGACAAATAATATATAGCTTAATCTATTGACTGATTGCCTTATGTGTGTAAGGGTAAAGTCTCAGCAACACCCCCCCCCCAAATCTTCTCATCATTTCATTTCCCTTCTAATTCTTTCTTTTTTCTCTCTTCCTATTCTATGTTAGTGAGTCAAAAGGAAATACAAATCATATCAGATGAGCAAGGGTAATACATGTGATATGGCTATATAATAGCCAGGGAAATTCAAAGGTTTCTAAGTGAAATTGACTTACTGATGAATCTATATGCCATCAAACTTGAAAGTACTTTACATCGACTCCCTCACTTTCTATTCAGGGCATTCTTTGCCTTAAAAATCAACATATATGATAAATTTTTTAAAAAATCTTATTCACTCATTTTTTTACTAGTGTGTTTCATTATTAGATTGGAGAAATAAGTTTTCTGTCATTTTTCATTTCAAAGGGATAATGTCTCTTCTACTTTATAAATCAAATAAATGTATCTATAAAACTGGAATCTTAATAGTCATGCATAAGAATGCTAAGAGAAAATGTAATTCCTAGGACAAGCAAACAACTTAGGAAAAGACTTTTGGAGCATATATAGTGTGCAGACTGCATGTAATATTTCTTGAGTAATATGTAGTGTTGACATCTGGGCTCTTTATAAGAGATAAGTGTATTCATCCTTGTGTTATTTTCCCAAAGACTCCTTTTTGATTGCCTATAGAAGTAAAGCCTTTGTTTCCAGGACTGTTATAAACCTGGGCTTGAATTCTTCTGGCTTGTGGCAAGATCTTACTTTATTCACAATTACTTCTCCTTCTGAAATACCTCTACTTCTAGCTCCACACAGAAACACACACACACACACACTCACACATACTCACACTCATACTCACACTTATACATGATGGCTTATTATATTTTGTGTTCAATATTTCTAGAGTTTTAGAGCTAGAAGAAAATTTAGACAAATAATCTGAACTCTTTTCAGAGATGTAAAAAAATCCAGAAAAAGCTAAGTTAGTCAACTATGTACCAGATGCAGTTAGTTAGCAAGATGGGTATAGATCCTAGAAGATTTGAGCACAAATTCTTTTTTATCAGCTATGTGAGTCTTAGGATAGCTCTCAACTTCTCTATGTCTCAGTTTCCTCATCTAAAGAGAATAAACCCCATAGCCTCTAATATTCTTTCTAGCTCTAAAGCTCTGAAAATACAACTAATGTCTTCCAATTAACTAATGGAACTGCCAGGATTAGAATCTATGTCTCTTAAGGGAAAAGTATGGTGATCTGCCTTGGGAAATATTGAATTATCTCTTCACTGAATGTCTTTCAATAAATGTTAGATGACAATTTGTTGGGGTAATATTACAAAGGAATGCTGTTTGGATTTGGGTTCTACTACATAGACTGTGAAATCCCTTCCAAATCTGAAAATTTCAAATATTCTGGTTGATTCTCACTCTATTGAGGTCCTTACTTTTTTATATTCATAGGATAACATCTAAGTTATGAATTATAATAAAGTAATTTATTATTCAGTGTTAAATGATCACAGAAGTGAACAGAAGGATTTTTTTTGGCTGTATCTATGGGTTTTTTAGATTTTTAAAATTAACTTTTGTTTATTTTGAGTTTACATCATCCATTTCCACAAGATTTTGAGTTACAAATTTTCTCCCCATCTTTCCCCTACCTACCACCCCAAAACAATGATCCTACTGTATACCCCCTGCCCCAATCTGCTCTCTCCTATATCCTCCCCGATCACTCCACTAACTTTTTGATAGGGTGAGATGGATCTCCTTACCCCAGTACTTGTATATTTGAATTTCTAGTTGCATGTAAATAATAATGATAATAATTTATATATGAATATATATACATACATATACATACATACACACATATGTATATGTGTGTATATATATACATATATATATATATAATATATTTAACATTTAATTATAGAACTTTAAATTTTAGATTCTTTCCCTTCCTCCCTCATCACCCACCTCACTGGAAAGACAAGCAATTCAATACAGGCTGTACATGTGTAGTGCCATAGAGCATCTCAACAATAGACATATTGTAAAAGACTGACTATATGTCCCTCCTTCCTATCTCGCTCTCTGCTTGTTCTATTCTCTACTTTGTCCCTGTCCCTTTACAAAAATGTGTGCTTCTAACAACCCTCCCCCTCCCCCTGCCCTCCCCTCCATCATCCCTTCTCTCATCCCCATCCCCCCTACAGAACAAGATACCCAATTTAGAGTATATTCCATTCCTTCCCTAAGCAAACTGCAGTGAGAGTAACATTGACTGATTTGCTTTAGTCTTCCTGTTCTTCCCTCCATTGTAACAGTTATCGCATGCCTCTTCCATATGAGGTGATTAATTCCATTCTGTCTCTCCCTGTCTCCTCTCATTCTATTTCTCTCCCACCTCTCAATTTTACTTTTTTAAAAAGTCATCCTTTCCTATTAAATTGATCCAGTGCCCTGTGTCTATGTACACATATATACACACACTCACATATGTATTCATATACAAATATATATCCTCCTTTATAGACATAAGTGTATGTATACATACATATATATACATATATTTATATTCTCTTCATCTGTTATCATATTGAGAAAAGTTTCATAAGTTACAATTACCATTTTTCCATGTTGACATGTAAATAGTTCAACTTTGATAAGTTCCTTTTGATTTATTTTCCATGTTTATCTTCTCATGCTTCTTGTATTTGAATGTCAAATTTTCTATTCAGTTTTGTTTTTTTCAGCAAGAATGTTTGAAAGTCCTCCACCTCATTGAATGACCATATTTTCCCCTGAAACATCATACTCAGCTTTGCTGTGTAGGTGATTCTGGGTTTTAATCCTAGCTCCTTTGATCTCCAGAATATCATATTCCAGGCGCTTCAGGCCCTTAATGTAGAAGCTGCTAGATCCTGGGTTATCCTGGTTGTGTTTCCACAGTATTCAAATCGTTTCTTCTTGGCAGCTTGTAATATTTTCTCCTTGATCTGGTCACTCTGGAACTTGGCTATAACATTCCTAGAAGTTTTCTTTTTTGGGATCTTTTTCAAGAGGTAATTGGTGAATTCTTTCAAGTTATATTTTGCTCTCTGGTTCTAAAATATCTGGGCAATTTTTCTTGAGAATTTCTTGAACAATGATTTCTAAGTTCCTTTTTTTTGATTATGGCTTTCAGGTAGTCCAATAATTTTAAATTATCTCTCCTGGATCTATTTTCCAGGTCAGTCATTTTTTTCAATAAGATATTTCACATTGCCTTCTATTTTTTTCATTTGTTTGGATCTGTTTAATAGTGTCTTGATTTCTCATAAAGTAATTTGCTTCCATTTGCTCTACTCTTACTCTGAAGGAATTATTCTCCTCAGTGAGCTTTTGAGATTCTTTTCCATCTGGCAAATTCAACTTTTTAAGGCATTCTTCTCCTCTTTGGCTTCTTGCCTCTTTTGCCATTTGAGTTCATCTATTTTTTAAGGTGTTATTTTCTTCAGTCATGTTGTTAACACTCTTTTCATGATTTTCTTGCATCATTCTCATTTTTCTCCACCATTTTTCCTCCACTTTTCTTATTTGGTTTTCAAAATCCTTCTTAAGCTCCTCTATAGCCCGTAATCAGCTTACATTTTTCCTGGAAGCTTTTGGTGTAGGAGTTCTGACTGTATCATCTTCCTCCTGTTCCATGCTTTGATCCTTTTTGTCTCCAAAAGAGGAATCTAAAGTTGGATTGCTGAGCTTGGATTGCTTCCTTTGCCTGCTCATGTTGCCAGTTAATGAATTTCATTTTTGAGCCACCAGAGAACTCTGCTTTCAGAGGGGAGAGCTTTTTCCCAAGTGGTTGGGGTTTTCATATCTGCTAGAGGTATTAGGAGGCGAGTGTCTCTACAGCCCCCACCAGCTTTGGCTCACTGAAAACCCACCTCAGGATCACCATCCAAGACCACAATCTTAATCCAGGTTGGTTAAGGCAAGACCACTTTAGCCTCTAAATGATCACTTGCCCCACCCTGCAATGTGCAGGCCATGAGCTCTGAAGCAGCCACATGGAAGTGGCTGCAGGGCTGCCACTTTCTTGCCCTGGGGTCAGATGGCTGGACCACTTTTCTCACCCAAATTTAGCTGAGTTCCTCTGACCTTTCACTTTGTACTTCTTTCTTATGTGTTGATAATTCTAGAATCTGCCACAGCTGTCAGTGATCCACTCTCCAGAGTGCTCCAGCTGGGGTTTTTCCTGACCGCCCTGGGCCTAACCCGTGATTTCAGGCCATCCTTGGTGTGGCCCCCAGTGTTCTGTGATGAGCCCTTCCCATCCCACCTGCTGTGCTGCCCCCAAGGGGAGATATGTTTTTCTGTAATTTTGTGGGTTCTGGAACTCTAAAATATTTTTAGAGTCACATTTTACAGGTATTTGAGGTGGTTATGAGGGGAGTTGCAGAGCTCTCCTGCTTCTATGCTGCCATCTTGACTGAACAGGATTTAACTTCTAATTTATTTCTCAGATCCTACTGAACCCACTCTTCCTCTGGCATTCCTTCTAATGACTGTACATATTTTCCGTTTTCTTCAATGTATATCTTGTTTTCTGTGTATTTCTTGCTATCATTCTGTATTTCTATTTGACTTTGGTTGAAAGTCTATTATAAGCACTTTGCACTTAAATCTAAGTAATATTCCTTGATCTTGATCACGATCTGGGATGGATTTTCTCATGGCAATAAGTGTACAAATATATATATTCTTTTTTTTCTTCCTCTAACTTCTTTTATCTCTCCCTGTAAATAAATCAAAGAATGAAACAAATATGTATTAAACATCTTCTGTTGATCAGTTCACTATGTTTGAGGGAAGGTAACAAGGATAACATTATTGAATAAGTAATGAAGTGTTAAGTCTTCTTGTAATACTTATAGTGCAATGGTGAAGAGAGAAAGTAATCTTAGAATCAATGAATTCTAGCTATGGATCTTGAAAGGATCCTAGAGACCATCTTATGCCACCCCCATTATTTTATAGGATATAAAATGGAAATTCCCAGAAGTTAAAAGAATTAGAGGTCATATATTTAGGAATGATCAGAATCCAAGTCCTCTGACTCCTGAATAAATGTTTTTTTTTTCATTTTACCATTATTAGTAATGTAGGCTGGATCCCTGTAAAGGTTTCAGTCAGAAAGTGGAGTTTAATTTAGATCTAGATATAAGTATGCAAACAAACAAATATTTAAGACACATAGACCAGACTTGCAATTTCATTCATCTGGGAAACTCCTTCTAAAAGTATAGATATACTTTTTCTCCCACTTAATTTTATAGTCTGTTGGGGAACTGAGAGATTTAGTGACTTGAACTGCGTCACATAGCCAGCACATATAGAAGTATTTCTTGAACACAGGACTTTCTGGCAATCAATTTCCCATTCACACTGACGCTTAGACTTATAGCACAAAACCCTTAAGCTATAGATAGAAGAAGAAAAGAGTAGAGATAAGGATTAGGAGGACATGTACTTGTGCGGCTGAATAAGGAGCTGATCCTAATTGAAGAAAAATCTGAATACTTTTTGGAAAATGAGGGATAAGCTTTGGATAGATAGATAAGATCCAGAATAGGCAAATAACTTCCTACTTCACATGCTAGGCAATTGAGGGTCATTATAGTTTCTCAAGCAGAAAAATAACTAGATAAAATTGTGCTTTAGGAAGATTTGTCTGATGGTGGTTTGCAGGATGGATATGAATTGGTATAAGTAGAATGATTGGAGACAAACTAGGAATTCATTGAAGTTATCCAGGTATAAGGTGATGAGACAGTAGAAATTGAAAATGGAAATTCAGACTTTTCAGGAAGAAAGAGTATTTGCTGACAGATTACATGTAAGGAATAAAGAAGAGGTTTTGGTTACTGTACTTTCTTTTCACTATAGTACTCTAATTCAATGTGTCAAATTCAAATAGAAATGGGAGCCATTAATTCACACAAAAAGATCTTTTGCAAAGTACATACTAACTTAGCTTTAAAATGTAATATTAGCCATATTTTATGGTATTTTAAAATTTTGTTAAATATGTCCCAATCATATCTTAATTTGGTTCAGACAGAACTTGCAATGGTGGTAGGCCCCAGGAGGCCCCAGGGGCAATGTATTTGACCCTTTTACTCTATTTGAATGGAAAAAAAATCCAACCAGCTGCCAGATTTCGCTAACTCTAACTCAAAATTTCACTGATTCCATGCCCCTTCTCTCCCCAATCTCTACTCTCAAGGCTAGTGCCCTAGCTTAGATTTTCTCTTCTCTCACTTGGTATATTGCAATGGTCCCTTAATTGTCCTACCTCAAATTTCTCTCTTCTAAAATCCATTCTGCACATAGATGCCATGTTGCTATTGCTAAAGCAGAGGTTCCTAACCATTTAAGATATTAGGATTTAGCTGGTAAAGACTATGGATCCTTGCTCTGAATTCTTTGTTTAATACATAAAATAAAATTAATAGGCATACAAAGGATTTTGATCTTGGGAAATCTCTCTCCACACTCACACACAATTACACACAGACACACACATACACACACACGTGCACACACACACACACACACACACACATATGCTGTAGACGATTAGAAGGGCCTTCAGAGACCATTTCATTTAGCCCTCTTATTTTTGGTTAATGAAACGTAAACCTCGAGAGGATAAATGACTAAATCAGAGGGTATGGATAGAACAATTGTCTAATACAAATTCACATGAAAGTTAGTCTAGAGCAGCGGTTCTCAACCTGTGGGTCGTGACCCCTTTGGGGGTTGAACGGCCCTTTCACAGGGGTCACAAGGGGTCGCCTAAGACCATTGGAAAACATATTTCCACTGGTCTTAGGAACCAAGACACCACTCCTCTTTCCATCTCCAGACAGGTCTAACCACACAGACATGTCCACATATGAGTATTAAAGGGTCGTGGCATTAGGAAGGTTGAGAACCACTGGTCTAGAGACCTTAGAAAATATTAATACCATCTGTGTGAATTGGTTGGCTCAGCAGAGAAAAAAGTCAGTTTCTTGGTGTCGCTACCTGATTACCAGAAATCTTGAATTCTGTATAGCAATCTCAAGATAATTGTGTGACTAGACTGGTGAAAATAGATGGGTAATTTAGGCAAGGGACTTTGATTAGGCTGGATGCTTCTCCTGGTTGAATATCCTCCTATTATCACAAAGTAAATCTTTCATTAACTGGTGAATGGTCTAAAAGTATTTGATTTTACTTCAGTAACAAACTTAAATGATAAAGACCCTGGAATTAGTCATACCTAGTACAGCCCCAGGGGTAGTAAACATCAGAGTTAAAATTTGAAGCCAGATACTTTGACTCCAGATTCAGTTGGTTTTTTTGTTTAATTGCACTTTAACAATTCTCATGGTGCAACCCTGAACAAGAAATTTCACTGCCTGCTTTAGCTGTAGTAGAAAATACCAACTGCTTTGTTTTGCATTAATAGCCCTTGACAATATGACTCCAGTGTACTTTTCCATTCAGTACTGTACCTTACTTCCTTTCATGAACTCTTTGTTCTAGCCAAACCTACATGTTCGCTGTTGCTCAGGCATGAAATTCCAACCTTCAGTGCCAGCATTTGCAAAGTATACTCCAGGAGGGAATATACGTCTCATCTTGACCTCTAAGAATTCCTTACAGAAAGATTCTTCTAGTGTGGCACTTTTTTTCAAGTATTTTTCAGGTTCTATCCTTCTAGTAATATTCTAATAATAAAGAAACTATAGAATGTAATACACACATGCGTGTATGTGTGTATATATGTAGATATATGTGTAGATATATATCTTATGGTTCTCTGCCCTATCCACAAAAAAACACAAATAACAACATGTGAGAACCTTAAAACAGAGCCTATTTTTTCAATCTTTTCATAAAAAAACTTAGTGCAATGCCTAATTGCCTAGCAAATTAAAGATGCTTAACAAATGCTACTTGATTAAATGAATAAATTATTTATTCAACATTTTTTAACTTGAGGTACATAAACTTGTTTACATAAATGTTTGATAACAGTATTTTAATAAAATTGGTTTCTTTTCTAATTTTCTACATTTTATTTTGTGCCATTAAAAACTTTAGACTGGAAAGGGGTCCAAAGTTTTCATCAGACTGTCAAAAGAGTGAGTGAAGGGGTGGAGCCAAGATGGTGGAGTAAAAACCAGCCTCTTGCATGGCTCGGGCTTCCACCTCCTCCAATACATGTAAAAATTGACTCTAAAAAAATCTTAAGAGCTATAGAACCAAAAAAGTGAAAGAGAGAAACAAATCTCCAGCTGAAGGAAGCCCGGCAGGCCAGAAGGAAGGATCCATCACAGGGTGCTGGGAGCACAGGCTAGTCCCAACAGAGCCAAGGTTTTAGCTGCAGGGTGGCCCTCTACCAGGGATGGCTGGAGCATACTTCAAGAGACTAACTCACCAGCAGCTATAGCGCTTTCCTGACTTCTCAATGCACAAATGCCAAAGACAAGGAAAAAGGTCAATGTGGAACTTTTTTTTGGAACAAGGGGAGTGCATTCTGGCTGCTACCCCCAGGGCTAGAAGTGGTGTAGGTGCAGTGGCGGTAACTGCTGCCATGTGGCAGATTCCAGAGATCCTGGCCTGCAGATTAAAGTGGGGCCAAGTAACAATTCAGAGGGTAATTGCACATTCTTTGACCTGCTTAAATCCAGATCGCCATCTTGGGTGGTGGTCCTGGAGTTTAAGAACAGTGAGCCAGAGCATGTGCAGGCTATAGAGAGGGTTCCCATCTAATAGCTCTGACAGCTGCAAAAGCCCCAGTGATTTGAGAGATAGCTCCCTCCGTTCTGGAAGCAGAGTTTTTCCCTGGTAAAGAGCTCAAAACTCTAGTAATTGGCTGCAAATATGAGCAAGCACAGGAAGAACAAGCAGATGATATAATCCTTTTTTGGGGACAAAAATGATCAAGGCATGGAGTGGGAGGAAGACAGCAAAGTCAGAACTCCTGCATCAAAAGCTTCCAAGAAAAATATGACCTGGTAACAGACCATGAAGGAGTACAAGAGGAATTTTGAAAATCAGGTAAGAGTGGTGGAGGAAAAATTGGGATGATAAATGAGAATGATACAAGAAAATCGTGAAAAGTAAGTCAACAGCCTGACTGAATAAAATAACACCTTAAAAATAGACTAACTCATATGGCAAAAGAGGCCCAAAAAGCCAATTAGGAAAAGAATGCTGGAAAAAGCCAAATTTGCCAGATGGAAAAAGAATTTTAAAAGCTCACTGAAGAGAATAACTCCTTCAAAATTAGATTGGAGCAACTGGAAGCTAATGACTTTATCAGAAAAAAAGATACTATAAAACAGATGCAAACAAATGGAAAAATAGAAGGTGATGTCAAATATCTCAATGGAAAAATCACTGAACTGGAAAATAGATCTAAGAGAGATAATTTAAAAATTATTGGTCTACCAGAAAGCCATGATCAAAAAAGAGTCTAGAAATCATCTTTCAAGAATGTATCAAGCAAAATTTCCCTGATATTCTAGAACCAGAGGGCAAAATATAAATTGAAAGAATTCACTGATCACCTCATGAAAAAGATCCAAAGAAGAAAACTCCTAGGGATATTTTAGACAAATATCAGAGTTCCCAGATCAAGGAGAAAATACCTCAAGCAGTTAGGAAGAAACAATTTGAGAACTGTGGAAACACAATCAGGATAACACAAGACCTAGCAGCTTCTACATTAAAGGAACAAAGGGCTTAGAATATGAGATTCCAGAAGTCATTGGAGGTAGGACTAAAACCAAGAATCACCTACCCAGCAATACTGAGTATAATGCTCCAGGTTAAATATGGTCATTCAATGAAATAGAGGACTTTAAAGCATTCTTGATGAAAAAACCTGAGATGAACAGAAAATTTGACTTTCAAGTAAAAGAAGCAAGAGAAGCATGAGAAGTTAAACAGGAAAAAAAAATCATAAGGAACTTATTACAGTACAGAACTTATTACATATATATTACTTATATATATATATGTATACACACACATACATATGTATTTATATACACATACATATATGTGCACACATATATACACACATGCATGCACATATAT
>CM053585.1:334496304-334513969 GCA_028646515.1 Pseudochirops corinnae | reverse complement strand
CAAAATCAGGAAAACATGTGATCAAGCAGCATCTACATTAAGGGATTAAAGGGCTTGGAATATGACATTTCTGAAGTCAAAGGAGCTAGGATTAAAACCAAGGATCACCTACCCAGCAAAACTGAGTATAATTTTTCAGGGGAAAATATGATCATTCAATGAAATAGAGGACTTTTAAACATTCTTGATGAAAAAAACAGAGTTGATTAGAAAAATTGACTGTCAAATACAAGAAGCAAGAAAAAGCATGAAAAGGTAAACAGGAAAAGAAATCAGATGGAACTTTTCGAAGTTGAACTATTTACATATCTACATGGAAAAATGACAATTGTAACTTATGAAAATTTTCTCAGTATGAGGATAGTTGAAAGGAATATAAATGTGTGTATGTATGTATGTATGTATGCACGTAAGTATATGTCTGTGTATGTGTGTATATATACACATATATACATATACATGCATACACATACTGTATATACATGCATACATACATATACATATATAATAATATATTTATTATTATTTTGTTATTGTTGTTGTTATTATTTACATGCAACTGGGAAGTAAGATATAGAGGTACTGAGTTAAGGAGATTCATCTTTTACTACCAGAAAGTGGGAGGAGGGATGAGAGATGATATAGGAGAGAGCAGATTGAGGGAGGGTATATACAGTGAAATTACTGTTTCAGGGTGTTAGGTAGTGGAAAGATCAGGAGAAAAATTGTCACTCAAAATCTTGTGGAAATGAATGATGTAAAATATAAAAGCATTAACAGACTGAAAAAAAAATCCCCAAAAGAAAACTCCAAGGAATATTATAGCCAAATTCCAGAGGTCCCAGGTCAAGGGCAAAATATTACAAGCAGTCAGAAAGAAACAATTTGAGTACTGTGGAAACATACTCATGTAACACAAGACCTAGCAGCTTTTACAGTAAGGGATTCAAGGGCTTGGAACATGATATTCCAGAGATCAAATGAGCTAGGATTAAAACCAAGAATCACCTACCCAGCAAAACTGAGTATAATGCTTCAGGGGAAAATATGGTCATTCAATGAAATAGAGCATTTTCAAGCATTCTAGATGAAAAAACCAGAGCTAAACAGAAAATTTGATTTTCAAATACGAGAAGCTAAAGAAGCATGAGAAGGTAAACAAGAAAAAGAAATCATAAGGAACTTACTAAAGTTGAAGTATTTACATTCCTACATCAAAAAAGGATAATTGTAACTCAAGGCTTTTCTCAATATGAGGAGAGTTGAAGCTATGTGTGTGTATACATGTATATGTGTGTGTGTGTGTGTGTATATATATATATATAAAATATATATGTGTGTATGTGTATATGTATATTATATATGTATATGTGCATATGTGTATAGGAACATATATGTTTGTATGTGTACACACATATGTATAGGAGGGTGTATGTTTGTGTGAATATGTATATAAGTATGTGAGTATGTTTGTACATGTATACATAGACAGAGGGAACAGGATGAGTTTAATATGAAGGGTTGATATGTAAAAAGTAAAATTAAGATATGAGAGAGGAATATATTGGAAGAAGGAGGAAGGGGGAGATAGATTAGGGTAAATTATCTCAAATAAAAGAGGCAAGAGAAAACTCTTATAATGGAGGGGAAAAGCAGGAAGATGAAAGGGAATGGATCAACCTTACTCTCATTGAATTTGGCTTAAGGAGGAATAACATACACATTCAATTGAGTATCTTACCCTACAGGAAAGCAGGGAGAAGTGGATAAGAAGGGGGATGATAGAAGGAAGGGCACATTGTGGGGGAGGGTAGTTAGAAGCAAACTCTTTTGAAAAGCAACATGGTCAAAGTAGTGTATCAGCAAGTACCCTAGTGTACCTAGGGTGGCTGCTAGCATAGGTTCTTAGATCTGTTTTTCTAAAGGAAAGCAATTCAAAATGGATTAACAGTCTCACTTTAATCAATCAAACACATATCATTTATCTAGTTCAGGGGAAAAAGTCAGCACCTTGAACTTCAGAGAATGCAAACAATACCAACACAAGTTAACAAGTAGAAGTAACAAGCAGACAAACAGATCATCAGAAAGGCTTCCAGTTGTCTGACCATTACATCCGCACTTATTCAGTTACCAGAGGGGGAAGCACCAACGTCTGGGTTTTTCAAAGCCGGTGGAGGCTTCCCAGAGTCTCATCTGACCAAATCACAAAACTCTTCTCAAAGTGAGCCCCAAAGCAAAATCGTACATCGGGGCATATATATATAGCCTTCCCCTGGTTCAGAAAATGTAACAGCCCTCTTGATACACTGCCCAATCACAAAGTAATAAGGCTTGGGCATTCCTGAAGAACAAGCCTACTGTTACAGGCTCCATGTGACCACATTCAGCCTATTAGGGGACACAGTATACTTTCAAATCTGGGAAGGTTCTCAGAGTCACTTAAGCCACTTAAGCAAAGGGCCTAGGAGCAGGGAAGATCTTCAGATTCCTGTAACAAGTAGAAAAGAGAATAAGTGTATGGGGGGGCTAGAATGGAGGGAAATATAGTTAGTCATTCACAATATAACTACTGTGGAAACAGCTTCTGTAACTACACATGTACAACCTATATTGAATTGCTTGTTTTCACAGTGGGGGTGAATGAGGAGAGAAGAAGGAAAGGACTCTGGAACTTAAAGTTTTAAAAACAAATATTAAAAACAAATGTTTTTTACATGCAATAGGGAAATAAGATAAACAGGCACTGTGGTATAGAAATCCATCTTGCCCTACTAGAAAATTTTTTGGGGGGGAATGGGGGAGGATAGAAGAGATAACAGATTGGGGGAAAGGGTTTTCAGTAGGCTCACAATTTTGGGGTTGGGGGTAGGGGAAAGATGAGGAGAAAAATTTGTAACTCAAAATCTTGTGGAAATTAATGTTGAAAATTAAAAATAAATAAATGAATTGGGGAAAAATTAAACTTCAGTCCTGGCAAATTATTATCAAGATTAGCTAGGCACCCCCATCCACACCTACACCATACCCATATCTATCTATCTATCTATCTATCTATCTATCTATCTATCTATCTATCTATCTATATTTCTATCTATCTATTTTCTGTCTACATATATGCATATATATGTTCATGCATACATGTTTGCATAGTATATGCATTGATGAATATATGTATATACACATAAGTGCGTATATGTGTATGTCTAAATATGGGGGAGGGGGGTGTATTTTCTTCACAAATTTCTCCCTTCTTATCTATCACCTTGGCCTCTTATCCTTTACAGTATTCCACTCCATGCACACCATCCATGATGGTCTACTCGCTTTTCTTCACAGTTGTTCCATTTTCCCCCATGACTTTCCACTGACAATCTCCCATCCCTGGAATGATTATAATAATTTTATATTCCCTCACATCTTTCAAGATTAATTAAAAAATGATTTTAAACTGGAATGAATTTTTCAGTCCTCTCTAACCATTGCTGCTAATATTTTACCTTTCATATACTCTGTGTGTGTTTATCTATTTAAAAAACAGGAACAAAACCTCATAAAAGAAAATAAATCCTTAAAAATTAGAATTTAGCAAGTGCAAGCTATTGACTCCATGAGACATTAAGAAACAATAAAATGAAGTCAAATACTAGGAAAAAAAAACCTGAAGAAATGTAAAATATCTCATTGGAAGAAGCAACTTATCTAGAAAACAGATAAAGGAAATATAAATGAAAAAAATGGACTACCTACAAGCCAAGTTAAAAAAACTGCCAAGACACCATATTGCAAGAAATTATACAGTCAAATTGTCCCCAAATCTTAAATCCAGAGGGTAAAGTAGGAATTGAATGAATTCACCTATCACTTCATCAAAGAGATCCTAAAAGAATAACTCCCAGAAGTATTATAGTCAAATCTCAGAGCTCCCAGTTTATGGAGAAATAGTGCAAGCAGCCAGAATAAAACAATGCAAATATTGTGGAGCCAGATTCACTATCACATGATATTTAGCAGTTTCCTCCATAAAGGAGTGTAGGGCTTAGAATATGATATTTCAGAGGAGCCAGAATTCAGGAGCCAGAATTACAAGCAAGAATAGCGTACCCAGGGGCCAGCTAGGTGGTTCAGTGAATAGAGCACCAGCTCTGGAGTCAGGAGGACCTGAGTTCAAATCTGACCTCAGTCACTCAAAAATTACTAGCCGTGTGACCTTGGGTAAGTCACTTAACCCCAATTTCCTTGCCCTACTCCCTCAAAAAAAAAAAAGAATTGCTTATCCAGAGTATAATCCTTTATGGAAAAAAAAATAGGTATTTAATGAAATAGAGGAGATTTAAATATGCATACCTGATGAAAAGGTCAGAGATAAATAAAAAATTTGTCATTTAAACACAACTGAAGAGGAGTATAAACATGTAAAAATGAAAGTATAGTCACAAGAAACTCAATAAACTATTTACATTTCTGTATGGAAAGGTGATACATATTCCTAAGAAGTTTACCATTAATAGGGCAGTTAGAAGGAATCTACATAAACAGAGTGCATAAATATGAGTTGATTATGTTGAGATGGTCGCCACATAAATAAAAAATAAATAATGGAAGAATGAATGAATAAACAAACAAATAAATACATAAACAAGTAAGTAAATGAAAAAGTAAAGGAGTAAGAATGAGGAATACACTGGAAGAAGAAGGAAGGGGAAGATAGAATAGGGAAAATTTTTATCACATAAAATAAGAATATAAGGAAGACCTTTCATAGTGGAGGGGATAATAAGGGTAAACTTGCAGACAATGTTGAAACTCACTCTCATCAGAATTAGTTCAAAGATGGAAGACTATACATAGATATAGATAGATGTGTATACATATATGTATACATATATGTATGCATATATCTGTGTGCATATATGTGTGTATGTGTATTCATGGGACTATCTATTTGAAATAAGAATCCAACAATATTTTGTTTACCAGAGACACATTTGAAACAAAAAAAGGCTATTAAAGGGCTAGAGTACAATCTATTATAGTTCCCCAGAAGAAATAAAAAAAGAAAGCAGTAGAAGCAATCATGGTTTTAGGCAAAACAAAGTAAAATTAGGCCTAAATAAAAGAGATAATTAAGGAATGTACATCTTGATGAAAGGTACCTTAGACAATGTTTTGTAGGCAAGTTTCTCTGATAAAGGCCTCATTTCTCCTATATATATAGTGAACTGAGCTAAAAAAGAAAAAAAAGAGACATTCCCCAATTGATAGTCAAAAGAAATTACAAGAAAGTTCCCAAAAGCAGAATTCTAAGTTGTTTGTAGTCATATATCACATTTGATTAGGGAAATGCAAATTAATATGACTCGGAGATACCACTTGCACATGATAAGGAGAAGCCATAGAGGCAATGAAGGGAAATAAATAAACTAATGAGCCATTGGTCAAGTTTGAAATGGTCCAACTATTTGGGAGAAAAATTTTGAATTAAGTTCAAAAGACTGTAAAACCCAGCATCACTACTACTAGGATTTTACCCTAATTTAAAGAAAAAGGACCTGTATTTGCAAAATATTATAGCAACTCCCGTGACTATAAAGAATTGGAAACTGAGAGAATGCTCAGCAGTTGGGAAATATATGAACATTTTGTGATATATCATTGTGATTAAGTACTATTGGGCAAAAAGAAATGATGAGGAGTGGTTTCAATGGAGAAAAAAACAACAACATAGGAATTGATGCAAAGTGAAGTGAGAACCAGAAGATGATTGTGCACAGTAACAACAATATGTAATAATGATCTGCTATGAGAGACTTGGCTACTTTCTTCAATACATTGACCTAAGATGTTTCCAAAGTACTCGTGATGAAAAAATACAATGCCTCTAGGGGATAAAATGATGAACTTGAGGGCAAATTGAAGCACAACTTTATTACTTTTTTTTTTTTACTTTTTCTTTGCAATATGACTAATGTGGAATTTTTTTTTAAAGATTTCACATGTTTAATTGATATTTTGCTTGCCTTTTGGGGAAGGAGTGGGAAGGAGGAAGAGAATTTGAACTTTGATTACAAAAGAAAATAATGTTTAGAAATAATATATCTCTTTTTGAAAAAAAACAAATAAGTTGGGGTTGGTAGGTATGATATTATGATAATAAGAATATGAAAGGCCTAACATTATCATTAACCTTCTTAGTGTTGGTTGGAAATATTGGTATATTATTAAATTTTATTGTTTCTGTATGTAGCATTTCAGAAACATCCAGGTCGCTTTTTTTTTTTTTGCATTATTGCATTTAGCCTTTCTTCTAGGGTTAGTGTTTTTTAGAAGAGGAAAAATTGCTACTTCAAGTTCCTATCACACTCTCCCAAAAGTCCTGTCACTTTTCATCTTCTAAGAGCAGCACGTTTACATTATTTATTTCCATATATTCAACTTTGAAAGCCTTATGACTGTGATAGACATAGATGAATTGTTTCATTCAAAAGTGATTTTTCAATGGCATTTTGCTCCTCTCTGAAATTTCTATTATGGATATTTTTTTTTTTTGCCTTTGACCTGTTCATTTTGGCTAAATAAAATATTTAAGAAAACAATTGAGGAGTGAAAACTTTATCACTCAAATGAATATGTGCAGTTAGACAAGAAGAAATCACTTCTACATTAACCTTTCCATTTAGGTCAGTCTTCTGCTTTTATTTTGTGAACTATATCAGCAAATTCAAATTCTCTTCTGAGATGGAATTAGAAATGAAAACTTGAGGAATTATACATAATCTATACATATCACATATAATGTGCTATTAGCCATAAGCTGTAACTGATGAACCAATTTTAATTCCTTTAAAAAATATCTTTTAAAATGAAGATATTTTGTTGTTGTTGTTTTTTGTTTGTTTGTTTTACTGTTGTTGTTGCTCTTTATTCAGAGCTGTTAGATAAATGACATAGGACTGGGGTTGGGAAACTTGTTTTTTTTTTTTTTCTACATAGGGCTGGATAGTAAATATCCTAGGCTTCTCAGGCTGAGAGACCAATAGAAGCAAAAGTTCTATATAGGTACTTAAAAGAGAGAAAGTGAATTTACACACTATTTTTTGTTGATGAAATTCAAAATACAATATTTTTGTAATACAGTTCTATTTATGAGAAGAATAAAGTCCAGTTTTGGAAGGATAACAGGGCACTGGGGTTCAAAATCAGTGTTCTCCCTCATCAAAATAAGTTGAAGTATTCATCTGTTAAGACTGATTTTTAATGAGATTTTATGTATTTCCTCTTTAAAATATCCTTTCACACAGACAGGTACTATCAAATAATGATATTAATCTATGAGCATATGATTTTATTTGAGCACATTCATTGCTTAGAAAGTATGTATAAAATTCTACTAGATAATTCCCTTCATTTTGTCTTTAAGTTGTCATCACATTACATTCTTCAATGGAAATGTTAAGTGGATATGAAAATATAGAAATTTAATTTTCATTTGCAATAAGATTCAAAAAATATGATTTCGGAACTTTGGTTTGAGCTGGAGAAAAAGATCTCCCACAAATCTCTGTGTGAATGGATACCTTCCTTCTTGTTTTAACTTTTGACAGCAAGGGAAGTTTACAAACCAGTTTGATATTGCTTGTGATTAAAATATCATTAGTTGTTGCCAAACTTATTTTGCTGCAGTATAATGTTCATATTTAAGAACTGTTTTGCCTTGTAATTTTACATTGAATTTATTAAGAAATACTATCAAGTGTTAAGCAACATACTCATTTCCAGAGCCATTCAGAGTTCAATAATAGTATTTGAAGACAGTTCTCATTCAGAAAAAAATTCAACTGTAAACCTCACTAATAAACAAATAAATATTTTGTTTCCTTTTCTAAAATTATCTTAATATGAGGGAGTTTTAACTGGTAAAAATAATTTTTAAAATGTCATGGTATGGTAATATGCTATAAAAGCGGATTAGTTATAACTGCATTATTGTGATGCATAGTACAGAAGTGCAAAGATATGGCAACATCTTATATTGTCTTTGTCACAATTACTCAAATGAGTCATAATAATTCAAAGGCAGGAGGGACAAAATTTCAGTGAATGAACTTGGGGTCAGGTTTTTATTACTTGTTTTGGAGTGAGGTTTTTTTTTTTTTTTCTTTTGCCTTTTTTTTCTCATGAGCTCTTAGCATACTGACTGGCTCATGACAAACAATTAATTCAGGACTACTTTGACAACTCTATTATTTATTTCTCCTCTCCTGTACTCAATGATCAAGTCAAATTCAAGAGATTTCTCTGTTCCTCATAAATGGCCCTACATCTCTCAGTTCTGTGTCTTTTTACTGCCTCTTTTCAATGTGTGGAATAGATTCCCTCCTCAGTGCCACATCAGAGAATCCAACTTCAGATCTCAGATCAAGTCTTAATGTGAAACCCTGTATACATATCAGCATATTCCTAATATTATACAGGTTGAGACTGTTAGATTGCTTGATGTCTGGAGTTCTCAAATGAAATAGAATTAAAATATGTCAGATATTGTTGCTGTATGTGAGCAAGGCAAATCATGCTTTCAATATTAAATGATCCCGTCTTTTCTCTTCTTGTTATTTCCTCATGGCCTTCTTCCTACTGGAGGATTCTCCATTGTGAAGAAGCATTGGTCCTCCAATGCCTATAAGATATTAGTTAACCTCTAGAGGACGTAAAAGGAAGGACTCCCCCTGCCCGTCCCCCTATTTGTTGAACTATTAGAATATTTATGTAGAAAAAATATTAGAGGAGGATAGACTTGAGAGGATAACTTGTATTCCTTCGTGGTGTGTTTGAATAAGTAATAGATTATCTCCATTCAAATCCTGACTCTGACACATTTTATTTTAACACTAACTTTTCTGCCCTTAATCCTAACCTTTGTTACCCCAAGCAAATAATTTAATTTCCTTTGGCTTCCATTTTATAATTTGTAAAAAGAAATGGGTTAAACCAGGTGACCTGTGAGATTTCTTTCATCATGAAGTTGATGAATTAATGATTTCTTACAAGTCCAAAATCACAAAAACAAACAAATATTGACATAACAAAACAAAACAATGTCTTAGAATACTGGAGCATGAATTACTTTGGCCACACTTGCTCTGAATATGTGTGTTTCTTTATCACTTTATGTTCCATAGAAATATACTCTTCCATGTGATAAATCTGTAATTGAGAATGTCTTCCTCAGGTGGTTGAGGAAATGTTGTGTTGTAACTGTCCCTAATATGTCATGTATCTTTATCCAATCTGTTTTATTTCTCTGAAGCTCAGTTCCTTCACAATATGATGGAAAAGATTATCATTGTTAAAGACCTCCCACATACAAATGACGGGACATAATATAGAAGAATGTCCTTGAGGAATACTGCTGACTCTGTGCATGTGAGTACTGCATGGAAGGTATATAATAAAAGTATTTTTCTTTCTTTACTTTAAGAAAAGGACATTAATGTCTTTCATTTTCATGTGTTGTTAAGATGCTCATCATTTCATATTCTTCCATTTTAGAGGATCACATTGAATTTTTTAAGTTCTGAAAGATGCATCAGCTCTGTCAACTTACCCACTTCATTTGTTTCAGGATCATGGGCAACTTTGCACTATGCATGTTCTTTTAATGAATTTTGTCCAACGCTGATGAAAGATTTTCTCCTATTGGAATTTTACAACATCTCCAAGAGGTTATCTATGTTTTCTCCACTATATATTTAAACACTAGCTAACAGTCGTGAGATTAAACCTATGAGGTCCGTGATAACAAAAGGAAGTGAAGAATTAAAGCAATTATCTAGTAGTTGGTCAGGGAATTGTTGTTAACTCCAAATGTCTAACAGAGTTCATTCTGGGCTTGAATTCTCATTACATTTGCGTTGATTAATTGCATTTCTCTTGTTGAACTTTCCAACACAAATTAGTGTGCTCTTCTTCATGATTGTGTACAATGAATTGCTACTTAGTACTGATAGTGTCCTGAACCTCTTTGGTTCTTTCAGTTTTCATACTGAGGATCTTACATCTCTTTAGAGGCATTGTTCTGAAGAGGTCTCCTTACCCAGGACTACAAGCTATTGTAGGTAGAATTTGAGATAAAGCTGATGCTGTGCTGTTTCTGGAAAATAGGTAATATAGTGGATAGAGAGGAAGGTTTAGAGATGGGAAGAACTGAATTTAAATCCTGCCACAACCATTCATTCTCTATTATCACTCAGGCCAAGCAACAAGTCAGCCATCCTATGGCAGTCTCAGTTCCCCATCTTTAAGTGGAGGTTATAATACTACTGACTTCACAGGGTTGTTGTGAAGCTCAAATTACAAATATACACACATAGACACACCTCGAGATAGAGATAATTATGTATAAAATCTCCAGGCATCATGTTCCATTGAAAAACCTTCTAAGAATGTACAGTTACCTCCATGATATACCCTAGAATCTGGCAGGTAAATGACTATTTCAAATGATAAAATGATAATAACCAGACATAATTTTGTGCCAAGTTTCACAAATTCTCTCTCTCGCTCTCGCTCTTTCTCTCTTTCTCTCTCTCTCTCTCTCTCTCTCTCTCTCTCTCTCTCTCTCTCTCTCTCTCACAACACACACAAGTGTCTTTGTGTGTTTGTAAAGATGTAGACGTAGGTCATATACATGCATACATATACTCATGCATATACACACGCACATGCACATGCACTTTTAAATGTGTGTGCATATATGTTGGTGCATCTATATTATATATTTATCAAATAAACAACATACACCTCATCTTACAACCATATACAGGCATGCATATCTGTGTGTATACACACATATATGTGTGTATATGTGTATGTATATGTGTGTATAGGTACATTTCAAAGGTATACAAATATACACACATGCTGGTGTATGTGTATTCCTTCATGTATGTATGTTTACATTCTTATATTTAGGTATATAGCTATGAATATATATATATATGCAATATGATTATTTTTCTTTGTAAACTTTGAATTGTTATAACTTCTAGTTAGTAGTAGTAGTAGTAGTAGTAGTAGTAGTAGTAGTAGTAATAGTAAAAAGAGTAAGAACTGATTATCTCTCAGATCCTAAAATATAGACTGACTTTGTTGAGGTTTACCATGTATCCTCAAAGGATTTGGAATGTATCACAAGCTTTGGAAATTCCTATCCCATTGGAAAGTTCCAATATGATCTCATCTTAGTGATAGATTCTTTGTTTCTTCACTAATATCTAGAGTAGCTCAATTAGGAAAAAGTTTAGCCCAATTTTATTTTGTTGCTGCTATTACTGTTGCTGTTAGTGTTGTTGATGTTGACACTGTTGTTGATTTAAATACTGTTGTTTGGGTTTGGGGGCTTCTTTCTTTTGTCTCAGTCACTACTGTTTAGAAGAGGGGCTGATTCTATCTTCATAGAGGTTCTATGTTCACATATCCCTTTGGATAAAAGCACAGATATTTTGAACTATAGAAGGTCATTTTAAAATTAAATTATGATTTTATATCTCATATGAAGGTTGATCTATTCTGTGTAAATATTTAATGCATAGGGGAAAATATTCTGGTTGAGAGTTCTGTGTAGTAAAAGTCTAATTATTCTAGATTTCACTATACTTACATGTTGTGTAAGATCTTTCAAAGTTGAGGCCCTTTGATTTTACCTTAGTCTAACTGCCACTCCCAAGGAAAAAAAAAAAAAGAAATAGATTTTTTTTTCTTTCTAATGAAAAAAAATGATTTGGAGGTGTCAAAATAGTTAGGTCAGCAGTGGCAAGAAGCCCGGCTGAAATCAACATCTTTTTCTCTTGAATTGTCATGAAATAATTCACATTCTCTTCACAGTTTATATTCAACTAAATTCATTCCAGGCTTACATTGGAAAAGAATGATTTCATGTTTTGTAATTATTCCATTTGTTTTACTTCTGTTTATGCTGGGAAAAGGAGGTGGGGGATGTCAGTGAAACTGCTGAAAAGAAACTCTGTTTAATCTCAGAAGCATTTGTAAACAGAATATGAACAAAATTTGTTATACTTATGGAGATTTTGGACCTAGACTATGTAAAATAGTTGGGTTTTGGTCAACAAAATCAATTTAAAATTCATATTCATTAATCTCTAGCCCTTGTTTTTATCACTACATAGTTGGGGCTTAATAAATATTTGTCAGATTGAATTAAATTATGTTGTGCTCTAGTAGGTTTCAGAAAACAAACACTTAAAATAATTTAACACTAACATGGCACAGATTATACATTATACATTCTTTCTGTTTGGTAATATCTATCACAATTCAATTTTTTCTAAAAATAATGAAGTCCCTCCTTTTTTTAAAGGACACACAATATAACCTCTTAGCACAAGGATGTTACATTAATTTTCCTTCCACTTATTGAAATTTTCGTGCATTTCTGAGATAGTCTGGTTGCATTTTATCTTTGTTCTAACTGTGAGACAAATTATTTGGTATTGAATAAAAAGAGCTCTTGCTATACTATTTACAAAACATTCTAATCCCTTCCTAAAAACAAAATCAGAAAAAAAAATAATACTGGCAACATAATCCAGATGAAAAGTTGAGGAAGGATTATATCCCAGGAATATCTGACATAGCAGGGAGACGGAAGGTTAAATTTTGAGTCTGGAGAATACCTAATAAACCAAGTGTCTTCGAATATAAAACTCTCTGAAGCAGATGGACTGATATGAGCCAAAACAGGGGGGAATAGGTTGTAGCTAGAGTGTGAAGGATTCTAAGTGTTGAGCAGAGGAAGTTGTACTTATCATGGAAGCAATACGGAGCCATGGATGATTTTTGAATATGAATGTTACTATTTCAGACTCATAACTTTACCTAAAATTTGATTACTAAAGTTGATATTGATCATTGCCAAATTCTAGATTTAATTATTAAAAATATAGTTTGGAGTGCCTTTTCATGTTTTTGAAACATCATGAAGATCTTCATTTCTAATAGAACAACAATATTCCCTACAGGTAAACACCTCTAGCACTGAGGATACAGGAGAAACAAAAAATGGAAAAAAAAAAAAAAAGGAAATTACATAACTTTGTGTGATATTTAAAAGGAATAACAAGTGGTATATAATAGATTGACAGTTTCATGTGTGTTCATTCTTTTTATTATACTAAGTTATAAATGCTTATTGTATTTCATAAATTAAAATAATCAATTGTTGGATTTAAAAATAAATATTTTATTGGTCCTTGAGGAAAAGGCTATTGGGTATGTTAGCATTTCCTCACTTAGAGTAAGTCCTCCCAGTCTAATCTACTTTATTTTATCCTAAGGTTATCAGTCCATGGAGATGTCTTAGAAACAAATATGCCTTTATTTTGGTGAGACAGTTAACAGTCTCTCATGACATTTCAGTATAAAAAATAGATATTTATTGGATATACTTATTGGATGATAGTTGAATTGAACAACTGATCCCCCTCCATCTCATTAAAGCAATGATTAAAGTATGATGGTTTTCCTGAAGGATAGTATTAAGATCTCATACTTGAAATGGATATTCCACCTAATGACCAAATGGAAAAAGTCCCATAGACTAAAGTCAAGAAACTTTTAACTCATCATCTTGGTCTAAAATTCTAAAATCTATAAGGAAGAATTGGATGATTCGTATTGCAGTACATATGCTGACTCTGGGAGACCTCAAACGGAGATGGGATGAACATCTGGAATACTTTTTAAAAATAAAAGTATCAGATGGGAGGTTGACTGCCTGCCTCCTAAAGTCACTTCTAATGAAATGATTCTATTACCCTACTTTTCATTGTCTAAAATATGTGAGTTTTTCAAAATCATGATTTTAAAATAACATGGTTAAAGGGGTCATCTGAGTTGTTGGGCACTTCATCAAGAGTGGAGAGCAATGTCCATTTCACAGGTTGTTGCTCAAAGCTCACTTAGAACCTTGGCAATTTCAATGAACAAAACTAACTGCAAAATCAGTAAGGGAAGGCAGCTTCTGGTTTCCAGATGCAGTGATGTGTCTATATAACTATTAATCTGGTCCAGATTCAACCAATTTAGCCTGGACTGTACACAGACAATATTGAAACATTGAATCTATTGCATGGTATAGTCAGCTCACACTCTGTGATGGCTCACCATACAATGATTTGTTCCTCCTTAAATGAAACTGATAGTATATTTGTGGTCTTAAAAGTGCAATAATTTTCATTTATTCAACAAATAATGAATAAATACCTAAAATGTACAGATAGCTATAAGTTTTCAGGGAAATTAAAAAAAAATAGACAAGAGGCACCAACTTGTCTTATAAGTATAAATTTCTCTAGTTGAAAAGAATATTAGAGTCTATCTGACCCAGAGTTGAGAGAAAGGTAGTGGCCATAGGGCATTGTTGTAGTTCAGGTGTTTCAGTCATGAGCTTCATGACCCAATGTGGGGTTTTCTTAGTAAAGACACTGGAATGATTTGCCATTTCTTTCTCCAGCTTACTTTTTTATAGATGAGGAAACTGAAGCAAACAGAATTAAATGATTGCCCTGCATTACACAGGTACTTAGTGCCTGAGGATGGATTTGAACTCATCTTGACTCTAGACTTAGTATTCTATACCATTTAGCTGCCAGTTACAAAGGTAGTAAACCTGAACAGTAGGATTTCAACTTGGGGCCTTTGACTGAAGAGTCAGAACTCTTTCCTCTGTACTGTATTGCCTCTGAGCCTCAATTTCATCATGGAAACCTCCCCTGATATTCTAGCATTGAATTCTAGATATTGAAAGAATACACCCATCACATCAAATAATGTAAACTCCCAGGAATATTATAATCAAACTCCAGAGCTCCCAGGTCAAGGGGAAAATATTGGAAGCAGTTAAAAAAGAAATAATTCAAATATAATGTAGCCACAGTCAGGATAACAGAAAATGTAACAGTTTCTACATTAAAGGATCAGAGGGTTTGATTTGAAATATAATATTCCAGAAGGCAAAAGAGCTAGATTTACAACCAAGAATTTCCTTCCCAGAAAAATTGAGTATAATCCTTCAGAGGAAAAAATAGTAAATGTTCAATGAAGTCAAGGAATTAAGAATTTCTGATGAAAAGATTGAAATTTTGAGTTTCAAATACGAGATGCAAAAGATGCATAAAAAGGTGAACAGGAAAGAGAAATTCTAAGGAATTCAATAAGGTTAAATTGTTTACATTCCCACATGGGAAAATGATACTTGTAACTTCTAAAAAACTGTCTCATCATTGAGGCAGTTATAGGGAGTAGACATACACAGGGGACATAGGTATGAGTTGAATATGATGGAAAAATTATCTAAATAAATAAAATTAAGGGTGAGAAAGATGATCTAGATGGGAAAGGGAGAGGTAAAATAGGGTAAATTATTTGACATAAAAAGAGACATGAAAGAGTCTCTTGAAGGGAAAAATGGGGGGTGTGGAGGAAGCATACAATGCTTACTCTAATTGGAATTGGTTTGGGGAAATAACATACACACTCATTTGGGTACAGAAATTTATATTACCAAACAGGAAAGTAATTAGAGAAAGGGATTGAAGGGGGTCTGATAGAAAGGATGGTGGATTGGGGGAAGCAGTGTTCAGAAGCAAAACACTTTTGAAAATGGACAGGATGAAAAGAGAGAGAGGTAAGATAAACAAGTGAAAGTAGGATGAAGTGAAATGCGTAGTAGTCATAATTGTGAAAAATTACAGCAAGTCTCTCTGATAAAAATATCATTTCTGAAATATATAGAGAACTGAATCATTTTTTTAGTAGTAAGAACCATTCCTCAGTTGATAAATGTTGAAAGGATATGAGTAGGTAGTTTTCTGATAAAGCAGTCAAAGCTATCTACAATCATGAAAAAATGCGCTGAATCACTATTAATTAAATAAATGGAAATTATAACAACTCTGAGGTACCACCTCATATCTACTTATTAGCTTGGTTAATACGACAGAAGAGGAAAGTGATAAATGTTGGAGGGAATGTAGGAAAGTAGACACACTAATGCACTATTGGGAATTTGTATACTGATTTGACAATATCATAAGTACAATTTCTAACTATACCCAAAGGACCATAAAACTCTTTATGTCCTTTAACCTAGAAATACCACCACTAGTTCTGTAGCCCAAAGAGATAATAATCAAAAATAAATGGTCCTATAAGTACAAAAAAATATCTATAGCAGTTGTTTTAGTTGTGGCAAAGAAATGGAAATTAAGAGGATGTTCATCAATTGGAGAATGGTTGTACAAGTTATGGTATATGACTGTGATAGTACACTATTGTGATATAGGAAATAATGTGCAGGATGCTCTCAGAAAAAGCTGGAAAGACTTGAACTAACTGAAGCAAAATGAAATGAGCAGAACCAAGAGAATATTATACAGAGTATAAATAATATAGTATAATGATCAACTGTGATTGACGTAGTCATTCTTTGCAATACAACAATCCAAGACAATTCTGAAAGACTTAAAATGTTGGCCATCTCCAGAGAAAGAACAGATGGAGTCTAAATACAGTTTACACAGTTTACAAATACACAAAAGTGTGTTTTTCTGTACTTTATTTTTCTTGTGTTCATTTTTCTTTGTTTTCTTTCAAAAAATGACTAACATGGAAATGTGTTGTGCATGACTGCATATGAACAATCTATGTCAAATTGTTTTCCTTCTCGATGAGGAAGAAGGGACTAGAAGGAAGAAAAAAAATTATAAATCAAAAACATTCTAAAATGGAATGTTAAAACCTGATTTTACCTGTAATTGAGGGAAAATAAAATGCTAAATTTTTAAAAAGAATAAGACACTGGTAGCTATCAAGCAAAGCGTTGTGTGATAAGTCCATTCAAAATGTAAGTGGAGAGCAAAATGTTAAGTTTGAAGAAACAGATTAGTGACTGTGTCTTGGATTTGAGAGTCTTGAATTTGAATTTGTATCCTAAATCCCCAGCACTTGTCCTTAAATCCCAGTATGTGATTACAGGCAATGAAGATAAAGACAAAAAAAAAAAAAATTCTCAAGTGTCTATTAATGCATGGGACATTTTGTAAGGAAATAGTGATACAGAGACAAAAACAAAAGTCCCTGACTCGGTTTATGTTCTATACACCTACACTTGATAAATTATTTCCTATCTTTTAAAGATCAAATAAAATATCAAATTCTTACATAAAGTCTTCCCTTATAACTAACACTCTCATAATATTCTGCATATTGTAGGTACTTAATATATTTTCACTTTGAAAACTAAATCCTTTTATTTTTTTTAACTTTTATTTATTTTAGTTTATATCATTCATTTCCATGAGATTTTGAGTTACAAATTTTCTCCCCGTCTTTACCCTACCCACCACCCCAAAACAACCATCCCACTGTATAACCCCTCCCCCAATCTATTCTCTCCTATGTCCTCCCCCATCACCCCTCTGAATTTCCAGCAGGGCAAGATGGATCTCCCTACCACAGTGCCTGTGTATCTTAAGTTCCAGTTGGATGTAGTTAATGATAATAATAATTGTGTGTGTGTGTATATATGTATATATATATATATATATATATATATATATATATATATACATATATATTTTTAACATTT
>CM053585.1:334467777-334495804 GCA_028646515.1 Pseudochirops corinnae | reverse complement strand
TTCATGTTTCTTGGAAGCTTTTGGTGTGGGAGTTCTGACTGCATTGTCTTCCTCCCATTTCCTGCTTTGATCCTTCTTTTGTCCAAAGAAGGAATCTAGAGTTTGGTTACTGTTCTTACTTTGCTTCCTAGGCTTATTCCTGGCTGGCCAGTGAGTGAATTTTTTTTTTTTTTTTTAGCTCTTTGGAACTCTGCTTCTAGAGGGGAAAGCTCTGTCACAAATCGCTGGCATTTTCCTAGCTGCCAGAGCTTTTAGGAGGCTGCTGGGTCCCTCCCCAACTCCGGCTCACTGAAAAAAAAAAAAAAGCCCAGTATCCCCTCCCAAAACAGCAATCCGGATCCAGGCCACTCAATGCAAGAGCATTTGGCGTCTGAACCATCACTTCGTCCCCCTGCAGTCTGCAGGCCGGGAGCTCTGAAGCGGCAGTGTGGAGGTGGGTGCAAGACCTCTGCTTCTGCGGCCTCCTTGCCCTGGAGGCAGTTTGGCCAGATCGCTTTTCTCCCCCAATTTAGCTGAGCTCCACTAACATAATTCTGGGAACTGCCACAGCTGTCGCATATCTGCTCTCCCGAAGCTCCAGCCAGGGCTCGGCTCCTCAAGTCCAGGCATCTCCAAGGCAAAACCATGGTTTCAGGCTGGGCTGGTTTTGGGTCGCAGGGCTGAGATGATTCCTTGTAGCCGAGCTGACTTTAGTGGAAAGTATATTTCTGTGCATTTTGGAGTTCTAGAATTTGTTTAGAGTCATATTTTATGGGTATTTTGAGGTGGCTATGTGAGAGCTGGGATATGTTGGTGCTCCTACGCTGCCCTCTTGCCTCCACCCCCCTCCCCGAAAACTAAATCCTTTTAGCATTCTCAAAATCAATTAAACTAGAAAATAAGAATTACCAATGTCTAATTTAAGAACTCTTAAATTGGGGTGTGTAGACCTCAATTTTGACTTGTTTTACATTTTAATAGTTATTTCATTATAATTGTTTTACTTTGTAATTCAATTTATTTTATTTTATGGATTTAAAACGTTATTCTGGGAATACAAAGGATTCAACAGATAGTCAATTGAATCCATGATGCACAAAAATATTCAGAACCCTAAGAGTGAATATGTATGGGTATATGAATATGTTTATGCACATGCATAGGTATGTGAATATATATATATATATATGTATATAAGTTAATATATACATATATAATGCACACATATACATATACTTATGTATATTTTTTTTCCTAAAATAAGCATGAAACTTAAGCCCCATCTTGCCAAAACAACAATCATGTGTAGATACAATTGATACTTATCATTAAGAATACACTTGAAGATAATCTTTAACCATCTATAATCTAGAAATAATGCTTACTCTACTACATAAAAGAGATAGCTAGATGATTCAGTGTATACAGTATTGAATCTGGAGTCAGGAGTATCACAGTTCAAATCCAGCCTCAAATCCAAGCTGTGCGATGTTAGGCAAGTCAATCAACCTCTATTTGCCTTAATCTTCTGAAGAAGGAAGTGGCAAACCATTCCAGCATTCTTACCAGGACAACACCATGGACAGATTAGCATTTTATGGTTTACAAAGTCACAAAGAGTCAGAAACTACTGAATGACTGAACAACAAGAGCTACTACATAGACCACCCTGGAAACTGACAGTTTTCAAATAAAAACAAAATAACATATAAATTAATGAATTACAAACATAGAATTGTTACTCCACCAAAATTTTTCTTTGAGAGATGTCATGGACCTTTTTTTAATTGTCCTTTTAGCCATTGTGTGGACTCTCAATACTTTGCCTACATTTTTATGTTAATTTTTTTTTTAATCATAGGGAGATTAACTCCATCATCAGCAATAGATTTTATTGTTTGCACTTTGTCCTCTTTCCTAGGATGAGAAATTCAGTCTCTACATTACTTAAGCTGTTTTATTTTTTTAAAAAATGGAAAAAAAGAACAACTAAATAAGTTACCTCTTTGGAAGTGACTGTTACCCTCTACAAAAATATATTAATGCAATGTCCCATGAAAAATCCATTCAGCCATTATATCTTGTTATTTTATGAACTTTAGCTTGATTAATTCTAATACTGTAAGAATACTGGATATAATTTCAAGCCTTTCCTAGTATACATATTGGCTGAATGTTTTTCTGAGTCTTATTTTGTAAAAAGGAAATAAAAACAATACTTGTGTCTTATTGTTATCTCAATTTTTGTCATTTTGGGTTCATGATATTACTACTAGTAATAATAGCTAGCATTCAGATGGCCCTTTAAGATTTGCAAAGTCTTTCTCAAAGATTATCTACTTTTAATCATATAACATCGAGAGGTGCTATCATTACTTTCATTTTAATGAAGAAGAAACTGAGGCAAAAAGATTAAGTGACTTGCCCAAGTCCATATAGAAAATAAATGTCTGAGGTGAAAAATTGAACTCATGTCTTTCTTACTCCAACTCAGACATGTGTCCACTTTACCATCAGGTTGACTACTTCTACCCTAGATTTGTAATTTTGTTCCTGGAGGGAACACCTAAGAAGAAATTCTCAACATCAGTGCAGATTGTCAAATGTTGCAAAACTTATTTGTCTTCAAGAATCACCAGTGACACTGAGAAATCAAATACTTTCCCAATAATAAGAGAGCTGGAATATGTTAGACATAGGATTTCAAGTCAAGTCTCCACCATTCCCAGGTTTACTACCTATCCATTATCCCCTCCCAATCTTCCCTCCTCCCTTGCAAAAAAAAAAAAAAATCTCATGTTACTGCTTCTAAGTCTTGTTGTGTCTTTGTTTTGTTTTATTTTTAATTTTGGGTGACATTCAGATATAAATAGTCCTTGAAGAAGACCTATTGTGGTATTAATCTTTCATATGTAATGTCTTTTGGACTATACCCTAGATAGGATAAAATGGTCACTCTTTGCAATTGAATAACTGTATGGGGTTCTTAGTTGATCTTCTGCAGACTCAAAAAATCTGGAAATATTCAATAGTAGAGAGGAAAACATATGTGATATGTGGGTCAACCTATTCCCACATGACAATTATTTCTTCTGATAGGCCTCTATATTTTGAAAGTTCCCTGTCCCCCACCCCCATATAGCCTGAAGATTGTTGTCATTTGTATGATGACCCAATGATACATTATTAGTAGTAGTAATAGCATTTGTTTAGTATTATTATTATTTATAACAACAATAATTTTTTATTTTATTTTATGGTGTTGTATACTATCTAGGTGATTGTGGGCAACAGATCTATTTTTAGTGAGTTCTAGTTTCAGTACAATATATTTTTGGAATTGTCAAAGACATTTTGAGCTCTGTCTTTGTACCATGTGGAGTTTTCAACTATAATTTTTTAAAAGACATATAGCTTCTGATAAATGTATAATATGAACCAGGAGGTCATGATTTATTAGGCATTTATTAAGTGTTATATACGTACAACCTTCACTTTTTTTATACTCTTTCTACCTTTCCTTGCACAATCAGTATTGCCTAAGTCTGGGCTCTTCAAAGTTAAAACATCTACAACTTTTAGTGGTGATGATCTGTTCCTTAGTATCTATCATAAACCTTTCTGTTTTTCTAAATGAATCTAAATTTCTCAACCATATCTTTTATGTATTTGTGTGTCTGTGCGTTTGTGTGTGTGTGTGTGTATGTGGAGAAAGGGGAGAGAGTGAGACAGAGAGACAGAGACAGACCAAGACAAAGAGACAGAGACAGAAACAGAGAGAGACAGACAGAGACATGGAGAGAGCACAAAGACAGAGAGACAGAAACAGACATGCAGAGACAGAGAGACAGAGACAGAAAGAGACATACAGAGACACATAGAGAGACACAAAGACAGAGACAGAAATAGGCAGACAGAGACAGAGATGGAGACAGAGAGACAGGCAGACATTCAGAGAGTTGATTAAATCCATATGGATGCCACTTAATCCAGATTTTTTGTTTAAATTTTCCTTTTGGACTTTAGACTAGGAGGCAAAGAGCAAGCGCTTGTGCAGTACTTACTATATACCAGAACAGACTAAGCACTGGGAATGCAAATATAAGACAAAAGGGACAGTGTGACCTTCAGGGAATTTACATTCTACCAGGGCAAGATATTCCAAGAAAGGGAGGATATTAAGTAATGACTTCAGGCAATGGTTTTAAAGTGTTGAAGTCTAAAAAATCATTGGTATTACCTGGAGTTAAATGAAGGCTGGTGGCCTACCTTTCAGAGATGGCCTGGGATGCAGTGGATGACCATGGTGTCTTTGATGCCTACAGCATCTACTTCACCTGCCTTCATGGCAATGGAGCAAATTTTTCTCATTCAACTATTCTGCGTGGGGAAGTCTTCATTGTTGGAAGAGAAATCCCTCTTACCTAATGGGTTTGAGGTTACCCTCTACCTGGTTTTGCCTAGTTGCTGAGACAATTTTACCAGGGTGTGACTTTCTGCACATGCTACAGCTTTTTGGAGCCACAAATGAGAATTGGTTGACAGGTACACACTGAAGGCGAATGAGCAGAGCTAAATAGGGTGCTCAGAGAGGAATAGTACCTCTGGTGTGAGGGATATCCTCTCTCACTCAAAGCAGGATCGAGAAGAAATAATGGGTCCAAAAAAAGAAGTTTGTTTGTTTGTTTTTGGTTTTTCCCCTTGAGGAGATGGACATGCAGAAAGCACATCCTATCCTATAGAATGCTATAGGCTTTCTTTGGAGATTGCTTTCTATAAATCCAATGACATGTGCCTACATCAGCAATTACTATTTATTTCTGAATGAAAATTGCTGTGAAACTATTTCTGTATATTTTAAATATGTTCACCCTGTCTTCTGATGATGTCTACCAAGGTTTTTTCCTCCTTTTTGGCGAGGAAGCATTAGTAATTCCATGGCTACCTTAATGTTATGGTCCTGGGTATTCATTTAATCCACTGAGAAGATTGAACAATAACAGGTAAATCAAAAAATAAACTGTTCTGTTAGTCCTTGGGACTTTGAGGCACTTTGTTTATTCCCCACATCATAAATTGTTTTCTTGTGTGTGTAGGTTTGTGTGTGTGTGATTCAAGGTACAAATTCAGATTATAAATTGCACAAATAAATATGAAATTGGTTCAAATTTCAAATGATCCCTAATTTTCCCATATTTGGCAATATATATATATATATAGTCTTTATTGAGAGAAATATATTTAAACTTGAGACTTCAAGGAAGTTGGCAAAGTGTTTTTGCTAGTAATTCATGAGCAAATGTAAAGGACTTGAGCATAGATATTTTTCTTCACATAATTATTCTGTTATTCATTATAGCAATAGTATTTTATCCTTCTGTTTTTCCTTTAATCCAACTTAAACATTTTATTCAAATTTGCCAATTATAATAATAATAAAAGTGATTAATTTTTTTTCCTCAACTTTCTTTTGGGAAAACTTCTGTAGTAATGTTTTAATTGCTTTGAAAAAAATTAACTTTTGTTTACTTTTAGTTTAAATCATTCATATTCACAAGATTTGAGTTAAAATTTTTCTCCCTATCTTTCTCCAACCCGCTACCACAAAACAGCAACTCTACTGTATAACCCCTTCCCCCAATCTACTCTCTTCCATATCCTTCCCCATCACCCATCTGACTTTCTGGTAGGGCAAGAAGGATCTCCCTACCCCAGTGTCTGTATATCTTATTTCCCAGTTGCAAGTGAATAATAGTAACAATAAAAATAATAACAACAATAATAATAATAAATGTAATATATAATAATTATACATATAATTATTATTGTATTGTATCAAATTATGTCATATTATATTATATTATGTTATATTGTGTGATATTACATTATATTATGTTACATTACATTATATTATGTTATGTTACATTATGTTACATTATATTACCTTATATTATGTTATATTACATTACATTATATTGTATTGTATTGTTTTACAGTATAGTAGAGTATTATATAATAATATATATTATATATATATATATATATATATATATATATATGTAAATATATGTTTAACATTTGATTATAAAACTTTGAATTCTGGATTCTTTCCTCATCACCCAAGATCCCTGGAAAGAAGCAATTCAATAAAGGCCATATGTGTGTACTTACGCAGAATATTACCACAATGGTCATATAGTGAAAGACTGACTATATTTCCCTCCTTTCTATCCTGCCCCCAACTTGTTCTATTCTCTACTTTGTCCCTGTCCCTTTACAGAAGTACATGCTTCTAACAAACCTCCACCGAGGCTGTACTTCCCTACATCAACCCCCTCTCATCCCCTTCCTCCCTACTCTCCTGTAGGGCAAGATACCCAATACTGAGTGTATGTCATTCCTTCCGTAAGCCAAATTCAATGAGAGTAAGGTTGACCCATTCCTTTTTGCCTTCCTGTTCTTCCCCTCCATTGCAACAGTTATCCCTTGCCTCTTCTATATGAGATGATTAACCCCATTCTGTCTCTCCCTGTCTCCTCTAATTCAATTCCTCTCCCATCTCACAATTTCACCTTTTAAAATATCATCCCTTCTTATTCAATTGATCCTGTGCCCTGTCTATGTACACATATATACACACACTCACACATGTATTCATGCACATATATGCCCTCTTTTATGGACATATGCGTATGTATACATACATTCAAATATACATGCATTTATATTCCCTTCACCTATCTTCATACTGCGAAAAGTTTCAGAGGTTACAATTCTCATTTTTCCATGTTGGCATGTAAATAGTTCAACTTTGATAAGTTCCTTATTATTTCTTTTCCATATTTACCTTCTCATGCTTCTTGTATTTGAATGTCAAGTTTTCTATTTCGTTCTGGTTTTTTCCTCAAGAATGCTTGAAAGTCCTCCACCTCACTGAATGACAATGTTTTCCCCTGAAACATTATACTCAATTTTGCTGGCTAGGTGATTCTTGGTTTTAATTCTAGGTCTCTTGATCACTAGAATATCATATGCCAGGCCCTTCGATCATTTAATGTAGAAGCTGCTAGATCCTGGGTTGTCCTGACTGTGTTTCCATAGTATTCCAATTTTTTTCCTCTTGGGAGATTGTAATATTTGCTCCTTGATCTGGGAACTCTAGAACTTGACTATAACATTCTTAGGAGATTTCTTTTGGGGATTTTTTCCAAGAGGTGATCAGTGAATTCTTTCAAGTTCTATTTTGCCCTCTGGTTCTAAAACATCAGGACAATTTCCCTTGAGAATTTCTTGAAGGATGGTTTCTAGGTTCTTTTTTGATCATGGCTTTTGGGTAATCCAATAATTTTAAATTGTCTCTCCTTCATCTATTTTCCAGGTCAGTGGTTTTTTCAAGGAGATATTTCACATCACCTTCTATTTTTTCATTTGTTTGGATCTGTTTAATAGTATCTTGCTTTCTCATAAAGTGATTAGCTTTCATTTGCTCCTCTCTAATTCTGAAGGAATTATTCTCTTCAGTGAGCTTTTGAGATTCTTTTTCTGTCTGGCAGATTTGGCTTTTTAAGGCATTCTTCTCCTGATTGCCTTTTTTCGGGCATCTTTTGGCATTTGAGTTAGTATATTTTTTTAAGGATTTATTTTCCTCAGTCAGGTTGTTGACTCTCTTTTCTTGATTTTCTTGCATCATTCTCATTTCTCTTCCTGATTTTTCCTCCATTTCTCTTATTTGGTTTTCAAAATCCTTCCTAAGTTCTTCTATGACCAGTAACCAGTTTCCACTTTTCTTGGAATTTTTTAGTGCAGGAATTTGGACTGTGTTGTTTTCTTCCCATTCCATACTTTGATCGCTTTTTGTCCCCAAAAAAGGAATCTAAAATTGGATTGCTTTGCTTGCTTTGCTTCCTTTGCCTGGTTATATTGTCAGTCAATTACTTGACTTTTAGTCTCTGTAGAACTCTGCTTCCAGAGGGGAGAGCTTTGTCCCAAATCACTGGGGTTTTTGCTGCTGGTGGAGGTCTTAGGAGGCCAGCATCTCAGCAACCCCCACCTGCTTTGGCTCACTGGTCATGTTCCTTAGGAATACCAGCCAAGACAGCGATGCCAATCTAGGCAGGTTAAGGCAAGAACACTTATCCTCTGAATGATCATTTGCCCCCCTGCAATATGCAGACTGGGAGCTCTGAAGCAGTCATGTGGAGGTGGCTGTAGGGCGGCCACACCTCAGCCAATTCTAGCTCCAGGGGCAGTGGCTGGACCCACTCCTCTCCCCCAAATTTAGCCAAGTTCCACTGACCTTTCATTTTGTCCTTGGCTCTTATGGGTTGATTATTCTGGAAACTGCCACAGCTGCCAGTGATCTACTCTCCTGAATGCTCCAGCCGTGGATTGTCTTGGCTGCCCTGGGGCTGAAGCCTCATTGGGGACTGGTCTCAGATTCCAGTGTGCCATAATGAACACTTCCTGTCTGCCTGCCAGGCTGCCTTCAGCAGGAACATTGTTTCTCTGTCTCTTTGTAGGTTCTGAAGCTCTAAAATTTGCTCTGAGTCATTTTTTATAGGTATTTGAGGTCTTTATGGGAAGAGCTCACAGAATTCTCCTGCTTCTACACCAGCATCTTGACTCCACCCCCCCAATTGCTTTTTAATTATTTATTTAATTCTTTGTGCTACTTTCACTCCTTTATGACCTTAGTGTTAGAATTTTCACTTTCAATTGCTGATAAGAATTTTAAGAATTCTCTAACAATTATTTCTCTGCCTCTATTTTTCTGTCTTTTATTTTTGCCTTTAATTGGACAATATGGCATTCACATTTTCTGCTACACACAGAAACAAGATATTGATAAGATTTTCTTGAATTTTCACTGATTTTCAGTACTTCTCTCAAGTCACCTCTTCCATGATTATATTTTATGACTGTTCTTTGATGAAATCTGTCTCTCTCTCTCTCTACACACACACACACACACACACACACACACACACACACATGAATTTGTGTGTGTATGTGTGTGTGTGTCTGAAAGTCTCCAATATTTAATGTTGTGTGCATGTCCTGAAAGATTTTTTTATACTTATTTTTACCCCTGTTGACACACGAGAATGAATTTGTCCATTATGTTTATAGTAGATTCAATATTTTTCTTAAATACTGTATTTTGGTATATTTGGGTATATTTAGTTTGCTAGTTTGCTTTGTGGCACACATTTTAATAAAGTTTTATGAAAGTTCAGTGCAATGATACTTCTTTCCTTTTCAATATTTTTGAAAATCTGGTGCATTTTTTCATATTTTAATTATGAGATACAATATCTGGAATTTTCAGCACATGAAGATACTTAATGATCTTAAGGTCTCGAATATTTCTCTTTTCACATTTTCTCAAGTCCATCATTTTACCTTAATTTTACCTCTTGCTTCATCTTAAGTTGGCTGAAGGATAAAGTTACTTTGGATGAACTCTTTAACTACTCAGCTATATGTTACTCTGTGATTTGCAATTTGAAATCATATTGACAAAAACTATTATAAAGGCTCAATGTCTATAATTGTTGGCACCTGTGTCCAATTTTATTATGATTCAGCAAAAGTGAAAAATTAAAGTATAGTGATGAAGTGTTCATGTGTTACTTTCATTTAATACAAATTAGTGATGCACTAGTTTTAATTACCAGTCCATCTTCTCTGAAGCATTTCCAATGGGTGGAATATTGCTGTATCTAACTTGTTAAACTTCATTTGGTCTTATTGTGGTATAATACAATGCAAAAATGTGTGTCATTTGTGCTGCATGTTCTCCTAAGCAAATGGTCATGACTGTTTTGATTAGAACAAGCCCACTAACACTATGTTGTTCTGTCTAGTTCTGAGATTCACAGGTAAAATCTCATAACAGTAGTGGAAGTATTAATATAGTCAACAGAATTACTAGAGCTCATTTATCACAGTTTCAGTTTTAATGCCTGGCCTTCACATAAACCATAGAAGTCAAGGCACGTGCAATATGAATTTTACATTGGTCTGGAAGACATTGGTTAATGTTCAAATTCTGTGCTCCACCCCCATCCTCGTACCATTGGTATTTGAACAAGTTATCATTATTGTTTTTATTGCCAACAATGATGATGATGATGATGATTTTTATTGATAATATTTTTTAAAAAGAAGTAATAACTCTTAGCTAAATCATCATGAGTAAAAATGAACTAGCTTTTTGGGAGTGAAAATATAATCTTAAATCTCCTTTTCCTCCCCTAACTGTCAACTCTCTACTTCCTCTAGCAAATCAGCAAGTCTCATGTTCCACCTCATTTGTAGGTCATCAGATGAATATGAAAATTTTAAGGCTGGACAGAGAGTTACAGAATTCTCCTCTTAATCAATGTCTATACCTTTCATTTTAGTGATTATCATCAGAAAACAATTAAAAATCTCTGTCTGGGTCAGGTGCTGTAAAGACATATCCCTATTTTCTTTTCTTTGTAAAGTGAGTTTAACGCTTGGATTCATTTAATGGTACAATGTAGCGTAAACAAATCTATAAATAGTCCCATGGCACCCAAACATTATCCTAGTCCATGGCTGAAGTAATATTGGATCTATACAATCCCAACACTTAGAAACAATACAAAATTGAGAATGGTGAGAAATACACATGCAAAAAAAAATCATGTCTTAATAACTATATTTAAATGAGTAGAGGCGAGACTTATTCTAAGAAAATCAAACATATAATTATGCAAACCATCAAAATGTATAAATAGACATTATCATTTATGTTAGGGGATGGGGGTAGTTCCTTTAAAGAAATAATGGTCTCATTATCTTTGGTTCTTAGTTTACAAATAACTTTTGAAAAAATATTTTAATCCAAGACTCTAAGTGGTTAAGTCACTCGCTCATGTATACATAGACAGGATGTGGCAGAATCAGAATTCACATATAAATATGCTGTGGCACTGCCACTTTTATTTTATCATATCAAAGGACTCCCTGAAGGGGAAGAGGGCTCAGGTGTCAGATGAGAAGAAGGGAAATTCTCCTTGGGTCTCTCATTTGGCTTTAATCAATGCAATTGTGATTTGCAAGGAATCCCAAGGATTAGTTAACTGTCTGGCATTATGAAAATCAATTTGCTGCTTTATGATATGATTGATACTCTAAAAACATATGTGAAAATATGACATTTGGGACTTGCACAGGATCGCTAGAAGAACACTAGGGAAGTGGGTTCTGTTATTGACTCTGACATTGATTAACTTATTTAACCTTGATCAATTGTATTGAAAATCAGTTTCCCCATCTGTTCTATTTAGGGATCTCTTAGATACTTTTCAACTCTATTATTCTATGACACTATGTTGATGGGCAAAATGACCCCAGCTTCTACCGATAATGCACATTTTTGTACCTAAGTAATGACTCTGAAAATGTTGCCTGCCCCACAGCTCAGCAATGTCTATGTGATGAAGGTTAAATCAGAAGCTATTCATGGCTCAATTTTTTGCTGGCATGGTTAGACATCTCAGATGGAAGTTCTGTCTGCCCTCAAACTACATGAAAAAATGTAATTGCTAATAATGGTAATGTGTTTAAAGGTCTGCAAATTTTTTACCTGATGATAACCCTGATGCAATACAAATATCCCTACCTACACTTTTATAGTAAAAAAAAAATTACATCTTGGAGCAATAATGAAAGAATAAATGAAAAGCATTGAGTGCTTCCTATGAATCAGACACTATTCTAAGAATTAGAGAGTACAAATACAGAAGTGAGACAGCCCTAGTCCTCAAGGAGTATCTAATTGAAGAGACAGCATGTATAGAAGAGCTGTAGTCAAAGAAGTGAGGTTATTGTCTGGTAAGTTAAAGGGATAGTGAGCTGACATAGAGAGTCATCAGGTTCACATACCCTTTCTGAAAGTAACAGTATAATAGATTGTATTATGTATACATAATGTAGAGTTAGAAAGGAGGTGTATATATAGATACCTATGTCGACTATGTTGAATGGTTCAGCTAATATTGGGCTAAGTGTACTTACTCTTGTACTTTACTTGTACTTACTCACTGTTTGATCAAAATTATTTATTCCCTGGGTAAAGTTTCCAAAACTATATAGGTTAACTCCCATAATGTTTGGGGACATGACTTCTGGAAGCCCAGGTTGGAGAATACTATAACAAGTGGTTAGAACTTAGGAGAGGGGAGAGAGTAGAAAAGACAAAAGAGTAGATAGTGAGATAACCTGTGTGAATGATTATGTGGGATATGAGGTTAAATGAAATGTCTAACATCAAAGTCATTTTGAGATAACACACTTATTTCTTAGGGAAAAATGTTTCTCATTAAGATAAAAGTAGAAACATCCATGTTAGAATGACCAATCTAATATAATTAAAATATTACTACCTTGTATGATTGTGTCTTGAACTTAACTCATGATACAATTTATTTCTAATGAGTAAACCACTTCCCAACTTTACTTTCTGTACTTTAAGTGGCTTTATTTCCTTTTCTTTTCCAACTTTTCCAACCAATACCTTGGTTTACCAAATTTCATTTTTATTTATAAACTCCACATTTTACTATGATTCTGGAGTTGTGATTTGATCATATATTAGAACAAATTGAATTCAATAGTACTAATCTATGCTTGCTCTACTTTGCCTTTTTTGAGACTTGGAGAAGGAAGGAAAAAAGAAAGGGAGGAAAAGAAGGAAGGGAGGAAGAAAGGAAGGAAGGAAGGAAGGAAGGAGCAAAGGAAGGAAGGAAGGCAGAAGGAAGGAAGGAAAGAAGAACATTGATATCACTAGGAAATAGAAGAGCTAAGATTCTAGCCCAATTAATAAAAACAATCATAAGATTGCCAATTTAGAGCTAGAATTTACTTTGGATACTAACGAATCTGAATTCCTCATTTTACAGTTAAGGAAACAGAAGACTAAGGGGGTTAACTTAGTTGCCCAGGATCAGAAAAGAAGTAATTGTCAGAGGTGAGATTCAAATCCATATCCTCATACTCCAATTTCAGTATTATCATTTCTGGAAAGGTTCTATGACTGGAATTTTACTTGGGTCACGCATGGTGAGAAAATGAATCCATAACCCTACATTCTGTATTTAAATAAAACTAACATTGAAACCATTGCAACAGATAAGCTCTGTTTTATGCATGAGTCTTATTAAGTTCATGATTCTTCGTCCTTATCCATCACACTTAGTCATAGAAATACCATGCCTTCCAGGAGATGGTTTAGAGAAGCTCTATAATTTTCAACTACTTTGAATGCACATTACCAAAACTTATCATGAAAAGAGTATTAGGTCTTTCTATAATTATAGCTCTATATTCTTAATACCTATCCAGCTACATTTTCATATTCTACTCATAATCTCCACATTTTACATTAACTCTGGGATTCTGATTTGATAATAATATATCAGAATGAATGGAATTGAGTAGCACTAATCTATGGTTCTTGCGCTTTACCTTTTTTGAGACTTAGAGTAATTCTTGACTGGGTTTTTAAAAAAAAACTCAGTTAAGTTTTAACCTACAAATTTTGTTACCACCAGGGAAAAGCATGTTCCAGTTTGTGATATATAAATAACCTGAATGCCTTAAGAATGTATGATATAGAGACAGCTAGGTGGCACAGTGAACACAGCACCAGCACTGGAGTCAGGAGGACCTGAGTTCAAATCTGACCTCAGACACTGAACACAAAAACTAGCCATGTGACCCTGGGCAAGTTGTTTAACCCCAACTGCAAAAAACCAAATAAATAAATAAATAAATGTATGATATAGATAAATATGTAATGAGAATCAGAAGTCTTAGTTCTAGTAGTATATGAAGAAAAGAAATCATTTTGAAAATAAGATCATTCACACACACACACACACACACACACACACACACACGGAAATCAGTAAAATATCCATCATTTATTAGCGTCTATTTTGTACAAAGAGCTACGTAATATGGCAAATAAAAGACTTTTAAAAATGATCAATTGTTATATACTTCTGGAGTGTAACTTCTTGGTAATTACAATCTTACTAAAATCAAAGTTATTTCAGATTATAAAAGTTTCCAAGTGTCAGCTGTTCTCAATGACATTGTTATTTATTTCAGATAATGTCCTCTTCTCGGAGCTACCTTGAATATATAGTCCTTCCACATTAAAACCAGGTCTCTTTCTCTCTCTCTGTACACACATACACACAGACACACACACAATTTTGTTTCTCTGCACAGCCTTGGTCCAATTTACTCTCACATCCAACCCCATACTTTACAAAGTAGAAGAATAATCCAAAGAGAATAATACCTTAAGGGTCATTTCCATGTAGAATCTAGATATAATGGATATAAAATTCATGCAGATTAACCTAATTAATCTATTAAAAATAGAGAATTTTAGAGTAATTGCCCAAATTCTCACAATATATAAATAGATGGGTTAGGATTCTAACCAAACTCTTAAAATTAATCTAAGAAACAACAGTGTAGAACTAGAATTAACTTTGAACATTATCTAAACACAACCCTTCATTTTATAGGGGGAAATAGAGCCATGGTTAACAACTGCCCGAGGTTGCACAAGTAGTGTCCAAAGTAAGATTCCAGTCCACATATCTTCCTCCAAATTTAGAATTCTTTTGCTTATTTTAAGATGACCATTAATCTTTATACTTAAATATAGGACATCTTATTACTTGCAAAAATATTATCTTTTTTTTCTGTATTCAAAACATATTGTTTAGTAGATAGAAATCTGGCATCTGAGTTAAGAATTCCAAATTCTGCTGGATCCAAATTCTGCTTCTGACATTTCATAGCCCTCTAATTAGTTACTTAATTTTTAAAATTAATCATGAGTCAAAAACTCTAAAGCAATAAATAATGCTAAGTCATAAGGATTTTATATGGTCAAATGAGTTCTATATTTTTATCTATTTCCACATCATTATGTATTCATACATTAACAATTTTCCAAACTCTACAATCAATCAAAACTTCTGTAGCATTTCACTACAAATCATCATAGTTCAATTGTTTGGGTTTGTCATTTCAAATAATTTTGGTAATTGGTTTATTCAACCAATATTTAACCAATAATTCAATCAATAATTCAAAGCAATTATTAAAATTGGTTTATTCAACCAATGAGTTAGTTGAACCAAAGCCTTGGCTGCCTAATTCAGTAGCCCCAGTCTGCAGATATTCAGTTAGTCAAATGGAAGAGAAAATCATGTCACAGCTTCACAGAGACAGAATTTATACCAATCATTGTAAAAATAAATCTCTTCTGATTGGAAAAGAAAATCAAATGCTTTCTCAAATTAACTCTCTCTCTAAAAACCATCAATATGATAGCAATGTTGTATCTTGACTTGTTATACCTTGCTTATTATTTCTCTTTCCTTATTCTTGTGTGAAAGGTAAGCTACTGATTTGAAGAAAGTAGTAGTGATTTAATAGCTTGAAGTAGGCTTCAACCATCTTTCCAGGAATGCTGATGTTTGTGTCAAAGATTTATACATATTCAGTGTTTTCCCTTAAGATACATACAGGTTAAAATAAAAAAAAGATTGAAAAGGTTGGGAAACCTCAGAGATTTTTGTGGAAGCCAAAACATGTGCATATTTTGATAGTTTGATAAAGGTAAGACAGCACCAGGTTTACCTGCATGCTTGAAAAACCCTCATGGTGAATTTTATATATTGGAATGCAGTCAGCCAGGTTAAACTTCACTATAGGCTCTGTCAGTGTGCTTACTGTTGGATTACTGGACTGGAGCCAAACTATAAAAATAGTTTTAACATGAGTGAAGTGATGAAGTCATTCATAGGGAATAGACTCTCTCTATTCTTATTTTAAATGGTAGGCTGAAAAGTCAGTCAAAAAATTCAGTTAGAAAATGTGAATAAAAATATAACTAAAGATTTATAAGTTGGCAAGAAATTTATATGTGACATTAAATAGGAATATCAAGATAATTCATCTTCAAATTCTTTGATTTATTTTTTGTTATATAAAGGTCAAGAAGTGCTATGTATCAAAAAGTAAATATACATGTGTATACATATGCACACATAGGTTTACATATATGTATATATAGGTGTTATACATACATACACACATATATACATATACTTTTAAAATATTAATAGAAACATATATGTGTATATATATATATATATATATATACATATATATATATATATATATATCAAAGAGTGAGTTTGACTTCTTTCCTAAGTATTCTTTTTTATTCAGTTCATGTCTCTTTAATTCCCATGCATTTATTAAGGACATTTCCATTAAGTATCTTTCACATACTTGTCATAAGAATTTACAGCTTGCTGAGAGATTTTTTAAAGGTCCATTTTTAATTGAATTAAAGCATTGATCAGTGGAGTAGGTATTACTATTTGTTCTGATTGCATGCCTGTGCATTTCACATCAGTTTCTTCATATTTTAATGGCCTCCTGGTTGACATTTCTTGATAAAGTTTATCTTTGTAGGCATTGAATTTCAGGCATTATTAAAACCATTGAATACAACTGAGACTGCATCTTATAAAAACATGATTTTCATATGAAAGAGCTTCATGAGGTAGATAAATACGAAAAATAGAGAGATAGACTTCATTGCCTAAGGAAGAGTCAATATACTTTCAGCATGAATCAATAAAATAGAGGTTTTAACTAGGTTTGCTAAGTATCCTCTACCAAAACATTCTTTCCAAGTTGACCTCATGACAAACTGGTTGTTGAGCAATGCCATATTTTTTCCAATGAGCAGAAATGTATTTAAGTTTAATTTACCTAGCAAACATGCAGATACTTAACATTATCTGTAAACTAATAAATTTGTATGTTCCCTCCAGTGATACAGATTCTAACTCATCAATGATGCTATTTTCTGTTCTCCTTATGCTTGGCCTTCTGTAAGCTTACCACAGGAGGTTCGCCCAATGAGATTTCTTTCTCCTAACATCTGGAGGATAAAACCCTTGACCTCACCACATGACTAGTCCATCTTTGTTTTCTAGCATATACTTCCTTGATGATACATTTTCCTCCTGTTCTTTAAAGTTCCCTATATGTCCCTTGTTAGTTAATACCAGAAGCAGAACTCTCTTTCTCCGCCTCTCTCTCCCTCTTATCTCTTTGTGTCTCTGTCTCTCTCTCTATCACTCTCTCTGTTGTATTAACTTTTTGATTGTTTTGTACCTATGGCGCTCCCTTCATCTCAGCAACTCAGCAATAGCAGCGGGATATTGCAATTCAAAAAAACAAATCTTGGTTTTGATGAGGAGCTTGGGCTCATTAAAGGAATTTTGTTAACTTTTTAAGAACAGTCTAGTTCATACTCTTCCAGATACTTAATTCTGATTCCAACTTCTTAACTACATACATTGTGTGACACAAAAATGCATACTAATAGACAAGTACTGTAGCCTGTTCATCTAACTGAATGTCAAAGCAATAGATATTCTTTACCCATTTGATTTTCCCTATGTGGATGGACATGCTATTTTGTGTGTGTGTGTGGTAAAGATCTTTTCCAAAGACTGTTCAGAATTCTTAGGATTCATGTATTCCATAGAGTTAAACCTGAATAAAGAAGCATTTGAAAAATACTAAGGATTAGTTCAACTAGGATCTTCTGTGGTCATCACTTAGCAGATAGATAGATAGATAGATAGATAGACAGATAGATAAATAGATGGATGAAGAGATGGATAAATAGACACACACTAATGTGTGCTTATATATGTATGTTTATATATATACATATATATGGATATATGTGTGTATTCACAGTGTGTGCATCTGTATATGTTTATATGTATACCCATATGCATATCCATAATATTAATATACATATATGCATATGCACATACATAGCTATAGCCAAATATATATGTATAGTGATTTAAATGTGTGTGTGTGTATGGATTCTGTAGTTTTGGGTGCAATTTTTTGTTGCATTTTTTCCATTATTAATAAAGTCTTTCTTATATTTTTTACTATCCATTTTATATCACCTTACTTTAGCTAACATATGAATCAGTCACTCCACATCTTCATAATTTTATATTCTTAAGCATTAGCTTCTTTTATGCACAATTTGTGCAAAATGATTATTTTTCTTATCTTTCTTCTCTTTAATATTGAACTTATTTAGGAAAATATATGTAAAAATAGGCATGTGTGTAAACACATAAATATAGACACAGGTATCAATTATTCTATAAAGGGTTCAAACTTATGAGGTACGAACTTTGACAAGTAGGTTGCTGGAAAAGTCCTCCAAAAGGCAATCACAAAGAATATTTATTTTTCCTTCAACTAAAGAATATATATATATTTTTTCAAAAGATTAATGGGCTTTATGTATTGTGATGCCCAAATTTTTGTATACTACTTCAACCACAACTCATAAAATGATCGCTTGTTATATAATAGTCAATTTTTAGTGCTTAGATGTTGATCTATTTTTATTCTTCCTGTAGTCAAATGGAGATTATGCAGAGATTTATTTTTAAATCACAGCCATCACTTATTTTCACATAAAAGTGGACTGGGAAAATTCTCTTTATACTGTGTAAGTAATCTCAGAGAGACTGACAACTATTATTTGTCTGAGGTGATTTTGTTCTTCATTGTTAACAAAATCGACAAATGTATTTCAAAATCGTTTGTGTTCCTATGCCACAGATTTTCTTCACAGTGAAATTGTTCTGCTTTCATTACAAAATGCCTATTAGTTTTTTTCTTTTTTTAATTTTAAGGTCATTCTCTATTATAAAAGCATAGACATCTCTTTCTTTAACTTAGTACTAGGAAATGTTTCTGTTTTCTCATAGCTTATTAAAATGAAACAAAATGAATTACTTATTTTCCCTGCCTTCCTTTGCAGTTCTTGATTAAACTATAGTTGAGTAATTTATGTGTCATACTAACTATAAGTCATTTTCATGGGTTATAGAATTTTTAAAGACTGGGTGGATAAGAAGAAGGTTTTGCCAATGAATACAGGACAAAATTGGAAAAAAAAATCATAGAAACTTTTTATACATAGAAATATTAGATCAACCAATTGGAAGGAATTAATTAAGCACAGCTATCAATTAACAAGGCAATAAAATAAGCATCTACTATGTGCAAAAGCATTGGGCTAAGTTCTAAGGACACAAAGAAAGGGAAAGGCATTCCCTGCCCCAAAGAAACATATATTCTATTGGGTGAGAAATCACGCAAATAACAATGTACAAATAAGTTATATAAAGGACCAATTGGAAATAATCAACAGAGAGAAGACACAAGAGTTAAGAGCAATTGGGAAAAATTTCTAGTGGAGTACTGGAATTGGTTTAAATGTTCCCTTTCATTTATTTTTACATATTCTGAACTGTGTGACTAAACTGAGCTCACTTTTTGCATTAAATGGTGTTTTTTGTTGTTGTTGTTGTTTTTTTCCTGGAACATTTATGTCAGATAATCTCAGGGCCCAGGAATGGTCTTTATGATGAGAGGGCCTTTAGGGCATCGATATGTAGATGGGTAACAGATAAAGCCATGGCTTGCATTTTTCACTTGTGGAGCAAACAGTGGAGAAAGTACCTGTAAATCAAATTTTAAAGACAAAAGTTTTTGTGCTTTGGTGATCACCTTCTGACTAGCCTCAACAGGAAGGAAGTGGGCACCATCTGGTAGCTTGCACTTAATTACTCTCACTAAATACTGAAATAATTTGTTTTTATGCTGCAGAAAGTTCATAGAATCACAGATTTACAATTTAAAGATGCCTTAGAGAGGAATCTAGTCTAAATAGTTCACTTTACAAATGAGGCAACTAAGTCCTAGAGAGTTCAAGTGACTTTTCCAAGGTCACCCTTCTAGTTTTAGACAAGAATTGAGTTTATCTTACTAATTCCAAGTCCAATTCTGAGTCCTCTGTGATTTTTAGCTATCTAGTCAACAAGGACAAGGCATAATTGATATTTTAGCATTGTGGAAAAAAGCTCCAGGTGCCCCATTATCACTAAAGCCCTGACAACGGGATTGTCAAGGGTGAAATTGTAAAGTTCTGATATTAAATGTCTATTTCTACACAAAATAACTTGATTTAATCATCAAATGGTAAATGTTTGGGGAAAATGAATTATTAGCAATGGAAACTATTACATTACTAAGTAATTACTATGTGCACGTGAGTGTGTTTTGCACATGTATGCATGTATTCATGTGAGTGCATGAGTATTGGATAGACATATGCATATATTAATGCATTCTTATGCAATGTATTATTCATATATAAAGTTTCAATAAGAATTTGTGTGCACATTGGCATATGTAATTATGTTTTTGAATGTATACGTATATGTTTTTATTCGTGCCCATATATGTATATACACATATGTTCACATTGTGGAAGTATATATAACTTTGTGATCATGGATATAATAATATACAAAATATAACTATTGTTATTAATTTACCCAAATAAATAGTTGAACAACAGTGTCTATAAAACTATTAATGTATGTATGTGTAAAATTTCCATTTGATTTAGTGACCTTTGCCAAAGTTTGCTTTTATCTTTTACCTAATAATATGACTAATGGAGAAAGACTGCTGCTTTGAAATTTAATGACACAACCAATATTTACTGTGCTCTTGAGATACATTCTGAAATTTCCCTCTCTTAGTTGGACCAGATCCCCAGAGCTTAATTTCTCCTTTACTGCTGTAGGAATAAACTGAAATTCTAGGGTCATATTAAAGAGGTTAGAGTTGTCCATGTTACTCATGAGCCCCCATTGGCATGTTTCCCATTATCAATCAGTCAATTGAATTCCTACTACTCTGACTACTGCATATACATACACACACACACGTATATATGTATATATGTGAGTGTGTGTATATATATATATATATATACACACACATACATATATACATATGTATTTATATATGCAGTATGTATATATATGTGTGTGTATACACACACACAAATATATATATATATATATATATATATATATATATATATATATATATAAAAAACATGATTGGTGGAGAAAATTAAAAGACACATTTAAAAAAAATTAAAAAGCATTTCCCCCAAAAAACAGACATGCTCTCCCTTTGCAAACACAAGATCCCTGGAGAGAACATGTGTGGCAAGAGTTTATCTTCTAACATATTGCTTTTAAGGTTTTATTCTCCCTGCATAGATTCCTCATGAGGTTTACTGCAGGATGTGACATTCATGATGAATGAGTTTCTGTGCTACTGAGCTGACTTAGCTCCTTTCTAGTGGAAACATCTCTGTAGGATGAATTGATTGATGCTGAACAAAACAACTTCTACATTTGAACCATCTATTTTTTCTGCTGCTGTTGTTACTAAGCACCTCAACCTCAGGTTCATCATTTTTTTTGGTTCTTCTAAGGACTGCTATCAGTTCAATTGGGCTTTGCAACTCTTTGAGATCTTTCATGGGATCTTTGATTGGATCTATGGATCTCTATTATTTAAAAGGTGGCTACTGGGGGCAGCTAGGTGGTGCAGTGAATAGAACACTTCCCCTGCAGTCAGGAGGACATGAGTTTAAACCCAGCATCATACAGCTTAATTCTTACTAGCTGTGTGACCTTGGGCAAGCCACTTAACCTCAATTGTACTGCTTCCCCCCCTCCAAAAAAAAGCAGAAAAATGTGACTACTGGAAAAAAAATCTACTTTGAACCAGAACTCAAGAAAGGACAAACAGCAGAGAAACAGATTTAGTCAGATGTTTTTCTTTACTTGTCAGTTCAAAGTAGCCCTACCTCAAATATTCTAAGGAAAGAGACTAAGAGATGGAAACATTGCAACTCTTGTATGTATTTGAACTTATATCTCAACAACTATTGAGTTAAACGTTTCTTGCTCTGTAACAAATTAGAAGACTTTTTTTTTATTTTCCCATAACAATGTATCAAGTACTGAGACCTCCTGATTAATAACTAGTTCCCCAAAATTTCCATATATTTAGATATGGAGGAGACATATCTCTGCATATCTCAAGAATTGAAACTAGGCATGGACTGAACCTCACTGGCTAGTCTTATATTGTGTTGGTATGACAGCAAAATATAGTATGCATAGACAAATGATTGCATCTATAGGGGAATTTATACAAATAATGAAAACTGTTAATGATGTACCCTCCTACATCCCTGAGAAATGACAAAGGTTCAATTTAAAGTATTTGGAAGAATTAGGGAGATCTCCCTAAGGGAAATTCTATCTAGTTCATGTTGGCAAAAACCCCTAATATTCACTCAGTCATCTAGGTGAATCCAGTGAAATTTTGTCAGGTTATTTGCTCTGAGACTATCTACAGATTTGTTCATGGGGAACCTAGCCAAACATTCACCCAAGATCTAATTTTGGCATTCATTTGCATTGCAACTCCATTCATCCTCATACCACCCCTTTGGAGAAATTCAAAACAAAAGAAATAACTAAAATTAGAAGCCCAACGAGAGCATTTGTCTAACCAATATTCCCAGATTCCTAATGAGTATATATAATATATTATAAAAGCAAATGAATAATGATGAGAAAATTGAACCAGTTGTAAACACATATATACATATATGTATGGGTGTTTATGTACATGTACATGCATATGTACATGCATATGTTTATGCCTGTATGTATATATTCATGTTTCCACAAGAAGCACATAAGCACATACAAACAAAACAGCACATTTAAAAGCAAAAGGGTTGTTTTTTTTAAAAGCTAAATTTCATGAACAAAAATGGTTCCCAATTTCCTGGGCACTTCATGCAAAGTTAAATGAGTCTTTGATCTAGAATAGGGAGAGATGAGTTTTAATTCCATATCTGATACTTATCATATGTGTCATCTTGGTGAAATCACTTAGTCTTCTTGAGCCTGAATTATTTCTTCTATAAAACAAACAAATTTGAGTTAGATGAGTTGATTTCCTCTGATATGTCTTCCATCCTCAGAACTATGAAGCACCTGGTCTTTTATTTCGTCTATCCTCCTTGCCACTGATTTCTCCCAATAAGCTGTATTTTTTTTTTCTTTCTGCCTTTTAGTACCTCTCCTAGTCATCAGTACCCTTCATCATAAAATATTATCCCTATGGACAGGTATATTAATTTAATCGGTTCCTCAAATGTTAAAGGCAGAAAGAAGGGAACTGTTTCTGAACCCTGGTTTGTGTAAATTCTCTCTCTCTCTTTCTCTCTCTCTCTCTCTCTCTCTCCTTTCTCTCTCTATCTCTCTCTCTCCCTTTATATACATATATATATATATATATATATATATATATATATGTATGTATTCTTCAAACACAAGTTCTCATTGTAAGTTTCTCTGTCGTCTCTCATGAAAAAAGTCCAAATCAAAGAGGGAAGGAGAATATGAGGGAAGGGGCAATGCATAGTCTTTCATATTTGTTGACTGATTAGGTTGTGCACCATGTTTGCTTACATTATCAGTAGCAAAGTAAGCATTTGCTGATTCTGAGACAGAAGAAGGAATAAGTTTAGCCCCTGATCTTTGAACTGTGGTGTTGGGAACAATGAAAGAGGGTGGGAATGGAAGGAGATATTGAGTAAGAAAAAATATAATTACAAAGCATTTGTTTCTTAGAGAATGATACCATAATGATGCAGAAAGTATCACAGAGGAAAAGAAGCTTTGACACAGTCAGGCAAAGCATATCTGAAAGTCCAAGATCACCAGGGTCACAACTACCTCCTCCTCTACACAAAATTGAAACCCCTTGTGCAATGACAACCCTCCTGAACTCATTCCTCAATGATTTCAATAATTCCTAAATATTTCTACCCTAGCATGCTTTCCCCATCCCTTATGATACTGAACCCACTTAAACCATTATTCGAACCTTACCTCCATTTCTCAACTTACTCATTTCAAAAGATCTACTTTACTATAGTTATGTGGAAAGATGGCCATATCCTGATCTCACCATCACCTGAGTGTTGTATTTCCAACTTTATGAATTTGAAATTCCTTTATCTGACCACAATCTGTTATTATATCTACTCTCTCTGATATTTAGTTCTAAATCTTGAATGAAAAGAAGGAATCCTTTCTTCAATTACCCCACCCTTCAACCTTTCAGATCTTTCCCAGGACGAGTCCCTGCATACTACTGGTACTCTCTTTTTTTTCTCATGTTTTTCTCTTGGTGGGTCAGTTCACCTCTACACTGTACTCTAGAGTCTCTTACTTTTTTTTTTTTCTCACTTGAATACCTTGCACTATTAAACACTAGATTTGAAGTAATTCCATCTTCTCTTTTCTTTATTCTTACTCAGATTCTACTGAATGAAAGTGGAGAAAAATCACAAACCTAGGTCAACTGGAGCTACTATAAATGTACATTATATAATCTAAATTAGATGCTCATTGTGAGCTATAAAAGCATTTCTTTTGTACCTCTTAAAATGAAATCTTTATCTCACTGTGGCACCGTATTGGTAATGGAATTTGGATATGGCCCTGTATTGGCTTGGATTTTGGGTTGAGTGTTAAAACTCAGACCTTTTGAATCCGACTTGTGGGATGGACTTGTTGATGAGAAGAGAGAGGGCTGACCTGGGAGGAGCCGTGAATAGGGAGAGAGGCCTAAGCTGAGAGAAGGCCAGAAGGACTTTTGGAGAGCAGTATCCAATATCATGTATCCAATATCATGGAGCCCCAGTTGCTGAGAGAGAGACTGCTGAGGGCATGTTGGAACTTCCCAGGAGTTTTGAGAACTGCCACCCAGAGCTGCCAAGAACTGAGGAGAAATGGCTGCGATGCTGGTATTTCATTTGTCTGTTTTGACATTGTTTTGCCAGATTCACCTTCTGGCAAAGGAGAGTGCTGCTGTTTTACCGATCCTGGAAACTTGCTGTTGGTTCAGAAGCCCTGAAGGAGGATTTTCTTGTGGTATTTTTACAGAAATTCTGGAAGAGGGCCTTGCTGATGTTTTCAGGGGTTCTGGGACTGTTCTACAGGCAGAAAGTGACTTGATAAGGATACTGACTATGGCTTTGTTGAGCCTTTTCTCCGCAGGAACTGAGATTGCTGATGGCTTGCCTCGAGTGAAGATGAAAGAAGGGCCTTTCCTTGGGTTTTCAATGCTGAGATGATATCTTAACCTTGTAACTTAAGGGTGGATGACGTTTTGTGCTCTCCTGCCCCTTTTGAGGAAGTGCTCAGTGTTAATGGATGGTATTGTCATTCAGTATTGTAATTCCCAGGGGTGAGAAACCTTTGGCCTTTTTGTGCTCTGTGATTGACTAAATGAATGTACTTTGTTTGTGATTGGAAACCATTCTCCATTTGAGAAGAGACTAAATGAATGTACTGCCCAGGAGTGGGCTACGTTGATTACTGATCCAGGGGTGGACTTTGGTACTTTGTAATTGAATTGAGAACTTACTTGCTAAATGAATGAATTACACTGTATTTTGACTTTCTCTGTTCTGTGAATGTTTTGCTGAATAGATGAGGTTTGCTATGCTGGTAATCGGAACCTTGGAAGTTGTCTTCGCTTGGCATTACAGGCACCTTTGTTAAATCTGTAAAATCTCTCCTCAATCCTCCATAGCTATTCTTTTCTTAGCTGAAAACCTTTCCTCTTATTGCACTGCCAAACAGGGGACATTTACCAAAGAGCTCCTTCTTTTTCCTTTTTGCTTACTTGGATCATTCAGATGCTCTTTGTTACTATCTCCTTTTTCACTCCTCACTCACTTGAGGAGGTTCTTCCTCCCGGTCAAGAAAACTCCTTCACACAAACGATTGTTCCATTCTATTTTTCTTCTATAGAATATTGTCTTCTCTAGTATCTCTACTTTTTAATTAATCCTCAAACTATCAGTGTCTACTTGCTGCTTTCCTACTCGTCATAATTTCCCATCTCTCTCTTCCCCAGTCTCAAAATAATTCCATTGATCAAGGCATCCTCACTGCATGTCATTCTACATCTCTCCTCCTTTTCCTGATTAAACTCTTTATGAGTTCATCTACAGATTATGATTCTACTTCCTTTTTTCTCACTGTTTTAACCCTCCATACACTGGGTTTCAACCTTATCCTTCAATTGAAAGCATTCTCTCCAGAGTTATGATGGATCTCTCATTTCTTGAATTTGATGTCCTTTTCTCAATTCTTATATTTCTTGCCCTTTCTACAGCTTTTAACTGTAAATCACTTGCTTTTTACTATTCTTTTCTTCATGTCCCAGATCTCTCTTGATCCTCCTTCTGTCTGTTGAACTGTTCCTTCTCAATCTCTCTTGCTGGATCTTCATTTAGGTTGTGCCTACTAAACCTAAATGTTCCCTAACTTTCAGTCTTGAACTCTCTTCTCTTCTGTCTACATACTATTTTGCTTAGTGATTTCATTAGCTCTCTAAATTCAGTTACAATCTCAATGCATTTCATTACTGCATCTACTTTTCAACCCCAACAACTCTCCTGATTTGCATTCCCAAATGGCTACTGGAAGTCTCACACTGGAAATCTTGTGGACATCTTAATCTCAATATATTCAAAATGGGACCCATTTTCTTTCCCCAGAAAACCTCTTCTTCACTCCACTATTACCATTTAGGATACCACTATTTCTCCCGTCACTGAGTATCACAATCTAGGTGTCATAATGTCCTCCTCACTTCCCCAAACAAATATTTCAATTGTTTACAAGTGCTGTCTATTCTAAATGTCTATTTGTGACATTTCTCATGTATTACCCTTTTTCTCCATTGGTACTACCAACTCCTTGTCACAGACCATAGCATCATATCTGGACTATTTCAAAGACCTTTTGGTTAGCGTGTCAATCTCAAATCTCTACCCAACCCAGTCCATTCTCCATCTGTCAAATCATTTTCCGAAAACATGCCTGATCAAATGTCCATGTGCTAATCCATATGTGGATGCATACGTGGCTACATAATATTTGTGTTCTTATTCTGTTACTGCCTTATATGATTTGTTCGTCCAAGCAATCAAATAACCTGTCCATAAGATTTTTATTCGGCAAAAAAAAAAATTAAAAAATGTTTATTTCGCATGCATCTGGGAAATAAGATATACAGGCACTGGGGTGTAGAAATCCATCTTGGCATGCTAGAAAGTTTGGGGGGGTGAAGGGAGAGGGTATAAGAGAGGACAATTGGGGGGAGGGGTAATCAGTAGGCTCTCTGTTTTGGGGTGGGGGTAGGGGAAAGATGGGGAAAAATTGTAACTCAAAATCTTGGGGAAATGAATATTGAAAACTAAAATAAACAAACAAATAAAACAAATAAATTCTGATGGGTCATTATTTGATTTTTAAAGCCCTTCATAGCTGGTCCCATCCCTCCCTTGTAGTCTTTATAATTGGTCCCAGGCATTCTCTCATCTGGTGACATTTTTCTCTTGAGTTGAGGTATTTTCCCTGACTGTACCCCATGCCTGAATTCTTTCATTCCTTATGTTCATTTTTCCTTGACTTTCTTGAAATCCCAACTAAAGTTTTGCCCTTTCAAAGAAGCCTTTACTTGTCTTCTCTAATCTCAGTGTTAGAAGCATAGGTCCAGATCTTTTGTCCTAAGATAGTATTTTCATCTTAAATAGCCACAAAGCTACTCTTAAAGTTAATTTAAATGTGAACAAAACATTTCCTGTTACTATGGGAACAATCTTGGTTTTCAAAATGGAACTATAAATCAATATTCCATAAGACTACATATGCCAACTTTAAAAAAATTCTACAAATTATATTGAAAGAAAAAAAATTATCTTTCTACATCTACATCATTCCTTTATAAATAGAAAATACTTTTTGTATGACTGTTTAGTTTGGACCGTTTTACTCTACCTGAGCCCTCAATATGGATCCTTCATTCACAGGGACAAGTGCCTTAAGGTATATGGGGATTTCAGGACAAAAACGATGTGTTAATTTTTGTTGTTGTTTGTTTATAG
>CM053585.1:334444833-334467277 GCA_028646515.1 Pseudochirops corinnae | reverse complement strand
CATCTACATCATTCCTTTATAAATAGAAAATACTTTTTGTATGACTGTTTAGTTTGGACTGTTTTACTCTACCTGAGCCCTCAATATGGATCCTTCATTCACAGGGACAAGTGCCTTAAGGTATATGGGGATTTCAGGACAAAAACGATGTGTTAATTTTTGTTGTTGTTTGTTTATAGAAGGGAAAAGGACTCAGAAGTCATCCAAAAGATATATATCTCCTCCAGCTATCTAGTTATTCTCAAGGCTATTGCCCCTTCATAAAATATCAGCTGAAACTTAATTGTAAAGTTAGCTCCCACTTCAAAATCTAAGCCATTCTTTTCCGGTATCCCAAAAATTGGGAGTATTTTTTTCTCTGTGCACAAACATGGTGAGAGTTCAGTGGGGAGAAGTGACTTTCCTAGGGGTTTTGTAAGACATGGATTTATTTCTCCAAAAGCAGGTATGGGGGTTGTTGTGTTAGTCTTTTGCGCTGACTCCCACAGACTATGAATTCATCTTGCTAATGAATTATTATTCGAATCAATTACTCAGAGAAAATTCAGCAGAGAATTCAGAAGAGTCTGTAAAGTGTGAAGGGACTACAAAAATAAATGTGTCTATTTGCATAATGGGTAGCCCTGTGTCACATTACTGCTGCTGGGAAACCCGGATAAATGAACATGTAGGCCCACAGGCTGGCTGGTTGTTTTCTATCCCTCATGACCCAAACCTTAAAATAACTGAGATGAAAAAACAAAACAGCATATATTTGAAAGTAGAGAGGGATGTACACAAAGTTAGGCTTTAAAACAATAAACTCTCTATGATGAGCTTCATTCTCAGCCTACCAAGCATGACTTTGACAACAGGTTTTTAAATAAGCTGCTGTGTATGCTGAGTGAATGATGTTTTTATATGCTAGATCTTCACAAATAGGATGTCAACTTTGTGAGACACATGTCATAGTCTAAAACCTTTGAAAGGGGAAAAATTATGCAGAAGACACTTATTGATTGAAGGGAAGCACACTAAATTTGCAATAGATGAGACCCAAACTTGAATCCAGGTTCTGCCTCTAAATACTTGTGTGATCCAGGGAAATCACTGGATCTTTCAGGGTCTCAGTGTCACTATCTGTAAAATGAAGAGCCTGGACAAGGTGATTCCTTATTATACTACATCTGTGATTAATTAAAATATTTTTTCATGATTTTTTCCTATACTTATATACAAAAAAAGAGGACAAAGTTTTTTCTTCTTATCCACTTTTATGACCTTTAGTAAACTACCTTCCCTATGCCCATAAATCCTTAGGTACAACAAAATAAAACAAAACATTGCTTTACTTTTCAACAGCTACTTTATGTTCAATTATTTGCAGATTCATTTTTGTAGTTATTCTTTAACATTTTAATAACTTCCCATATTCATCAGGTCAAAAGATGCATGGTTTTTTAACTTTTCTAATTTCAGCACTTTTCTCTTTGGATGAGTAGCATGTTTCCTATTCATTCTTTTGGATTTCTGCGTTACCGTATTTTATTGTTAATGCTACTTGCAGCTACTGTAGAGGCGTAAGACTAATAACCCCAGCACTCAGAAGGGCTGCTAGCACAGGTTCTTTGATCTCCTTTTCTTAATTAAAGGCAGTTTCAAAGGGGTCAACAATATTACTTTAATTAAACAATATAGACAGATATATAAGTAGAGAGAGCAGAGTATCCAAGAAAGAACCCGATAGACAGGGCTTCAACAGCCTAAAAAGAATAATAGATATACAATCACCAGACCAGGGAGCACCAGCATCCGGATTCACACTCAAAGCTGTGGGGCTCCTTAACAATGGCTACCCAGAGTCTCATCTAGCCAAATCACAAAGAAACATTCTTCCCATGAGTGAGCCCCAAAGCAAAATACCAACTTTCCAGAATATATATAGTTTTGATTAATAAGTTCAGAGCCAGAAGGCTCATCCCACATGACTCAGTGACTAGTTGGCTCAGTGCCAAAAGGTGTGAAAGTCTTCCTGCAAGCAAGCTTCCCTATAAGCAAGCTTCTCTCTAAAAAACACAATATAAATCCCCTGAAATATATATAATTTTCACTGAATGGGCTCCATGTGACTCGGGATGTGTCACAGCTGTGAACTGGGCCAGAGCTCAAAGAAGAAAGACATCCTTGATGGAAATATCTGTGTACGTTTATATCTTGGGAACGTGGCCCCTCTTCCACAGGAAAAAGGGTTCATATGTGGTTGCATAGGCCTATTAATGGACAGGGAAGATCTTATATTCCATTAACCCTACACATGTCATTGAAAGACTTATAAGGTCTTTCTCCATAATGCTATAATAATTTTATAAACTTTTTTCTTAGTTCTGCATAGAGGTCTTCACAGTCTGTCCATTTCATTGCATCTTATACCACAATAGTATTCCACTATTTATATATCACAATTAGATCTTACTGGGGTTGGGGAGTCAAGGGTGAAAACTAGATTGAGCACCAAGGTGATTTGGAAGATGATGACAGTAATAACAAAGTTAGGAAGAAAAGTTTAGGTGGCTAGTTAATGAGTGCAACTTTGGGTATGTTGACTTTGAGGTATCTATTATATCCAATTTGAAATTTCCAATATGAAGTTGTAGATTCAAGACTGTACATCATGAGAGAGTTTATGGCTAATCTAAAATTAAATGCATGGAGATGATAATTTAACCCTTGGGAGCTGATGAAATCAACAAGGATTAATGTAAAACAAGTCTGGAAATATAGGCCACAGCCAGATTCTGACAGACTTGTTAAATGGTAAATAGAAGATTTTGTATTTTGACCTGGGGATGATATGAAATCTTAAGCCTGGTATTGACATAGGGTCAGCCCTATCTTTTAAAATCTATTTTTAAAAGAAAAAGTCTACCAGGGGTAGGGAACCTGTGTCCTTGAGGTCACATGTGGCCCTCTGGGAGCTCAAGTGTGACCCTTTGACTAAATCCAAATTTCACAGTGAAAGGGCCAGACTTGAAGACATAGAAGACCACATGTAATCTCAAGCCCACAGATTACCCACCTCTGGCCTAGAAATTAATAGATGACTTAGGAGACCAATAGATATATTATTTATAGCACGTTGAAAGGTATACAATGGACAGATTAAATCAATCAATTAATTAGTTCATCAGGTAATTAATTAAAAATCTATATTTATGAAGTGCTTAATATATTCCAAGCTTGAATGATGCATTGGGAATGCAAATACAAAAGTAAAAAATACCATTTGCATTTAAAAAGATGACAATCTAATAATGGGAATGAACACACATAGTAGAATGGTAGCCAGTGAAGTATATTTACATTTGAAAGATACAAGAAGAGTTATAAAGACCAAAGGGAGTAGTCTGATCAATCCTATCATGGACCAAACCAAGAGTTGCTTTGATCTGGGTTCTAGCACTATGGTGGTGGTGGGGGTGGGAGGAATAAAAAGGCATACATATAGTGGTAATATAATAAGCACATCAGTTAACAGTCAATAAACATTTTTAAGTATATACTATGCAACAGAGATTGTTCTAAATCCTCGGAACAAACAGAAAGTGAAAAGTTAATCTCTGTTCTCTAGGAATTCAGAGTGTAATGGGAGCTGGTTGTCAAATTGAGGGGTGTCAAACATCAGGTCCTTAGGGCACAAGCAGCTCTCAAAATTCTGGAGTGCTAATTAAATCATATTAAGTTGTAATTGGAAAACATTTAACAAAATGAACAAAAAGTCCAGCATAATACAAATAATATTAATTTGTGGTTTCTTAAGTCAATATGTAGCTTGTAGAAAATCATTTCTTCCTTGGGTTTGACATCACTAATATTTGTCCAGAAGATAGGCAGAGAGTAGACAGTAAAGTGAAGTGAGTCTGGTATTTTGTTTTTGTTTATTTTTTTCCCTAAAATACTGGGCCAGAAGAAGTAGTTGCCAATTGGGAGGGTGGTTCCCCTAGAGATAGAAGAATGGAAACATATAGAGACTTGTTTTCTGCTGGAGATAAATTTGAAGAAATGAACAACCTATGTGACTTAAGGAGATTTGGTCTTGGGACAAGAATGACAGGATTGGATTCTTCTGTGATGCTTGCTATCAAAATTTGAATAAACTTCAGGGATTGTCTGTTATCTATAATTATCTTAACCTTTAGCTAATTTCCCAAATAGTCTGTGTCAGTCATACATCAAATCATATAATAACTAAATCATGGACTGTCTTGCTTCAAAGTAAATGTTCCCAAGAATGTTCCCAAGAATGCAGGGACAAATAAATGAAACATACATTCATTAGGTACTTACTGATGTGCCAAGTACTGTGCTAAGGAAAGGTGATAGAAATGACAGAATCAAAAAGATAGTATTTGACCTCAGGGATCTTACATTCTAATAAGAGAAGAGAATGATATACAAATAGTAGTGCTTGAAAGGATTTTTTAATTCTTTATCTAGGAAATAACAGGATTGTTGAATAGAGCCACCAAACAGAACAATTCATTGATGTAATATTTCCAGGAATGATAGTATTAATTTAATAATAGTTTAGTCAGTCAAAAAATATCTATTAAGTGCTTATCATGGAATAGGTGCTGTGCTAAAGAAGAAACAAGACAAAATTTCTATTCCCAAAGAGTTCACATTCTGTAGGGGGACACAACATGAAAACAAATATTTACAACCCAGCAGTTGGAAAGGATGAGGGGAAGGATACAGACAGAAGGCACATGCAGCCATAATGATGACTGGACAGTAACATTGGCTAATCTAAGTCAGTCTAAATATGGAGAATTCTTACTAATTAGAACACAGTCCCCTAGGAAAGAAGGTGCAAATCCTGGTTGCAGCCTGAAAATAAGGCAAAAATCTGTCCATAGATTTCTAGGAGAATTAGAATTTCATTGATTGACTCTTCTCACCCATTTTTCTCTCTTCCTGTCTCTGTCTCTCCCTGTCTCTGTCTCTGTATACACAGACATATACATATATACGTACATATACATATATATACACATTATATGTTTATATATAAATTAGATAGGAACATACATATACATACATACACACAAATATATATGTATGTCAGTGGTTCTCAACCTTCCTAATGCCGTGACCCTTTAATACTTATATGTGGGCGTATCTGCGTGTGGGTGGACCCTCCTGGAAACATATAGAGGAACAGTGTCTCAGTTCCTAAGACCATCGGAAATATGTGTTTTCCAATGGTCTTAGGCAACCCCTGTGAAAGGGTCGTTCGACTCCCAAAGGGGTCATGACCCACAGGTTGAGAACCGCCGACATGTATGTATATATATATTGTGTGTGTGCATTCTATTAATGACTTCTCACCCTAAGTAATTTTCTGTTTTCTGCTATAGGTTCTTTACATACTGTATCAACAATGCAGTATTCACAATGCCTGCAGTAACTATAAATATGCTTATATGGTTATTAATCACAACATGTAACAGGCTCTCTACATGGGGATATACCTAGAACATTTATTCAAATACAATAAAACTGAGTTCCCAAACCAGAAAGTCAAAGCCATCACAGTAGTTATGGAGTTGGTACATGCAATTAATGTAGTAAACACCCACATTCTCAATCCTTCACAACAAAACAGGCTACCTCAGGCAAAGATCCTTCTCTCCTCACTCATGGCAACTGCTCAGCATCCACACAGCCTGCTCCCAGCAGACCTCCCCTGCCAAATCCTCACAATTACTATCCCTGGAAGCCCTCAGCAGGAGGCCTTAGCAGAAATTCTGGCTAGCTCAAAAAAAAAAAAAGTTTGCGCCATAGCCACCACACTGCTTCCAGTCACCACACTGAGTCTAGCTTGGCTCTGACTTCCTCTTGCCCCACCCCTTACTGCTATGTCAGCAAGTTCAAGGGTAATGGAAGATCTTCAATTCTCATAACCATTGCACATACTAAATAAAGTAAGGGAATAAACATTGTGTTATTTGTTCAGTCATTTCCAACTACTGTGATGCCATTTTGTGGTTTTCTTGGCAAAGATACCATAGTAGTTTGCCATTTCCTTCTCCAGCACATTGTACACATGGGGAGCTGAGGCAAACAGGGTGAAGTGACTTACCCAGGGTCACACAGTTAGCGAGTGCTGGTGTTCAAATTTGAAAACATGAAGATGAATAAACCTAATTCCAACCAACATGCTCTACTTGCTGTATCTCCTAGCTATCTCAGCATTCTGCCAAACACTTTGCAAATATGATCTCATTTCATCATCACAACAACCCTGTGAAGAAGGTGCTGGTATTATCTCCATTTTACAGTTGAGGAAACTGAGGTAAAGTGTGGGTAAAAGACTTACTCAGAGTCACAGAGGTAGTGAGTATCTGAGGCCAATTTTAAACTCAGGTCTTCCTGAAACCAGACTTAGCTGGCTATGCATTCTGCCCCTCACTATCTCCTACATAAAAGACACCCAACAAACATGAGGTCTTTGTCTTGGCTGTTATACATTACATGATCATTAATGCTACACCTGAGTTTTGGCTTGTTGACTCTTTCATGTAACACATGAATGATTCACTATTTTTTTATTTTTTCTTATCATATATTTCCTTTTCTTTCTAATGAGAAATTTAGGCTTAGTGGGCAGAATACTGGACCCAAATTAGGCAACAATGGGTTCAAATCCCAAGTACGGCAATGATGAGCTGAGTAACTTGGGTAGATTGATTAACTTCTTAAAGCATCAGTTCCAACATCTATAAAAGAGGATTAATAATATGCAGAGTTTCTACCTCTCAGGGTTGTTGTAAGACTCAAACATATGGAAAGTTCAATATTAAGTGTCATGTTATTATTATTATTCTGGTGAATAGATCATCATTGCAAATACAACTTCTTGTACACACCATGTTTCTCTCAATTGTATTACAGACAACACACAGTTTAAATTTTCCAGAGTTTGTGTTGCTGCAATATTAAAAATCAACACTAGGAGGATATTTATGGTTTTGTTTGTTTGTTTCTTTGTTTGTTTGCTTGCTTTTTGAAGATGCTATTTTGAAGCTAGATAATGAAATGGATAGAGTGCCAGGCCTATAGTCAGGAAGACTCCCTGAGCTCAAATATGATCTCAGACAGTGATAAGCCGTGAGACCCTGGGGAAGTCACTTGACCCTGTTTGCCTCAGTTTCCTCATCTATAAAGTGACCTAGAGAAGTAAATGGCAAACTACTCCAGTATCTTTGTCAAGAAAACCCCAAATGGGGTCACAAAGATTCAGATAAGACTGAAAAACAGGTGAACTGAAAAATAATTTTGTGATTTCACAAATTTAATCATATATATTCCCTTCTTCTTGAGTAGGCACTATAACATTTGTAATCAGCACAATATTATCTACAGAGAGAAACATCTCCATGACCTCATCAACTATAACTAGGTGAGTTGAGTGGCACAGGGGGTAAAGTGGAAGAGTTGGAATCAAGAACGCCTGAGTTCAAATTCTGCCTCCTAGACTTATTAGCCGTGTAATCCTGGGCATGTAATTTAAATTCGTTTAGCTTCAGTTCCTTTGAGGGCACAATTGAGATAATAATTGCATTTTCTTCATAAGTTTTCTGTCTAGATCAGATAAAATAATGTGTAAAGTTAGTTGCCAAAGTACAAGTGTTATGCAAATGTTATTATTATCTATAACTAATATTTCTACCACATGAGCGTTATGTATGCCATGATATGGAAAAACACATGTGAAAAGCACACATTTCCATGTATTATATTGTGCTTAACATGATACTATTCAGTTATCTCCAGGGTTTCATTTACCCATGAATTCTTTATGATTGTGTACATATGCATCTCTCATTATTAGAAGAGAGCCTTTACACCCTTACTTTACTGTAATAAGTAAAATGCTTTTTAATCAACAAGTATGGATTTGGCTCAGTGGGATCTTGTGCTTTCTATACCTTTCATCTTTAGTGTGACCACAAATTTGTGATTTATTCTGAGAATATCATGTGAAAGTTTGCTTCTTCCCTTCATTTTCATCAAGGGTACACTTAATTTGCTCATATAATTCACACAAAGAAAAATAAGTCAACATTTTGTTGTTGATGGTGTTGGGTCAATTCAGTCCTTCCTGATTCTATAACACACCATTTGGGGGTTTCTTGGTATGGATTCTGAATTGATTTGCTATTTCCTTATCCAATCCATTTTATAGATGAGAAAACTAAGGCAGACAGGGTGACTTCTCCAGAGTCACACAGTTTATACTCTTCTGAAGCTAGAATTGAACTGAGGAAGATGAGACCTTCTAACTCCAGACCCAGTGCTCTATGAACAGGACTGCTATATAGACCAAGCACCTAGCTAGATATTTCACATAAACATAATGAAATAGACATATACACTGATAATTATTTTCTTAATTAATTTTCTTAATAGTAGGGAGTCCTTTAAATTTAAAACATTTTGGAGACTTTAATAGGATGAGAGTTGTATTGAAGAGGCAGTATGATGCGCTGGAAAAATAAGAAGGATTTAAAGTCAAAGGATTTGGATTAAAATCTCAACTCCTCAACTCCAATTCTTATTTATGACCTTGGACAATTCACTTAACATAACTAAACCTCAGTATCCTCATATGAAAAAAGGAATTTTTATATCAGTGTAATAGTGTCAATAGAGGACACCTAAAGTTCCTTTCAGTTATAAACCTGTGATCCTATGAGCACTTAGGTCTCTTCCAAATCTAAATCTACATCTAAGGATGTACGTATGTATGTATGTATGTATGTATGTATGTGTTTGTGTGCGTGTGTGCATAGATATTTTGAGAGATATGTGCATACACATAAGATATATGCATATGTGCATATACAAATTTTATTATATATGTCACTATATAATATGAATGTATGTATCTAAAAACAAATATTAATGTATGTTTTTGTAACTAATGATGTGAATGGGTCAAAGTAAAATCCTGGAATGACATAAAAACCAATAATTATAATAAATAAATATTAGGGTGATTGAGTTTGTAATGGTGGTCGTGGGTGTATGAAATGAAAGTCTTTTTCTTCTATATTCTCTCTTAAGAGGGAAACAAATTTCATACTCATGTTTGCAGTGCATTTCCTGGTATTAATTCATCATCATCTCCGGGGAAAATGTACAGTTAGAAGGTGAAGATAATTTGAAGACAGAAGAAAAAGAAATAAGCTTTGTAAATAAAACTTTCCTACCAATTTGAAATGTGAAAACAATCAAGAATCTTGCAGTAGTAGCTAAACCTTAGTTCTACACCACACAACACCCAAAGGATTCAATGAAATTGTCTCATTCTACAAGAGTCTGTATATCCCTGCACTGCAGCATTTCTTGATACTAATGTTGAGTCATAACTGGACATGAAATGTGGACAGATACTTCAAACAGCAAATTGTCTGAAACTTTTTAAAAATTTTATTGTTTGATGCAATTGTTACATTTGGAGGTGGAGATTTAAAAGTGAAGTAGGAAGGTTTTCTTTTTTTCATAACAAATACGTGATTTCCCAATGAAAATGTCATTATCCAGAGGGAAAAAGTGTGTGTGTGAAGTGTGTGTGTGTGAAGTGTGTGTGTGTGTGTGTGTGTGTGTGTGTGGCTACAATCTTGATGGTAAAAGTGTAGTGAAAGTGAAAAATGTCTATGTGAAAGTGTGAAAACCATTGGCTTAATGTAATTAGTACTGCATAAAATTTCAACCTGTTTTGGATATACATTTAGGCAAAATTCTATAATTTTACTTTAGATAGGGAAATAAGAATTTTAAAAATAGACAGAAACTTCATATTAAAATTCTGCTTCATTTTTATTGTTGAGGTCAACTCTCCAAATATACAGTAATTTTAGTTAGGTGAGAACATAGGAAAAAGTTTATTGAAGGAGTGTGGAGGTTTTGTTGTTGTTGCTTTAATGGCTCTATGATTTTATTGAAATGTAGACCTGCTGATTATTTAGCAATCCAAATTTAGATTTAGAATTTAGAATTTAGAATTAGAGAATTGCCATAGGCCCTGAGAAGTCAGATGATTTGCAAGGGGTCCCATAGTCAATATATGTCAAAAGCTTGACTTGAATCCACGTCCCTTATTATATCAAGCCAATTAAAGTCAAGTAAACAAGCATTTGTTAAGGGACTGTTATTGGCCAAGTGTTGTACTAAACACTGAGGAACCAAAACAAGGGAAAGATGAAGGTCCTGCTTTCAAGCTTCTTGTGGTCTAAAAGGGGAGAGAATATTCAATTATCAAAATAGGAAAAAACCCATCAATAAAGATTAATTGATATATAGTGATGATACACTGATGATTGAAAGATAAACAGAAATTAAATGTATAGATATATAATAGACAGAAATTTTGATAGAGTGATGGGCAGATGGAAGGATGAATGGGTAGCTAGCAAGCTGTATGTAATCATGTATATATGCATGTACACACACATGTATATAGACATACATGTGTGTTTATATGCACATGCATACATATATACAAACATGGATGTGTATATATACACATATGTGTGTGCGTGCATTCTAAGTGTTATTTTAGAGGATTGTACAAATTTGAAAAAAAGAAAAGATAACAATGTAGTGATTTTTTTTTTCCCGCCTTTGGACTCCAGACAGTAACATTAAAATGAATATCAACAATGATAATGAGGAAATTATATTTAACTGACAGAAAATCCTTTCAACTTCCAATGATTGAATGTGACAGTTAAGTTGGTAGAATAAAAGATTTTCTAAAGAAATGTTTTCATCTCATAAAATGTTGTAGAAAATTTCTGGTATAGTTGTGACTATATTTAGGCTGAGAGCTTCAGTAAAAAAAAAGAAAAAAGTAATATCAAATTATTCTGAGGACGTGTGTGTGTGTGTGTGTGTGTGTGTGTGTGTGTGTATGAGTGTGTGTGTATGAAAGCACAGGTATAAAGTTTCACCATCACAAATGGACTGCATTTTGGTGTGGCAGCAGGCTAGGAAAAAAAAATCTCTTGAGTTTCAGCAATCATCTGTGCCTTTTGTTGCTTATTTGTTTGTTTCTTTGTTTTATTTTAAATACTCATGCTGAGTGCTAAGGTCAGTTTTTGTTTTTTGTTTTTCTGAATGACAGTGTCCCATACATTTTGACAGTTCAGAATTCATTCATTGTTGTCTCACGTTGGTAGCAACTATGCTTTTTGTACTTCAGGACTTTTCAATGATATCTATAGAAAGAATGACATACCCAAAAGATACACATTTCTTTTTTTGTGCCAACCATATTCTTCCACAATCTTCATAATTTTGATGACCTCATTTATTAGGCTACCATTTATTGAATCATAGAATAAGAGATTGATTTAATATCACTTTTATGAACAGGAAACAGAAAAATTGGAAGTAAAAATTACAAGTCTAAGGTTATATGGATAGTAAATGGCAGAAACAGCATTCAGATTCAGTCCTTCTCTCCAGCACTCCTTCTACTGTAACATTTGGCCTCACTAACTGAATATAATAATTGAGTTTGACTTTTGAATTACACACAAAAAGGGCTTTATTTTGCTCATGATCACCTGGTACACATGAATCTCATGTACTTTTCCAACAATAAAGTGCTATGTGTATGTATGAAGAAGGTAAAATGAGAGAAAGAAATTTGTATCATACTCTAATGATTAAATTCAAGAGGAAATATGAGAAAAACAGAGAATTGCCCTGTGAATATTTGAATATGTCTATAACAGTCTCTTTGTGATAGCAAAGAAATGGAAATTGCAGAAATCCCCATCAACTGTGGAAAAGGTGAACATATTGTGGTGTATCACTGTGATAGAATATCACTGTACTGTAAGAAATGATGGGCTCAATGATCTTAGAAAGGCATGGAATGACTTGAACAAAAGGGTGAAGAGTGAAGTGAGCAGAACCAAGAGAACACTGTTTACAGTAACAGCAATGTTATTTTAAGAAAGACTTTGGAGAGCGGAGTCAAGATGGTAGTGTAGAAGCAGAAAAACCCCACAGCTCCCCCTATGAACACCTCAAATACCTATAAAATATGACACTAAACAAATTTGAGAGCTCCAGAACCCACAAAAGTACAAAGAAACAAAAGCTTGCACTGATGGCACCCCGGCAAGTGGGATGGGAAGGGCTCATTGCAGCACTCTGGGAGCCAAAACCAGTTGTGGCTTCAGACCCAGGGCCTCCAGGACAAGCCACGGCTGGAGCATTCGGGAGAGTGGATCACCAGCAACTGTAGCAGTTTCCAGAATTATCAACCCAGAAGAATGCAGGACAAAGTGAAAGGTCAGTGGAACTCAGCTCAATTTGGGGGAGAAAAGCAGTTCCAGGAGACTGTTCCCAGGGCAAGAAAGCAGCAGAATCAGTAGCCCTGCAGCAGACTCCATGTGGTTACTTCATAGCTCGTGGCCTGCAGATTGCAGGGGGGGCAAGCAATCATTGAGAGGCTGTGTTTTTGCCTTAAGCTGCCTGGATTGGGATTGTGGTTTGGGTGGTGGTCCTGAGGTCTATGAAGAGTGAGCTAAAGCTGGTGGGGGCTGCAGAGAGGGTGGCCCCATAATAGATCCGACAGCTAAAAATACCCCAGTGATTTGGGACAAAGCTCTCCCTTCTGAAAGCAGAATTTACAGAGGTAAAAAGTCAAGTAATTGACTGGCAACATAAGCAGGCAAAGGAAGCAAAGTAAACACAGCAACCCAAATTTAGATTCCTTTTTTGGGCACAAAAAGGAACAAAGCATGGATCAGGAGGAAGACCACACAGTCAGAACTACTGCACCAAAAGATTCCAAGAAAAATGTAAACTTGTTACAAGGCACAGAGGAGCTTAAGAAGGATTTTGGAAACCAAATAAGAGAAGTGGAGGAAAAATTGGGAAGAGAAATGAGAATGATGCAAGAAAATCATGAAAAGAGATTCAACAACCTGACTGAAGAAAACAACACCTTAAAAAATAGACTAACTCAAATGGCAAAAGAGGCCCAAATAGCCAATGAGAAGAAGAATTCCTTAAAAAGTCAAATTTGCCAATTGGAAAAAGAATCTCAAAAGTTCACTGAAGAGAATAATTCCTTCAGAATTAGAGTGGAGCAAATGGAAGCAAATGACTTTATGAGAAATCAAGATACTATTAAACAGATCCAAACAAATTAAAAAATAGAAGGTAATGTGAAATATCTCATTGAAAAAAAAAACACTGACCTGGAAAATAGATCCAGGAGAGACAATTTAAAAATTATTGAACTACTTGAAAGCCATGATCAGAAAAAGAACCTAGAAATCATCCTTCAAGAAATTCTCAAGGAAAATTTCCCTGATATTTTAGAACCACAGGGCAAAATAGAACCTGAAAGAATTAACTAATCACCTCTTTAAAAAGATCCCAAAAAGAAAACTCCTAGGAATGTTATAGCCAGGTTCCAGAGTCCCCAGATCACAGAGCAATATTACGAGCTGCCAAGAAGAAACAATTTGAATACTGTAGAAACACAATAAGGGTAATTTAGGACCTAGCAGCTTCTACATTAAGGGATCAAAAGGCCTAGAATATGATATTACAGAGATCAAGGGAGGTAGGATTAAAACCACGAATCACCTGCCTAGCAAAAGTGAGTATAATGTTTCAGGGGAAAATATGGTCATTCAATGAGGTGGGGGACTTTCAAATATTCTTGCTGAAAAAATACAGAATTGAATAGAAAATTTGACATACAAATGCAAGAAGCACGAGAAGTTAAACATGGAAAAGAATTCATAAGGAACTTGTCAAAGTTGAACTATTTACATGACAACATAGAAAAACGATAATTGTAACTTATGAAACTTTTCACATTATGAGGATAGGTGAAGGGAATATAAATGTATTTATATATGTATATCTACACATATGTCTATATAGGAGGGTATAAATACATATACATATATATGTACATGCATATGGATATATATGTGAGTGTATATATATATATGTGTATATAGACAGAAGGCACACAATCAATTTTAAAAGATGAAATTGAAAGGAGGGAGAGGAATTGAAGGAGAGGAGACAGGGAGAGACAGAATGGGGTTAATCATCGCATATAGAAGAGGCAAGGGATAACTCTTATAATGGAGAGGAAGAACAGGAAGGCAAAAGGGAATGGAATGGGTCAACCTTACTGTCATTGAATTTGGAGTCGAGAAGGAATGACATACACTCTAAATTGGGTATCTTGCCCTACAGGAGAGTAGAGGGGATGGAAATGAGAGATGGGATGATGCAGGGGAGGGCAAGTTGGAGGGGGAGGGTTTTAAAACCTCACACTTCTGTAAAGTGACAGGGACAAAGTAGAGAATAGAACAAGTAGGGGCAGGATAGGAAGGTGGGAAATATAGTCATTCTTTCACAATATGTCCATTTGTGGAGACGTTCTGCTTAACTACACATGTACAGCCTGAATTCAATTGCTTGTCTTTCTAGTGGGGCTGAGTGATGAGGGAGGAAGGGAAAAATTCTAGAATTTAAAATTCTAAAATCAAATGTTAAAAAAATATATCTGTGTATAAATACATACATACATACATATATATACATATATATATATATATAATGACTTTGAGTAAATAAGTCATTTTTACTATTATAAATATCCAAGTAACTATAAAGGATATAATCTATCAAGACACAATCTACATCCATGGAAAGAACTGATAAATAGAAATATAACAACTGATGAATAGATGATATATGCACATGTATGTATGAATATATATGCATATGTGTCTATATGTATACATATACACATACATATATGTGTGTGTGTGTGTACTAATTTGTGTCTAATGGTAGCCACTTCTAAGGCACAGTGGAAGGAAAGAAGAAAAAATGATAACTTTACTATATATTTAAAAGGAATAACAAGTTGTACATAATAGATTTGCAGTTTCATATTCAATCATCTTTTTTATTATACTCTGTTGTGGAAATGCTTGTTTATTTCATAAAATAAAAAAATTATTTTTTTCAAAAAAGTAATTGAATATGAGTCCTGTATCTGTCACATACTATCAAGTCACTTACCTCACAGATCTCCAAGCAAGGTTTTAAAACTCTAGGTTTCAGAGAAAGTGATGTTCTGCTTTGGAAGAAGGAATTACTTCATCTGGGAGTTTCTGATAGTGTTGAAATCAGAGATCCAGAACCTATGCCTATCATTTAAATAGGTTACTATTGGTAAAAACATTTTGAGAAGAAACATAACCTATCCTTGATTCAATACATTATGATGAATATCATACCCTTTTGTCATGCTTATAATTCATGAATAATGTAATTTTACAGTCATAAGGAAAGGTTTTATTTCATTTAACTTATTCAGAAGCTTACCAGTATACAAAAAAAAAAAAAACCTAGATTAAAATGAGCTCACTTTTTTTGTTTTAAGTTTTCCCTATTATCTATAATAGCAATTTATATATGTCTCCTCAAATGGGATTCAGGTTTATGAGACAGCTCAAAAAATTCAAAGTATAGAAAATGATCATAATTTTCATCACTGATTAGTAGCTGTTTATAGCCAGAAAACAATCTTGAGCTGTTTTTTCAGGTTGTAAAAGGATCTTTTTTTTTCTCTGTTTTTCTCTTTTAGATAAAACTGGATCATTAATTCAGAAATATGCATCATGTTATAAGAGCAATTTTGCATGATGCTCTCTGGTGAGAGAAATAATGAGCCATAGCTTCAAAAATATCTCCCTGGCATGTGAATATGTGAGTTTGAATTAATAATATTGGAGTTGTATGATTATTAGGAATTCTCCAAAGATTGCATACTATATTCAGGGAATTTAGAAACTGTCAGCATTTATGTGGTTGATCAATCTGACCATTTCAGATGAATATCAACAACAATGGAATCATACCGAGGAATGGTGCCAACTGTGACTGAGATAACCATCCCTGATTCACAGTAAGTCTGAAAAAAAAATAATTCAAAGAGTCTAGCAGTGTTAGCACTTCTCCAGCGAATTTGTCTTTCCCAAATACATGGAAAGAAGAATGACTGCCTATGTTCTATTTCATGGGAAGCCTACAAATGACCAGCCACTATACCATTTTACTTTTTAGTTCTTATAGTAATGCTTCCAAGAATCTGAGTTAGTTTTTGAGATCATTGCTCCCTGGAGGAAATCTGGAGGCTACACAATGAGTCAGTCACTCAACAAAGTCTCTTTATATTTACTTTAAGCTTTTATATAAACTACCACATCAGGAATTTGTGTTTCAAAACCAAGCAGAGGCAAAAAAGAAAAAAGAAAAAGAAAAAAAAAAGCTTCATTTAACTTTTAAGAAATCTGTGGCATTGTGGGGCATAGAAAAGCATTTGCAGATTAAAAAACAAAGTTTTGAAAACTGGTTAAATACCATTAAAATATGTTTGTAATCCATACTCTGAATAAATTACCAAACTGTCAAAGGTTCACTTCTGAAATAAAATAACAATAACAAAATTTAGAATTTACATAGCACTTTAAATATGTTATATTTGTTTAATATTTAAATATGTTAAATATTACTTTCAATATGTTAAATCATTGGATCCTCACAAAGCTTCTAGGTAGTTGGTGTCTTTATCCCAATTTTACAGATGAGAAAACTGAAGACTGGAGACCTTTCCAGGGTCACAGAGCTAGAAAGTGACTGAGGTTTGATCTGAACTAGGATCATACTTCAAGTATTGCATACTACAAGAAACATATTTAAAGCATCTGCTATGCAAGCATGCCATAGGTGATGAAATAAGAATTAAGACAACCAAGATTCAAGTCTGATCTTTGATGCGTATCAACTGTGACTGTAGAATCACTTAAATTCTCAACCTTTTGAAAACTAATACAATAAGTTTAAGTGAAGTTCCATCTTCATTTTTTTTTTCGTTTTCTTTTTCCTTCTTCTTCAAGGCAATAAGAATTAAGCAATGTGTCCACGGTCACATAGCTAGTAAGTGTCAAGTATATCCATCGCCAGGCTGGATTTGAATTCAGGTCCTCCTGACTCCCAAATCAGGATAGAGATCCACTGTGCCACCTAGCTGCCCAGTCACCTTTGTTTGGAAAGGGAATTTCATCCCTGGGGTTTCTCCAAATGACAAATTTAGAAAGAAAATATGAAGCATATATAATTAATTAGACATTGGGCATACAAAGACAGACAGGTACACACACATACACACACAAACACACCAGTTTCTACTCTCAAAGACCTTATAAATAAATACTATGGGACAGCTAGTTGGACCAGTGGATAGAGCACCAGTCATGCAGTCAGAAAGTCTCATCTTTCTGAGTCCAAATCTGGCCTCAGAAACTTCCTAGCAGTGTGTCCCTGTGTAAATCACTCTGTTAACTCTGTTTATCTCAGTTTCTTTATCTGTAAAATAAGATGGAGAAGGAATGGTGAACCACTCCGATGTCTTTGCCAAGAAAACCCCAAATAGGGTTACAAATATTCAGAAATAGCAAAAATATTGTAAAGCTGAAATAAGCAAGGAATGCACTGCAGGGATGTACAATACATAACCTTTGCAAAAGTAAATGGAATTTCAAGTTTGGGAGAGGACAAGTGAATCAGCTTGTTTAAAAGGTGGGTTGTATACTGTGGATGAATACAAACAGTATATGCAAAGGTTTTCGGAATTCAGATTTCAAATGGCAGGCTTTAAAATGGAAGATTTTAAATGGCAAAGTGAGAGCTTATCATTTTATTCTAGAGTAAATAGCGAGTAATTAATTGTCTCGAAGCAAAGTTAAGTTTTTGGCAGTTATTTTAGAAGCTCTATAAAGTTATAGAGTGAAAAAAGGAGGGAAGCAGGGACAATAATTTGAAAGCTTTAGTGGTTGTTGAAGCAAAAAGGAGATGATGAGTTGAATTATAGCACTGCTTAACAGTGGTGTAAAGAGAATGTAATCAAATGTGAGGGATGCTGTAGAAGAATCAATAACACCTCTTAAATAATTAATCGTGTTGAGGTAATGGGGAAATAGAGGAAAGATGTAAAAATGAATTTGAAGTTTTCAACTCATGTAACTAGAAAATGGTTGTGCTCTCATAGGAAATAAAGAAGAGGGAGGAAATAAATGTTTAGCAGAAAAGATGAGTTCTGATTGAGGAATATTGATTTTGCAATGCCAATGGGGCACCAAAGCATAGATGTACACAATGCTGAACCATAGCTCAGGAATGGATTTAGGACTGGAAATATGCGATTTGGACTCAATTGCTCAGAGATCATACATTAACTGAAGGATGCTGATAAGATCTTTGAAAGAGTTTATAAGGAGAAGAGGATCTAGGGCAAAACATTGGGGAGTATCACTAATATTTCTTACTAAGTTGGTGGTGAAATTTTTTTAAATGATCATTTGAGCAATATTTAGGATTCCATTTGTATTGTTCTCTTGCATTTGGTTAATTAATATATAGAAAGGCTTCATCAGCATCACTCTGTTAGAAGTTAAATGTTCAACAAATTGAAAAATAGAACGCATCTCCATAAGGACCATGCCTGAAAGACAATAATTTCACTATAAATTTCATGGTATTCACAAGTCTTTTGAGATATACTATCTTGTCTAAAAGGATCCTATGAGGTGGTACTCTGAATTTCATATCTGCTTATAATGAATCATTAAGTGGTACTGTATTTGGGGATGTAATCAGCATTAAATGTGTTTATATTATTCTATTCTCTAGGAATTTAAAACATAATTGGTATTTTTAGTCAGTATCAGCACAATATCATCATAACTGTTTGAAAAATGAAAAATGCAACTAGGAGCAATTTTGTCTAAACAAACAAAACCTAATCGAAGGTTTTGTTTTTGTTTTTAATCCAATTGGCTGCTGGTGGTTGTCCTTTTAATGTTTTCTGGATCTCTTTTATTTTTGCACATATAATCACAATCTTCATCCACTAAACTCTAACACCAATGCTTCATTATTCGATGGAGGTGATTTTGTGTTCTCAAAGGTTTGTTTATTTGTTTTTCCAATGAAACAGGTCTGGGCAGTTCTATCTCCCCTCCAAAGGCTAATTTTTTATTCAAACACTTAAGTTAGCATTCAAGACTTCCCCTAAATCATGACTTCTTCCTTAAGGCTAACATTGGAGAATTCAGGAATCCAGTCTGTATGTTGCAATTGCTTTTTAATGGAGATTTCCCTGGTCCCATTTGTCAGTCATGACCCTTTCCTCCATGGATCTCAGAGAGTATTTGGTATATATCCCTTTTATTAACTAATCAAGTATCTCATTTCATTATTGAAGGATTCAGTTATTTCTCTATGAGATTATAAATTTCATGGTATAGGAACTATACCTTATATATTTTTAGCATATCACTCTCCATCTAGCATGATGATAAGCACTTAGCAGGAACTCAAAGAATGTAAAAAACCTAAAGAGCTATTGATCCTAATAAATTTTTTAAAAAATTAGTAGAAAAGTCTCAAGTCAGAAAGTGGAAACCAGTTACTTCTGGGTTTTCAATAAAAAGAGTCATTTTATGCATGTGTAGTGGGGCTTTGGTGTATGGTTAGACTACCTAATGTAGACATTGCCAGAAACCTGATAGCATGAGCATGGGGATATGGAACATGCTTGGACATTCTGCATTGCCCTACCATGTTTGTAAGCAGCATTTTTTTTTTCCATTGAATGAAAAGGTGGAGTGGTCTTAATTTTTAAAATGATCTGATTCAGCACCAGCTGGGCACTTTTATTGTATGTTATATTTATGAGTGAGGATAAAGAACTCCTTTATCATGCCATGCAGTAAACAAAGAGGGCCTATATAGTGCTAACACAATATTTATAGTGTCGACAGTGACTGTAAATATGCTGGCTTAGTTCTCAATCACAAATTATAACAGACTCTCCATATAGGAGACAGAAGAAAAACATTTATTCAGATACAAAACCCCAAATCCCAAGAGCAGGAAACCAAATCCATCATAGTAACATAGAAGTTAATTCACCAGAATGTAGCAGAGAGCCAGACCATCCTCTAGCCTTCCCACAAACCAACACTCACCACCCTAGCTGTCTCCCTGGGTACATTCTCTCTCTCCCACCTTCTAGCTGATCCTATCCCCAGCTTCCTGTGAGCTCTGCTCCACCCTTCAGCAAACTTCTCCCACCACAGGCTCCATGTGATTACATTCAGCCTATTAGGGGACAGGAAAAAATCTTCGAATCAGGAACAGTTTTCAAATATCCTTAAGCTTATTAAAAAGCAGGGAAGATCTTTAAATTCCCATTTCTATACAGTCTGATAGCCACCTCTTTTGCTAGTCTGTTAGGCAATGTGTCCTCAAGAAATAGAACCTCTTCGTTGTTGTTTTTCTCCTCTTTCCTTTGTTCCGGGTACAAGGATTGAAGTCTCTTGTCTAGTCTTAGGAACATGATCTATGTATATTGGAGAATTCAGGAATCCAGTTTGAATGTTGCAATTAGTCAAGCAATGAAGGCCTTGAATTATATCAGGGTTTCCAGCCCCATAGTAACCAGCTCTTCTAACTTTGGACTCGAATGCTCTGTAAGAAAGTAATTAGGTGTGAGCCACAACTTCACCCCCCCCCTTCCCACTACACACATTTTATTGCATGTACATGCTGTGATTAAAAGAGTTCTTCATCCTCAGATATGGATGACAGCGGGTGCTGAGTCAGGTGGCTTAAAAATACACCATAATTCTGGTTATGAGGCAAGTAGTTCTTACAAAGATAGCTAGTGGTACAGTGAATAAAACACTGGGCCTAAAATCAAGAACACCTGAGTTCAGACCCAGGTTCAGACACTTCTTAGCTATATGACTCTAGCTAAGTCACCTAACATCTATTTTCCTCGATTTCCTCAACTCTAAAGTGAGAATTATATTGGTACCTAACTTGCAGGGTTTTTATGAACATCAAACATTATCATATTTGTAAAAGCAATTAGCAATCTGCCTGGCACATAGTAGACATATTACCAAAGTTTATCCCCTCTTACTGCTTTCCCCTTGCTGGAAAGGAAGCACTCTCAACTGTGTAATATGCCAAGACGGAAGACCTATTCATGTTGTAATACTATGATGTCCAAGAAGCAGGTCCCCAGGGACCTTATTTCCCAACCCCTTCTTACTTGAGTTAAGCTTAACTTTAAATCAAATATTTTTTTCTACTGATGATGGGTTTAGGTGGAAGAGGTAACCATTTGGTATCATTCCCTGGCATTGCAAAGACCCTATGCACAAATCAATCTTCTCTCTTTTGCTAGGGGTAGTCTGAAATCCCTCTGCTAGAATTTCTATCCCTTTAATGAAATTTGATCCCTAGGAAATTATAAACATTTTTGGAAAGTCAATTTTTGTTCTTTATTATCAATAATATGGGTCTTAATACGAATATACTAAGAACAGGGTACGAAGGGGATGAAAGGTGAGAACACTGCGTCCCTATGCTACAAGTAAGGATTGCATTTAGGAGTATGGAGAATTGGGAGGATGATTAGGGATCCCACATAAGATTAAGAATTTCCCCTAGAAAATTAGCTTCAACTGACATTTGGAGGGAGAGAAAGAAAACGGAGAGAAAGAAAACAAAGAGAAGAAGGAAAAGAAAGAGGAGAGGAGAAGAGGTGAGAAGAGAGGAGAGAAGACCATTGGAAATTTTTTAGGAGTATACCTGTATCAGCAAGCACCCTAGCATACCCAGGGTGGCTGCTAGCACAGGTACTGAGATATGCTTTTTTTTTTTAATTTTTTTTAAAATTTTATTATAGTTTGCATCATTCATTTCCACAAGATTTTGAGTTACATATTTTCTCCTCGTCTTTCCCCCACTCACCGCCCCAAAACAGCCATCCCAGTGTATCCCCCCTCCCCAGGCTATTCTCTCCTATGTCACTTTTTGGTAGGGCAAGATGGATCTCCCAACTGCAGTGCCTGTGTATCTCAAGTTCCAGTTGGATGTAGTCAACAATAATAATAATAATTGCATATATAGATATAGATATAGATAGATAGAGAGATAGAGAGATAGATAGAGAGATAAAGAGATAGATAGATACACATTCATAACATTTGATTATGGAACTCCAGATTCCAGATTCTTTCTCCTCCTCCCTCACCACCATCCCCACTGGAAGGACAAGCACTCAAATACAGGCTGAACATGTGAAATTACACAGAACCTCTCCATAGTGAGCACACTGTGAGAGTCTGATTAAATGTCCCTTCTTCCTATCTTCCCCCCCCATCCACTCTCCACCCTGTCCCTCTCCCTCTTCAGAAATGTGAATATTCATCATCCCTCCCCTCCACTCTGCCCTCCACTCTATCACCCCACCTCTCATCCCTCT